>CM077818.1:70138886-70543886 GCA_039764185.1 Tamarix austromongolica
GGAAAGGCAGGCCCAGGTCGGGGGAAAGGTAAGAAAAAGAAAAGAAGAAGAAGAAGAAGAAGGAAAAAGAAAGAAAAAGGAAAGAAAAGGAAAAAGGAAAAAAAAAGATGGGTAGGTTAAGATATTTGGGATATTTTAATTATTTTAGTAAATTGGGATATTTAAAAAAATAATAATATTTAAATAAAATAATACTTAGTTCCCTTTTTAGGCTAATTTTAGGATTTTTGAAAGATTTTTCCTAAATTCCTTTTTAATTAGCAAATCACTCTAATTTTCTCTAATTAAATTATTTATAAAATTCCTATTAATTTGGCCCTATTTAATCCCTCTTATTTTAAATAAAATAATTTAATTAATTAATTTTTAAAATAAAATTTTAATTAACTAAAATTCTTAAAATTAGGATTTTTGGGGTATTTTAACACTCACCCCAATATATCAAATGTTTCATTCATAACTGAAGTTATCCTTTGGATAAATGGATCTAAAGAACCTATCTCTTCATATAAAACTGCTTTAATCCTCTATACCTCAGGAACATATATATTTGATATTGGATACTCTCTTCTTGAAACTATATTTGTCACTTCACTAAACCCCCCTAAAATTCACATACTATTTAAGCTTGTCTCCATTCTTCAATGGAAGGTGACCATTTATATGATGGAACCTACTTTACATATCTAGGAAATACATTCTTGAACTCTAATGCAACAGATAACATAGCATGCACATAATTCCAATGTGTGCAAACATCAAGAATCAACTTCTTTATAGGCAATTTTAGATATCTAGCAATCTCACTAAATTTCATCAAATGGGCATTAGAATCAGACAAATACTTCACACTTATGCGAACATTAGTGATAATAATAATAATGATCTCCTTATAACCATCGTACACTAAAAAATTTAAAATATGAATGCAACACCGAACATGAAATATTTTACCAGCCAAAGAAAGCTTCTTCATCAAACTAAAGTTATCATTCAAATCATTGAACCACACCACCGTGCCATGCCTCCACCACGTGATGGTAGTAGCACCGGATCAAATCATTGGAGCAATGCATTAACGAGCACTAGCAACCAACACGCATTGGCATCAAGCCATAGCAACACTCCAAAACCATCTTCAACACAATCCAGTGTACCATCGTACAACCATATTTAGTACACCTAGCCATTAGCTAACGGTCCCTGGCCTTCGGTGATGTTCCAATGGCCCTTACCCACTCCGTTTCACTACATTTTTTTGCTATCAATTACCCTAATCCCTAACTTTTATTTTGATTAATTTTGAATGAATTAGATTATGATAAGCTAAATTAATTATTGAATTGATTATGTATGTGTTGTATGATTAATTTTGATGGGTTAGATTGTGGTATTTGTGGTTAAATTATGAAAATTTATATTTTTAATGAGGCTATATCCATATTTCTTATATTCATCCAATTTAACTATTTTCTACTATTTATTATATAATATAATTTGAAATGTATTTAATTTCATGTTGGAAGGGACAGTTTGAGAAAATTTTGAGAAATCAATGGGAAACAAATTTTTTGGTCAAAACTCTTGTAGATTTAAATTGGATTGATCCGTGAGTTTATTATATTAAATTTATTATAAAATTGACATTAGAAAATCTTAAACTTCATTTCTGAACCATTAATTTAAATATTTTAGAAAGAGTTAACAAAAATTACATTCTATGCTCAAAAGGCCTAATTATGTTAAATTGAGTCTTTCTTTATTTTTTTTAATAAATTGATTATACAATATGTTATAAATAGGTCTAATTGAATTTCTAAGCCTTCCATTTAAGTAAATTAATAAAATGTGGGTGAATTGTATTTTTTGGGCCTAAAACCCTAACTTTCAAAATAAAATTATAAAATGTATCATTTGTATAGTTGTTTATTCTGAAATCAATTTTATAGAATTGTTTGAAATGATTTAATTACATTCTAACACCTTCAATTTAGGTTAATTGATTTGAATTATTTGAATTTATATGTTAGGCTTTAAAGTCCTATTTTCTGGGAATAATTTATGAAATTGGGTGTTTCTTGATGTTTTTAGTTTTGAAACCTAATCATATAAGTTATTTTAATAAAACTTATTTGTGTTCTATTATTCTATGTTTTAATTATTTTTCCCTAAGTTTGATTTTCAAACACGATCTAGAAAGGTATATTAGTAGATTCCAAAGCTTAGGTGTCCCTCCTTTCTTCTCTATTTGTGATTTGGACAATAGGTAAACACACTTAAAAACATAGAAGATATAAAATTTATTATGGTTTGGTGATAAAATTTAATTTTTCTATTGTGTATATTTCATAAAATGTTTAAAGACCCATGTGTTTATTTATAAGCATGCTACGAGTGAAGACATACCCGTTAAGTTATCAAGTTTACTTCAATACGTGGGTTGAGGTTTGAATGTTAATTCTATCATCTCTTTTAAGTGCATAAGGTCTTAAATTGAGTATGATAATGTAAGTATGGGATGGTTCAACAATTGGGTCTTTGGTTGGATCTATGTTTGTTTGGACTTTGACTTTTGGCATGAGATAGTTATAGTAAGCCTCTATATTTTTTTACTTTGATTCTAAAATATGTTACTTTTTTTTATGGTGTTGAGCATGTTTTTATGTAATTTTTTAAACATGAATGCATAATAGAGTGGTTGGATTTAATTAATATATCATGTAGAATTCTAATAAGTGATTTGATAGCCTTTCATGTGTAATTGAGTGGTGATTGTGTAAATTAGTACCAAAGTATTGATTTAAATAGTGAGATTCTTAGAAAGTATATATTTATGAAATTGATTAATAATTCAAGTTATAAAGTGAAAGAAATGAGATATAAATTAGTTGTGTTAACTATTCTTAGTAAGTATGCTAGTGGTTGTATTTAGTCCACCTCGTGTAGCCTTGGGATAGTCTCTGAGGTAGGGTTCTATAGTGGATGCCTTTCCTATTATTAATTATGGTGTTATTTATAGTGGATAAGCTAGAGGTTATATAGTTCACCTTGTGTAGCCATAGGATGGCCTTTGAGATAGGTTCATGCAGCAAATATCTTCCTTGTTATTTCATATAGTGTTATCTATCTCAATGCGGTAGCATATTTTGTGTTTGCTATTAGTCTTTTTACCTTTCATGAGTTCCTTCTTTCTACATTATAAGTGAGTTACAGGCCTTATAGAGGGGGTTCACATTTAATGAATTAGGATATTAAGTATTTTTTTTGGATCTCTTGAATCTCTCCACTCTTGATAATTTTTTTTTTACAATGTTATCCATCTCTGTGCGGTAGCGTATTTGTGGATATTATGTAAACTCTATGCTTTGGATTATTATTTCATGAGTAACCCAAAGTCTCTATGCTTAGGAATTTTGTGAATAAATTAATATGATGTTATATATACTAGTGGATTTGTTTATATAAGTGAACTACCATATCATAGGAAATATAATGAATACATTGGAATGTGGATTCTAACATTTATGTGTTTAGTATCACATTCTATGTGATTCATATGATTCAAAGTGTTTTACACAAATACTTATAAATATTATGAAGAATTATAAATAGAGTGAATAGTTGTTTTGAGTGAAATTAACCATGATTCATGTGTATAATGTTTCTTCTATTCATCAACTTTTATCATGATGTCATATTTCTACTACAACAACATGTTTTTCTATGAATTCACACTTAATCAATATTGTATGTTTTTCTATCGATTATGCATTCATATTGTGTTATGTTCTCCTACTACTCTTGTTATTCTATTTTTTATGATCTTATATTATAGCTTGTCATTCACATTTTATTGGTTATGCTATGTGTGTGAATCTAAGTGGGCATGTTATTGATATATGTTTAGTGTTGTTTACTCAGTGCATCATCTTAATAATACTACACTTGTTTAGATTTTGATGTGCAGGTAATCTAACTTAAGTTCTGCTGTGATTTTTAGCTTGGATTAAGAGTTAGAGTTACCTCGAGTTTTATTCCTTGGGGACTTTTATATTTGTGTATAAATATTTTATGTTTTCAAGAAGTAGTGTTATAAATTTATTTTATTGTTATAATGGGCCATTTATATATTAATTTTTTTCTTAGTTGAGATTGTGAAATTTTAGATTTATTTCACATGTTTTTATGCCGACTTTGTCAGTGATGCCTTTACAAGTTATAGCCTTGAACCTATCATGAGATAAATGAGGGGTATCTTGCTTCATATTAGGTGTGGCGTAATATTCACCATTTATTATGCCTGAATCTACATTAATTTTTTAAATGAAATTTTATTGGAGTTACATATGGGGGTGCTAAATCATTTAAAAAATTAGGTTAAGTTTGGTGGAAATTATAATTTGGGAGATCTGGTATCATTTTCAGTTATAGAACATTAGGATCAAACGTGTGAGTTTTTTTTTGTAAAAATAAGTAATTCATTATATTCATTGATGTATTTAATTAGAGTTTCATACATAATATGGTAACATGTGGTTGACTATAGATCAAGGTATGATAATAAAAAGTTTTGAGGCGCTTAGGCTAATTAGAGGCATTATGGATGAAATTTGGAAATTTGAAGTTATGTAAGTGTTTTTGGGTCATAAGTATGATGAGTTTGGTATGTGAAGTGCTTGAGCCAAATTGGAGTAGCACAAGTATGACATGATAAGGAAAATAGTTTAATTATAGAATAGTAACCAAAACGGTAACATTGGTATTTTAGTGTGAAACATTGTGTATAAGTCATGATTTTTGGATATAGTGTTATTAGAATATATTGGGGTAACATGTTAAATTTGGTGAATTGGGGGTCCTTGTAGAGGAAATTGTGGTGTATTTGTAAATTAGGATTTTATGAGGACATTATGGAATTTATACTTTTGTAATGTTCCCCGTTGTGCTTGTTATCCTTTGTTATACCTCTTATTACTTAATGTGGTACTTCCATGCCTAATGTGAATAACCATTATGCAATTCTAATTGTTCCTAGTAAATACAGCTATTAGATAGAATTTATGATAACTGATATTCCTTGTAATAAGATGACTGTCAGTTTTCCCATATGATAAGATAATAATAATAAAAGTGGAAGTATGATGACCTTAAGTAAATCACTTAAGTGTAGAATAATTAGCTAACAATACAAGAATAATTAAAGATAAACATCACATGATTAAAGACTAAGGCATTTCATTTATGTGTTTTACTGGGTTGTTGCGGTACCCAAGTACTATTTAGTTACTGTGATTACTATAGTGACCCTAGATCTACCTTATACTATCTATTCCATCGATTTATAGGGATATTCATATGTAAGGATTAAGAGTCTAGTATTTTAGTTCTCATGTGTGTTTTACCCTAGACATCTATGTTTCTCCCATCTATGAGGAAAGAGGAGAGTATATGATATAAATGGTTCTCTAATCTCAATGTGACAAAGTAAATAGAATTGTGTGATCACCTAAATATTAACTTTAATCCTATTTTCTTTGAGTTATCTCATATCATAAGTATATACACATGTATAATATCTATTTTATCATACGAATCTTGTATGATATACATACCTCAACTTATTAATGTGTATTGATACCTTAGTAAGTACATAGTGCATTAACCCTTCTTTTTATACGTGCCATTCATTTTCACAAACAGATGTCGCTTGTTTTGCAAGAAAACTATTGAATTAATGCCTTTCTATGTGATTTCCATGTGAGTGTTTAGCATATGGTCACACACATACGCACAAAGAGAGAGAGTGAGAGAGAGAGAGCAAGAGCGTGCGCGCGCGCGCACGTACACACAAAGATGCAATTTTAATTATCAAATTTTCTAATGTCTTTATTCTCTTCTCTTTGTTTTATAATTTTGCATTATCATAAAGTCAAGTGTTTTCCACACTTAATCTTTAGGTACATGTTCACTTTTAGTCTTACATTTGACATACATTAGGTATAAGGAGTATCTTTTCTATACTAGATGTCGTGTAATACCAAATATTTTATTATTATTATTAATACTACTACTACTACTGCAAAAATATTTGGGAGTCAGTAATAAAGGGGTAAAAGGATTGAAGAGCTCTATTTTTGATGGAGAAGGGGTGGTTAATTGAATTATGCAATGCAAGGTTTACAATGAAACAAAAATTAGACATAAAGGACAAGAAACTTGGATTAACAAAGTGCTTAAACATAGGAAAAGATCAATTGAGGGGATTGGAGGTGAGGGGGTTGTTGCATGTATTTTTGTGTTTGATTAAAATGAAAATGATTTGTGCTATGTGCCAAGGATAGGGCAAGGTTAAGGAGTTAACAACACACCCGCCCATGCCCATATCTAATGTGTAGCAATTGTAGGGGAATGAGATTTATTTGGTCAACTAAAGGGATAGAAGATAGTATAGTTGGTAGATTTTGTATAGAAATTGGGTTTTAGTTAGGATGTAGTTAAGCGAACCAAACCAAGTCACAATCTAGTTTTCCATAAAAGAGGGAGCCCACACCAGCCATATGAGGGACATGGAGGGAATTTCATAATTATTTGAATTATTTACTATGTAAAAGGTCTAGAAAATTAGGTTTTATCAGGAAAAAATAGGAAATGAATCCAAAAAATTATAAAAATGTATGAAAATGTAAAAAAAATATTCTAGAAACCCAAATATATTAAAATATTAGGTAATAAAATTCGTTTGAAGCTGAATTTAAATGAGTTAAGATGATTAAAATTGTTTAACCACGTAAACAGATTTTTATATGATTTAATGATTCGGAAGAAATAAATAAAATTTGAATGAATGGATTAAAAGAATAGGTTTATAATATTGTGAAGTGATTAACGGATACTAAGTACATATGATAATTAGGGTTAGAATATCTATATATATATATCACAAAATATGAACGAATAAATAAATTTTTCATCCATAGCCATACTTTGTTTCTACATTACATTAGTGATATAAAATATGCATTCCTATATTAATATACTATATCATTAAAAAAAACCAAACAAGATGTTATTATACCTTTTTTCATTTCATACTACAAAGGCAACATTGAAATTCAGATCCTAGCTACACCACTATCTATATATACAACAATACCCAAATGACAAAAATAAATATAAAGTTGCAGGTTGTAACTAGAAGAAAAATAAAAAGGTAAATGCTTGTATTAAGATGTTATAAAATAAATAAAAAATTCTTAGAGCTTTAAAGTATTTTTAGTACAATATATATAAAAAAATCACAATATTTATAAACTTTTGTATTAACATATTCTATATTATAACGACTATGTCTATTTTAGTTTTTCAAGGAGTATCTTTTATAACTAAAATAAGACTCACAAAATATATGAGACGGTCTTACCTACAATACACTATAATATAACAATCCAATCAAGAATATAAAATAATTTTTTTAATATATATATCTTCTAAATGAATTGAAAGTATATTTTTTATTATTGAATATTATTTCTATATTTTTGTTTATGGAAAATAAACATTCTAATGTCCTCAAAAAATATATAAAAAGTTAAATACCAAAAGAAGATGAAGAATATTAAATACACATTTAAATGATTAAGTATTCCAAGTCAGATTAGAAAAGCACTTTATTCGAAAACTAATAGATAAATCTATAATAATTGAAGTGGACATAAAAGACGATTCATTTTTTTCTTTTTTCTCCCTTCCCTCCTCAAGGGAAAAGAAATTTACCTTATAATATTAAGCACTTATCACAGGAATTATAAATCGGAGCGTGACACTTTTTTTTTTTTTAGGGTAGGAACCGATTTTTTTTTTTTCCTGATTTGCTTGTAAGGCTAATAGATAAGTATTAAATTTTATCCAAATATGTAAGTTTATAGGTATTATTAAAGTCTATATATATATATAGTAGCTTAACCATAGCCTTAGGACTATATTTAGTATTTTCCTTCTTTTTTTTAATGTTTCGGTTAGAACACATTTTTAAGATATGCATCTGTATATAGAATCCAATACGTTGTTCATATGATAGGGCCATATTTTTATTTGGGCTGGGTAAAACGAATCTCCCAGGCCCACTTGGATCAACCAATCACTTATTGCTAAATTCAAATTTGTTCTCTCTACGTCAAATGCAAATGTCCCGGCATGTAACCGCCACGTGGCTACATTAACCTTAGATTTCATAATTTTATGATCTCATTAAATAATCATTAACCTTAGATAGAATATTAAAATTGTAAAATCATGGTAAAATTTTTCAATATCATATAAATTAGTAGAATTTATACTTTTAGATAGAATCTTATAATTATACATATTAACTATATTTTTTTATCTGTTTATTATTAAAAAAATTATTATTCTTACTATTTTTTTTCTCTAATTCTAAATCTTAATCTACTAATTAATATTAAAACTTGTAATGCCAAATTAGAAGTTAACCAAATAGTTCCACAGCTACATGTATATCCGCAAATGCGCTTGTAAAAGACCTCTTAATTCTCATATCTTCGATAGAACTTTTCAATTGATTAATTACGAGATTCGTTCATAAAACCTAAGGCGCTGCTTGATATTATTTAAAATGGAATTCACATTCAGGAACTACTATGTAATTTAAGCCGCTTTTCTTGAACTCAAGCCAATACTATGCCGACCAATATTTGTGTTGCTTCACAACTATGTCAGTTACTAATAACCATCACTAAATTTAGTATAGAGTCAATCTCATGAATTTATGATTCATACTTTTTGCCTATGTTTGTGCCTTTTCATTTAGAAGCGCTAGACCATTTTTCCTTCTAAAAAAGGCATGTGGCTAAAACCACCATTTATATAGCTATCGTCATCCACACAACATGACAATTTAGTAGCATTACTAATCACTAATAATTAAATAATTTTTTAAATATCCTATTAAATGGATTTATAAGTTATGATTTCTTTTTTTATTATTAAATCATAGATTTAATACCTCTATGATTCCCATTAGTTGCAATAGTCTAACCTCTCAACTTTATGTATTATCTACTTTCTTTTATATTCTCTAACTCTATGTAATAAGTATGAGTATTATATATATATAAAGAAAGGGAGAATATATACGTATCAATGATAATAAAAAATTTTATTCTCTATTCCTTTCTATAATGTTATAGCTCTCATTTAGTTTATCAATATTACAAAAGGTTAGTAGCAAGATTAGCCTCTAATTATCTCTTCCCTTTATATGTTTCTCACCACTTCCTTAGCATAATCTTTTAAAGATTAATTTCATTAAATGTTTAGATTCATCTCGCCTCTTTTTATCAAATTTCTAGTACTAACCTATGAACGACTATTCAGTGGAGTTAATCTTGGTCAGAACGTTGGGGTGCTCATAAGTAAATAACTATGGATTTGGTGTCAAATTGAATTGGTGATTGATAAAAGGAAGTTTTCTATATTTATTAGTTATCATTCTATATAAATATAATTATTATGTGTCACATAAGACTCATCACCTAAAAAGAATTTTACTTTTGTACTTTCTATTTATGTATCATATATGACTAATCTACCCTTTTTTGTTTCTTGTGTGATATCTCAATTTTTGTAGTAATATGAAAGGTTGCATATGTGGCATATCTTACAATCGAGAAAAGTTCAAGAACATTGATCATTCGCTTAATTTGAATAGATTAAGGGTTTTAACGATGATTCAATATTATAATTTTAGATCTGGCTTGAAACGAGGGAATATTATTTTTATCTCCACCTTTTCGTAATTCTTATGCTAATTAATATTTTTATTAGTTTTAATTGTATATATTAGCAATATGTTATTTAATTTGATTGTATGTATGATGATCTCTCTTCCAATTATAAGATGGATTGTAGAGATAAATGGCGGTAGAATGCTAAAAGCATCACATTCAATAAACTCAAATTAGATCTAGTGTTATCAATTGAATAATCAAAAGTGATGGATTAATGGCCACATCGCCCATTCCTATTTGTAAATCCCCTTTACTTAAAAGTGATGGAAAGACATCTTAAGTGGTAACATTAAGAAAATTACTTAAATTTAAACGTGATGGATTTACAGTCTCATCGCCTATCACCATGTGCATGAATGTGATAAATTGGAGGTCTCAATACTCATCACTACCTACATATCTCAACACTTGAAGTTGATTGGAAAATATAATGCAAACCTCGATTACCCTAAGTTAATGGATAGCCACTAGAAGTGGCTAAAAGTTTTCCATATACCCAAAGTATGGATGGGTGATTGCACAAGTATTGGTAGAAGTATGAAACTTCCAACCAATTATATTATTTACAAGTATGTACATGAGGTATAAAAGGATATGATACAATTAAGGTGGAAGCTAAAAGCCAAAAGCTTCACATAATGATTAAATGATCCTGAAGATCTTATACACAATTCAATCATAAAGATTGAATGATTAAAAGGTAATGAATACCTTATGTGTAATTTGATCAAAGATATAAAATAGCTGAAAGTCTTTCAAGGTTTATGTAATACTTATAAAGAAGATCAAATGGTATTAAATACCTCAAGTGCATTTTGATCCAAAAGATCAAACTATTTGGTGTTCTATAAACCTCTGTACCAATTTTATTTTGTGCTTTCTATTTATACAATTTAGTTTCTTTAATTTTATTTTTTGCAATATTTAAAGTATTTCTTCTAATCAAAAGTAGTGATGATGGTTTTGTACATAATTTTTCAGTCCTTATTTTTTGGGAGACTATGCACCTACTTTACCATTAGTAGTGGTTAAAACCTAGTCAAATCAAGTCTCCTCCTCCACCATAGTGGTTAGATTATTTACAATTGTATACCCATTATATTATAGTTATGGTGGGTAGAGATATTTTAATGATTGAATCCTAAAGCTTCCTATTCAATAAGCAATTTGATGGTTGAAGCTTGAAGCTTCTTATACCGTTATTAGTTTAATGATTGAAACATGAAATTTCCCATTTGATATAAATAATTTAAGTGTAGAGGCTAAAGGTTTACCATATTATATACTCGAATACAATTTATAAGATCAATTTATCTTATTGAAATATCATTGTACATTCTTTTTTTTAAGGATGAAGTATTTTATGAGGTTATAATTAACAAGAATGTATACATGCATGTGGCATGATAAACTTATTAAAGAGTTTTATGAAGATAAGATTGGATAGCAAAAGTATGCATGATATTATAGCTAAGTTCTTAGAAAAATTTCTATGGTCTACAAGTATTTAATGGCATTTTTGCCATCAAGATAGGATAGAAGTAACCTGAGATAAATACACAATATATACATTTGGTATATGTAACAAACCAAAAGGTGTCACAAACCAAAAATCACTAGACCATAAAATATCATCTTTATGGCATTAGAAATGATTTCATGTTTGTGCAACAATGATATGAAAGACCATTGAAACTTACACAAGCACTCACTTAAAATCCTAAATATTCTTTATAATTGGTGATATCATATGAACAATATATTATTCTTGGTAGATTTACAATCGTGATAATATAAGAAAACATAAAATATCCTATGTCCTTGATAGAATTCAAGTTAATACATGTGAACTATTTAAATATACTATGGTATATAATGATTCATCAATGTAAGATCACATGTTATATTTTGCAGCTAAAATTATTACATTGGCACAAAAGTGAATAGTCATCTAATTTGGATAAAAATACAATCAATTCTTCTAGATGGAAGCATAATGACCTAGTAAAATCATTGCTTTTGCATTTGATTTGTATACCTTTGTTAGTGAGGTTTAGAAATTATATGTCAATATACATGCAAATACTTTTGTTAAAGACCAAGTGCATATCATATTATCCCTTAAGCTACGTCAATTGGAATAAACATTATGTTTATTTTAAATATTTGGATGAGTCTTATTTGTGCCTACACTATCCAATGGATATTAAATTGAGCCAAAAAAAGGCTAAAAATCTTTATTTCCTTATCTTTAGGGGGAGATAGAAGGAGATTAAGATTATAAAGCAAGCAAGCACTTAGAATATGTATTCCATGAGATATGGACCCAAAGAAAAATCAAAGTGTACTTGATTAGGGATGGCAACAGATCAGGTACGGATCGAGTATCCCCTATCTATTACCCAAACTTGATAAAAAAACCTATACCCATATCCGTATCAAAACCCGGCAGGTATTTTTTTCCTCATCCATATCCATATCTATATTTGTTTATCCATATCCTTTTACATATCCATCGGGTAAAATCCATTGGGTTTCGGGTAAAACCCATTAAGTATAAAGTAAAAAACATTTAATGTTAGAATTATATATTTAGATTATTGAAATTTAATCATATCTTCACTTTTAGCCTTAGAAAATATACTTAAGGTTACATAAATGAAGGTAAAAATATAATTTTATATTAGGTAAATGGATATGTGTACGGGTAAGGATTTTAGGATCCCTTACCCATATCCATACCTAAATCCGACAGATATTTCTCCCCTTCCTCCATACCTGTATCCATATCCATTTATCTATATCCATATACATCTAATGGATAAAACCCGTCGGGTTTCGAGTAAAACCTATCCGATTGCCATCCCTATACTTGATGATGCTTATGCTTGCTTGATATAGCTTAGATAAAACTTGTATTTATTATGGAAAAGAAATTATAAAATTAATATATGTTTTGACTAAAGTTCCAACTCATATGGAAGTCATTATGGTCACCTCAAATAAGTTAGTGGCAAGAATGATACAAATGTGCTAGAAATACATGATATGTGTTTAAAACATTGATCCCTTCAAGAGGAGTTATAATATTTAAAAAGGATAAGAAAATTGCCACAATGAGCCAATATGTCCATGTGGATAGAATTTAATAATAGATTTCATCGCCAAATGAAATATCCATTGATTATCCTTTAATTATTTATATATCAATGTAATATGGTATGAGGTAGATATTGATGATCGATTCGAATGAAATATGTATGATGATATTCATTCAACTTATGATATGGAGGGTAGATATATATGAGGGTCAAAGGCTAAGATTCTCCTATTCAATAAAATTAATATAGATCTAATGTGATCAATTGAAAGATAAAAAGTGATGGATTGGTAGTCACTTCGCCCATCACCATTAGTTGAAAATGATGGAAAGTCATCTAAAGTGATAGAGTTAAGAAAATTACTTAAATTTAAATGTTATAGATTGGTGGTCTCATCACCCATCACCATGTACATGAAAAAAAAGGGATTAGTAGTCTCATTGCTTATCACTACATACATTTCGCATCACCTAAAGTTGGTTTGAGAATATAGTGCCAACCTCCATTACTTGAAGTTCATGGATGACCACCAAAAGTGGCTAAATATTTTCCACATACCTAAAGTATGGATGGGTAATAGCACAAATGTCAATAGAAGCATAAATCTCCTAACCAACTATATTATTTACAATTGTGTGCTTAAGGTATGAAAGTATATTAACATACTTGAGGTAGAAGCCAAAACATTCATCCAATGATTTAATGATCCTTAATAAATATCCACAATTTGATCTCAAAGATTGAATGATTAAAAGGTTATGAATACCTTATGTGTAAGTTGATCAAGGATATCAAATTGTAAAAAATCTTTTAAGACTTATGTAATATCGTCAAGAATTAAGATGGTATTAATATTTTGGTATTTATCTTATTATGTAATTTAATTTGATTATATGTATGATGATCTCCCCTCCAATTATGAGATTGAAAGTAGAGATAAATGATGGTTCAAGGCTAAAAGCCTCCCATTCAATAAAATCAAATTGGATCGAATATGATTAATTGAAAGATTGAAAGTGATAGATTGGCAGTCACATTACCAATCACCATACGTCGATGTCCCTCACTTGAAGATGATGGAAATCTATCTAAAGTGGAAAAGTTAAGAAAATTACTTAAATTTAAATGTGATGGATTGATGGTATCACTACCCATCACCATGTACATAGAAGATATGGATCGATTGTCTCATCGCCCATCACTACATACATATCTCATCACCTAAATTTGGTTGGAGAATATAATTCAAACCTCCATTATTTGATGTTAATATATAACCGCCATAAATGGCTAAAATTTTCCCACATACCTAAAGTATGGATGGGTGATTATGCAAGTATTGGTAGAAGCATCATCTTATGACCAACTATATTATTTATAAGTACATACCTAAGGTATAAATGGATATTGACATAATTAGGGTGGAAGAAAAAGATTCATCCAATAATTTAATAAACCTTAAAATATATACACAATTATATCTTGAAGATCAAATGATTAAAAGGTTATGAATACCTTATGTGCAATTTGATCAATGATATCAATAGTTAAAATTCTTTCAAGACTTATGTAATACCGATCAAGAATATCAGATGATATTGATACTTTGGTGTTTATTTTGTGATATTACGAAATATATACGTTTTGTAATTATTTAATTTTATCAATTGGCTATATTGTTACATATCTCTATTTAATTTTATCAATATTAAGACATGTTATCAGTACGATAATGCTTTAGATAAAAAATATTATACTTTGGTGGTGATCTTCTTTAGGACGTTAGGGTAACTATAAGCTAATGACTTTGGAGTTGATATAGAATTATGTAATATCGACAAAGAATATCACATGGTATTAAATATCTCAAGTGCATTTTGATCCAGAAGATCAAACTATTTGGTGGTTTTTAGAACCCTACACTAATTTTATTTTTTGTAAATTCTATTTTATGCAATTTTAATTCTTATAATATATAAAGAATTTTTTCTAATCATGAAGTAGTGATGATGGCTTTGGGCATAATTTTCTAGCCTTTTTTTTATGAGACTATGCACCTACTTTACCATTGGTAGTGGTTAAAATCTAACAAAAGTAAGCCTCCTCCTCCACTATAGTGGTTGGAGTATTTATAGTGATATCCCCATTAGATTATATTTTTGGTGAGTAGAGATATTTTGATGGTTGAAGCCTAAAGCTTCCTATATAATAAGCTATTTGATGGTTTAAGCTTGTAGCATCCCATTCTATTATTAGTGTAGTGGTCGAAACATAAAGTTTTCCATTTGATATAAGTAATTTAATAGTAGAGGCTAAATGTTTCTCATCTCATAGACTTTAATACGATTTAGAAGATCAATTTATCCAATTGAAATGTCATTGTACATTCTATTTTAATGATTAAGTATTTTATGAGCTTATATTTAACAAAGAGGTACTTATGTATATGACATGATAGACTTATATATTGTAGCTAAGTTCTTGGATAACTTATAATGGCCTATAAGTATTTGATTACATTATTATCATCAATATCGTCCACACGTAAGCCCTCGATAAATATAAAATATATGCATTTGGTATATGTGAAAAACCAAAAGGTGTCACTAACCAAAAGGTATTATACCATAAAATATTATCTTTGTGGTATTAGAAATGAGATATTATTAGTGCAACCCTGTCCTCTCCCTTACGCATGTCTATCTTGTTTTCTAGAAACACCTTAGAGGGGGGTAAATAGGTTTTTGTGGAATGGAAATGAGTAAATAAAAATTTAACACATAATGTATAGTATTTCAAGAGTAAATTACTCTTTACAAACATTACAAAAAGATTCTCCTTTTTGGATTTTTAAAATAGTGACTTGTTTTATTGATGATCACTCTTCTCTTAATTTATGAGTCTTATAATCTCAATGAGACTTTCAAGAGATGATTTTCAACTTCACCCATTTATCTTCTCTAGACTCACCAACCAAATCTCTCAAGAATAATAGACAAACACTCACTAACCCCTTTAAGTGATTTTTGAGAGGAGGTTGTGATTATAAGTGATTCTCACCAAATATAAGATATGAAAGTGTTGATCTTTGAATGAGATGTAACATATAATATTACAATTTAAGAACAATTCTAGCTAAGAGAAGTGAACAAATAATACTTTTCATTAAAAACTCAAAAATATAAAAGTTTAGAATTTTAAATGAGTAATTGAATGATTTTAGTGTAAGAGATTAATTACACAATCAATGATATGAAAAGTTAGTTTTAATAGATGTGGAGGGACCTTATTTATAAGGGTTACCCTCATGTATAGCCATTAGATACAAATTTCTAAAAAGATGTCTAACTTAACAAGTAGAAAATTAGCATTTAATGTTGACCAGTCAATCAATTTGGAGAAACCAGTCGATCGATTATAGCTAATCGATCGATTTGTTCCAACCAAACTATTGTTCATGTTTTGATGATAATAGAAAATTATTATTGTGTGAATGAGTAGATCAGTTTGGCACTATAGACAGTTGGTCCTAAAACATATATGAACATTGTCCTGGTATGGTGAGACCAGTCGATGTGTTCTGTGTACCAGTTAATTGGTTTTCAAACCAGTCGATTGGTTTGGAAAAAATTAGTAGATGTATTTAAATAGATAAGAGCTGGGTTTTTGTAAAAATGAAACCCATGGATTGGTTGGCCAAACTAGTAAATCGGTTTGTCGACTAGTAGATCGGTTTGCCTGAACCAATTGATGTGTTTAAGTAGAGATGAATTAGGTTTTTGTAAGATTGAAACCCATGAACTAGTTTGTCAAACCAGTCAATTGGTTTATCAACCAATCGATCAGTTTACCTAAACCAATCAATATATTTAAATAGAGATGAACTGGGTTTCCACAAGATTG
The DNA here is from genome assembly GCA_039764185.1 of Tamarix austromongolica. NCBI lineage: Eukaryota > Viridiplantae > Streptophyta > Magnoliopsida > Caryophyllales > Tamaricaceae > Tamarix > Tamarix austromongolica. Next base: position 70,155,697 of record CM077818.1, read on the forward strand.
AAACCCATGGACTCAAACTAGTCAATCGATTCTCAACTAGTTAATCGGTTTGTATGAACCAATCAATGTATTTAAACAGAGATGAACTGGATTTCTACAAGATTGAAACCCATGGTTTGGTTGGTCAAACCAATCAATTGGTTTTCCTAAATCAATCAGTGTGTTTAAACAGAGACGAACTAGATTTTTATTAGATTGAAACCCATGAATTGGTTAGTTGAATCATTTGATCGGTCTCCAAATCAACCAATCGGTTTAAGGAAACTAGTCAATTAATTTTATACACCAATCAATCCATCTAAGTTTTAACATAACTAGTGGTTATGTCTAAACTGAACCAATTGATCAGTCGGAGGACCAGTTGACTGGTTCCGACTGGAACCAATTAATTTGCTTGAAAATACTTGTAAAAAGATTTATAAAATAAAATCAAGTCAAGTATTTTTCAACAAATAGTTTTAAAGATTTTTATTTGAAATGTGAACTTTGCTCAGCTTAACTCTTTACAATACACCTAAAACATATCAAATGCTTGGCTTTAAGTCTTGGTTCCTTTTGTATATGTTGTTTTCTTGAATATGCGCACTTAAGCAAACACATTAGATAGAAAGACCCATTTGTTATCATCAAAATACATATAATGACATTGCTTAACCTTTGAGGTTAACACCATCCTTTTATTGATCCTACAATTCATTCTCTACCCAACATGCATACCAACCACCTACCTCCTCTACCTTACCCACACCCTGTCGAGCCCCCTAGATCAGCTATTAGCTATCAACTCCCACATGACTCCATCGCACACCTAAGCCCTCAACTTTCCCTATTGGTTTCCTTCCCCTTCACCCCTAACCATGCACATACCTATATAAGCATACATGCCCTATCTCCTTCATTCCTTTCCCCTCAAAGATAAACTCATCCCCTCCCTTATTTCTCTTTTTCTCCCTATTGTCTATCGCCTCTAGCATAACCATCTTGTTGTCATTCATCACCTCCTGCTAAGACCCTTCTTCTTCTTCTCCTTCACCTTATCTTTCCCTTCTCCTCTTGCCTTTTCCATAGCATCAACCACGACATCACCCATCCTTTGCATCCTTATTCCACACAACCCTCTCTTCATGCTACATCGCCCTTCCCTCATCCTAATAACAACCTTTCCACCACCAACCACTATTGCATCCTTCCTTTCCCCAACTCCAACCACCACCGAGTCCCCTCTCCCTTGACCTTACCCTATTTCCATTACTCCTTTCGTTGAGTTGCCCAGCACCATTCAGTGTCCCTTAACTTTCCGAACACAATCATGTTGCCACTCACCACCACCCACAGTACACCTCACCCCCAACCACCACCTCCACCAACCAATCTCCCTCCCTAAAAATCTATATGTTTGCCAACTCGTGTTGCTTATGTAGCGTGAAAGTTAAATATGTTTTTACCCCATTACAACATTGAAGGCATTTTGGTAATTTTCTATTTAATAATTATTTTAATAAAAATTATTATTTATTTGCTACATAGTAATATGGTTAATATGATATTACTTTAGGTACAAAAGTTTGATTAACAAAGCCTAATAATTTTTAATATGTTACCCATAATTTGTGCTTTTTCTAGAAATTAGGTAATCCCTGTACTATATTAAAATGGGAAATCTTACATGACAGCACATTAGGAATTTTTTTTATATACAAATTTTATTAAGAATATTTGTTATATTATAATCATTTACATAATCATGATAGTTCAGAATTTGGTAAAATGAAGCATGTTAACTTGTGTAAATTTTTATTTGCATGAAAGTATCTTAAAAAGGGTTTTATGCCAACAATAAATTATATATGTCATGTATGTCTAATATGATAGGTTGAGCATGCTCAGGCACATTTTTTATATTATTATTACTATGGTATGCCTTAGGAAAATTTTGGTCATTTAAACGTATTGTAGTGTTTATTCAGTTAATAATACATAATATGTCATAATTATTGTTAAGTAAGGGTGTATATGATTTGATATTTTAGAAATATATGTTTTAACATGATTATTATTATTTTATGCCCCAAGGGTATTTTGGTTATTTTAATCATATTATGATATTTATCCCCATAAGTGTGCTTAATATGTGTTATTTATTATTGAGTATGAAAATATGTAATTTGTTGTTCTAGAAACGCATGTTGGGATTTCATATGCAAAATCATATATAAGGGTAAAATGGTCATTTGGTGTGTTTAGTAATTTATTTCCATGTTATTTAATTTAATTATTTTATTTTAGCCTTTTTATGATAAGTTAATAACTAAAATAAAATTAGTATTTAAAATAGATGATAACATAGTAATTATGGCCTTAAGGGCATTTTAGTCACTTTTGACCTAATATGCCTAATGTAAATATCTAGATATAGGATGACCTTAGTGTATTGATAGGTTGAACTTAGTGTCAACTTTGACTTAAACTCAGATCATTGACTTTAAGGTTGCCTTAAATAATTAGAAATTATGGAAAAATGGTTAAGTATGGAATTGGAAACATAGTTTATGATGTGATGTTTTGTGATCACATTTTTAAGATATTAATATAGAAAGTAAAAGATCTCAAGTTTGATAATGGTTTCTATCTAGGGGTAGCTACCTAGAGACAAGGTAGGAGCCCTTGGTTAAATTGGTTCATTGGTGTGTCGTTGTGCCCTAGTAAGGCCCTATATTATTTTATAGGTGACCTACATGCCCTATAGGGGGTATTGATTCTTAAATATTTAGTGCTCTAAGTTGGGATGGTACTGTGTCACCTTTTGTACTAGTATGACTAGAAATCTTTTATTCCTATAGGTTGGATAGTTGGAAGGGTACCATGATTCCTTGTATGCCGGTATGACAGGTGTACTTTTATGTCTCTGAGTTATTATTGTATCCCTTCAAGTAAGTAAAAATAGAAATGATTATTATTGGATTGAAATAGTTATTGGATTAGTTGGTAGTAATCTTTGTGTTTACCTGTTGTTTGGTAGTAATGTTAAGCCAACCTATGGTTCGGTATGGTGCCTTTGATCTCTACCTATGATATTATGGAGTTTTATTGGGAATGTGCCTTTGAGCCCTACCTGTGATAGTATATTTTTTATTGTGCTTTTGAGCCTTGCTTGGGTATTACATATAATATTGGTTTGATATTGAGATATGTGATATATTGTGAAGATTATGCTTATTGTGTTGATATTTGTTGTACGATTGGTTGGTAAGTTTCATTACATTCTAAATTAATGAACATAAGTGGAATGTAGTATTGGTGACTATTATTTATCTAATATGATTATTATATTTTGTTCATCACATGTATATTTTAATATCTCATACCATGTCTTGTTGTGATGTCTTTGATGTGTTCCATACAGGCTTTACATATTAGTTTTATATAATGAGGTACTCAATATTGTAGTACAGAAATATTCCATTTCATAGTCCTCTACCTATTTAATGGGTAATTTTTACCTTGCAGGGGTGCTTTAAGGGTATGGCTTGATGGCTTCTAATATGAGTTGAGAGTTAGGGCTATCTAGGGTTTTTTCCGACAACTTTTGATCTAGATTTTCCTTGAACTCTCATGTCCCCTTTTATTTTTATTTTTCTCATTATATTATAACTCTTTACCTAATGCTTTGGACTATTAGGACAATGTTACTATGTATTGAAATCTATATTTTATTTTTATGGTTATTGTTAATTTAAATGGCATAACTCTTATCCTTAGAACTTAGTATAAAAATAGTATCGAATGATAGACTCATGCTAGATATGGTAATAACACCCATTATTTTTGTAACTAAACACTTTCAATAAAATATATTTTTAAGTAGTAAATTTTGGAGTGTTATAAATATACTATTTAAGTAATTTTGAAATCCAAACATACTATTTTAGCAATTTACCTTGTACAATGATATCTTAAATCCTCATACACCCATGTAAGTCACATGACCACATCTATAAGCACACTACCTTAGTCCCTCCTTTTCATGATTGAATTTTCACAAATATGTTTTCTTTATGAAATTAGTTATAATATTAGTCCAATAGTTATGACCAAATTTTGAATATGAAAAAAATCTTATATTTGAATATTATTTTATCCTTTCTTTTAATATTGTCACATTTTTAGGATACTATTATTTATATGGATGATATTATCTTCCATATAGTAATTTATAATCATTTTTATGAGCTCCCCATGAATCATAACAAAGTAATAATGCTATAAGATTATTGAAATTTATAATTAATAGTAAATGAGGAAGTTTTTTCATTTATGATAATTTGTTGGATTTTTTAAAACATATTATTTTATTCCAAACTTTATTATACGATCTCTATGGCATGTTTGTTTATCACCCATTAATTATAGATATTTTGATTATTACTTAGTTATCTTTATAGCATCAGATTAGTCACAATCCTAAATGAGTAATTATTGAATTGGCTTTTAAAAAATCAATAACAAATATTATTCAAAATTTTAACTTAGAAAATAGTAATAATTTATACATATAATTAATGAATTAGTGGTTTAAAAATCAAATTACATATTTTATTATAAAAAACACATACAAGTATATCTAAATTTAATTTATATGATATTCCTATTACTAAGAAAACCATTGGATACATAATTAACTATGCCACTATCCTAATATGTCATCTTACACATTCAAGCAACTTAAAGCTACTAAAATTTACTATTTATTAACTACTAATATAATCTAGTATCTACTATCCATTGATTGTCAAATAGGGTTAAAAAAGGTAATATATCAAGTCAGTTAAAGGTATATGAATAGTTAGAGGGTGTTTGTTTAGTGGAAATTGAATGGAGAGTTGGGAATGAAAATAGAAAATAACATTTAAAATTTTATATGTTTGTTTAAGGGGAAAGTGAATAAATAACCTTTTGTTCCCTAATATTATAAAGAAAAAAAATAACATTTCAGTAAATTAACTACTTTATTTTCAAATTTATTCTCACTTACCAAACATACAAGATTTTTATCCCCATTGCATACCAAATAGGGGAATGGAAAAAAAATTCTTACTCTTTAATTCCCATTCCCATTCTCATTTCTTAAATTTTAAATTCCCATACCCTTGTACTAAATGATCCCTTATAGTTATTAAACAAACATTTTATATTATACCTGAACTGTTATTGTGGTGGACAAAGCATATATATAATATGAGATGATATTTCAAATAATGATAATGCTAATAATAATAATCATTATTATTATTATAAAGAAGAAATGTTTTTTTTTCTCCAGTCTAGATAAGCTAAATCAGAGGAAATAAATTTTCTAGGAGATATTAAAAAAAATGGGGAGGAACTAAAATAGGTTGTGGATTGAAACAAAGAAGAAATTATGTAATCACTATAGGTAGCAATCGGGTCAGGCAGGTTGTGTCATCCTTGGATCAAGTTGTTGTAGGTTATTTTTCTTTTTAGGTTATTTGTGGGTCAGGTTGGATCATTTTAGGTTTAGGTTATTTCGGATTATCTTATTATTTGGGGTGGGTTAAGGTTTGGATCGTTGCATATTTGGATTATATTAGGTTTATTTAGCCGGTTGGGTTGGGTTTGGGTTATTTCTAATTAGTTTATCGGGTTAGATTTGGGTCGATCGAGTAAGCTTGTATTCGAGTAATTTGGTGTTCGAGTTAATTTGACAGGTTTGGATTAACATAATGAACTGATTTTTTTTTAAGCTTTGAAGGGTTGGGATGGATTCAGGTAGAGGTAATTATGGATTGAATCACTTCAGATTTGGGTCAAATCGAACATTGACCACTAAAATTAATTTACCTCATTAACCTCATTAGGAAGCACATTAAGTTTGATTTTATAAAAGCATGTAATTAAAAATGTATTATTAGTTGCATTTTTTTTTATTGTTATGACTTTTTAACATTGTATTTTTATGCAAAAAAAATGGCATAATTATCATATTGTGGGTGAATAAGAATGTCCACAATAAAAGAAAGAATAATAAGTTAAAATTAATAGAATACTATATTTTTAAAAGATTTAAATAAATAATAACACATGCTTAAGTTTTTATTATCATAATAGGTTAATATTGAAATTGATTTTTTTCAGTTAAGTTGGGTTGATAGCTGGTCGGTTGATAGCAGGTTAAGCTATCGAAGTTGGGTTTGGGTTGGATCAATTTTATTTGAGTTGCGTTTTTTTGTGTCCGTTTAAATTTATAAATTTCTGATACTATATTGGATTATATTTTATAAGAGTCGAGTCAACTTTTGATAGCCATGACATTGTGCATAAGATGGGTACAAATCTAAATTGTAAATAGAATAACATTATATATACAGGTGCTCCACATATATCCACATGAAGTTAAAATATATAATCACATAAAAAGGAAAAAAAAATGCCAACAAGACAATACATTTAATAATATTACTTCCTTTTTTTATATTACTTACGAGGAGTACATTGAAAAGTCATCATAACAGTACAATTTAAATAAAAATAAGGGATTCTAGGGTCTTTTATACCTAGCTAATATCCCTTAGTTTATTATCTCATCGAAGTAATCATAACAGTATAATTTAAATAAATATAAGGGATTCTAGGGTCTTTTATACCTAGCTAATATCCCTTAGTTTATTATCTCATCGATAATGATGTTACTTCTTTATCATAGAGACCATTACGATTACATATTTGGCAGTCTTCCTTGAAAGATGATCATCCACATATTTTGCATACCGCTGAAAGAAGTCGTCGATTATCTCCGAACCAAAATGATGCTCCAGCGTAGACTCCATGACAGCTCTATGCGATTTGGCTATTCTCTCACCCTTCGATGACATTGGTAAGGCACCTTGCTCGGTTATTTCCCACTCAATTTCAAATGTTTTGAGACGATGAAGAGCAAATGAGCCTTCTTTGCCGATCACGTCCTGTAGCTCTTCTGGAGATGGCGCATAAAATGGGACATTAAAAGAATCAACCTTCTCCTCTCCGATTAATCCCTACAAAGAAGTTAGCTTTGTTCGTTACATTCGGCACATGTTGATGATCAATCAAAATAGACAAAGATAATTTCATCGATAAAATTAATAATAAATAACACGGAGTAATTGTCGCATCAACTTAATGACATATGCAGAAGAAAAAAAAAAGTTACAATACAATGTAAGCAAAGCCAAAATAAATTAAGTTACTTAACTGATACAAAGTTGGCTTTGTTTGATATGTTAGCTTTTGAAATAAAGATGAAACAATTTGATATACATCGATACTTTTTTAGTATGTATTTTAATAGCTTTTATTTATTGAAGCAATCTATATAGAAAATTGCAATAAAAGATAATATTACTTTAACAAAAAAGAGAGAGTAAAGTGTCACTGAAATAAACAATTACATTAAAAATAAGGAGAATGTTAGGCTGGCTCTCACTCAGGGTTAGCAATCCGTGAAGCCGCGCAGATGAATCACTTAGCAAGTACTTCCTTCGTTTTATAAAGAAAATATTTTTAGCTTAAAATTTTTATTTTAAAATAATTAATGTCTACTTTTTTTTATTCTTAATTTTTCTCTTTCTTCTTTTATGCATTGATTACCATATTATTTTCTAATGAATGATATAATTATCATATTAGAGATATATTTATTACATTCTAAAATAGTATATAAATTATTTAAAAAAATCTTTTTAATACAGAAAGAGTACATACTTTCTTTTATAGAATTTATAAAATATTTTTAACTTGGGACATTAATGACAATAGGGTTAAATTTTCAGCTATCACCTATTAATGATTTTAATGTACATTTAATTGCATAGGCCACTTTGAATATCTTAAATATAAAATGGTTAAATTTGTTAAAAATTAAATTTACTATTATTATCTTGAAGTCATTTTTTCCATTGCTTTATTTGCTCAAAAATAGTTATGGGTAGTTCAATTATCAATTTTTGTAAGAAGTTTTAACAAAAAAGACCTCTTTTAAGCCTGAACCAAACATTTTTTTTGGTAAATTTATTTCAACCTCTTAAAAATATTTATGTTAAATATTTGTTTGGAAAATATTATAGTCCCATACTTTTTTTATTCAATAATAATAAATATTTGGTATAATAATTTCACTTGCTCTAGGAAATAGTGAGATCTTTTTGTTCGCATGCTTCTAAAAGTATAACGCATTATAATTGTCAATAACTAATAAAATTATTAGTGTTTAACTTATGGTGTATTCTCACATTTATTTATAAACTTTTGAATTTTATAGTAAAACATCATGTTGGACGATCACTCATTTTTAGATTTCCTAAGTTAGACATGATACCACTTTCTTTTCTAAATTCATTGATAAAGTTTGAATTCATCACATTTCATTCCCCAAATAATAAATTTATTTTAAGTCAGTCAGTAATATATTAGATATATGTGAGTAATTCAAGGTACAATCCCCCAAAATTGTACAAAACCTATAATTTAATAAAAAACTTTTATTTGAAATAAATTAGCTTTTAAAATTATTTATTTTAATTATTTTATTGATTTTAAGTATATAAATTTGGATAGGAGTATTTAATAAATTAAAAATAAATATTTTATTATTTTATCATGTTATTTTTATTTAAATAATTTTCCAAAATAATACTTTACTAAAATTATCCTTTTTGAACCAATATATTAAATTATATTGAATCAAGTTATTAAATTAAATATTTTATCAAAAATATTACATTTTATTATTTTATGAATTAAATTAAATTATTTTTCCCTAATTTCCCTAATTTCCCATTTTCCTTTTTCCCCTTTTCTTTTTCTTCTCCTTTCTCTCCTTTTTCTCTTTTCTTTTTCTTTTCCTTTTTTTTTTCCTTCGGGCCGCCGCACCAGGCCAACCCTTCCCTCTTTGCGCGCTGGGCCTCCAGCCCACTCCCTTCCCTCCTCTCCTTTCCCCAACGCAACAGCCCAGCTGCCTCCCTCATTTTTTTTTCTTTCCTTCCCTTCACCCTAGGCCGGCCCAGTTTCCCCTTTTCCCTTCCCCGACCAGCCTCATGCCCCCCTTCCCTTTCTTTTTTTTCTTTCTTCTTCTACGCCCCAACCCAAGCTTCAACTTGTCACCGTCGCCAGCTTGCCGCCCTCAAGGACGCCGGCCACCACCCCTAAGTGCCACCACCTGCCTCTCCCCCCTCTCTCTCCTATCTTTTTTTTCACCGTTTTGGAACCGTGCAGCCATGCACCCCATCCCGCATGGCTCCCCTTTCCTCCTCTTCGTCACCCTCTCCTTGCCACCCTACGACCCCCTGCCACCCTAAACCCTACCACCAACCGGCCACCTATCCCCCTACCCTCCCTCTTCTTTTTCTTCTCCTCTTCAGCCCTTTTTCTACCTCAATTCTCGAGCTCAAAACCTTGCCTGACCTCCCTCTTCTCTCCTTTCTTCTCCTTCCATTTTTCCCCTTGTTTTTGCATTGCCACCGCCCTCCGCCGCTCCAGCTGCCTCACCAACCCCCTGCACCACTTCCTGCCACCCTCCACCTCAGCCTTGCACCACCATAATATCCCTCTCAAGCCATCCCGCAAGCCTTCTTCCTCCCCACCTATTTTTCTCTCCATTTTCCCCCTTCTAGGTATCCCACCTACAACCCCACCGTTTACCACCGTCCGGCCGCTTCTGCAGCCACCCAACCCACCATTCAACTCCCTAAAACCCCCTTTACGACCTCCATACATTGTTTGGCCGAAAAATGCCCCCGAAACACTTCATTTTTCCCTTCTCTTTTCCTTCCTTCTCAGCCCCTCCACCTAAACCCACCTCGACAGCCACCTTCGTAGCCTCACTGCTGCTGCCGCCGCCGCCCTTGGCCGTCGTGAACCCATCCTCGATAGCCCACCTACACCCCCTCTTCACTCTTGCACCATTTCCTTGCCCTAAATCCTCCCCCACCTGCCCTCTTTTCTAGCCTAAAGACCCCAACCCGAAAACACCCATTCCACCCTCTTTTTCATGGAACCTTCGACCCTTCCACCCTTATTTTTACATGCAGCATGAGTTTCTGCATTTATTGGCCATTTTTATTAAAAATTTTAAGGTATGATAATATTTAAATTAATTATTTCCTTAAGTAAAATTTATAAAGTCTTATGTTTTGATTTTCTTATTTCTATTATAATAAATATTGATATTATTTTTAGGTATTAGTTTTGCTAATCAAAGCTTGAACCTTTAACCGAGATACCGGTAATGTTCGATTTTTGCGGGATCTAAGGTAATCGTTAAACCCCACTTAAACGCATGGATAAACGTATGTTAGCACATTAGGATTTTTAATATATTATTATGCTTGATATTTGTGATTTAATATATATATATATATATATATATATATATATATATTTGTTGTATTGATTGATAAAAAAGAAAAGTATGCTAGTTTATATGCCATATGTGGAAATGTTGTTTAAGGGAAGAGTTTGATTATTAATGAAAGTGTTAAGTACTTATCCATGTTATTTTATGTTATTGTAACCATTTATGCATGAATATTATTATTGTAAGCCCTAGGGGCATTTTAGTAATATTTATTGTGCAAGAATGTGGCCAAATATGTATGGGTGCTAATATGTATTATATTAAAATATAATAGTTGGTGGAGTTGGATATTGTTAATGGTGTATTAATATTATTATTCCATGTGGTAATGTTAATTTAGTAAAAGTGGTGTAATAAAGGGGGTAAAGTGGTAATTTTAGAGGCAAAAAGGTAATATGGTAATTTTACAAGTAAATGGAAAAATGATAATTTTATAAGGAAAGGGGTATTATGGTAATTTTGGAAGTAAGGGGTAAAATGGTAATTTTGGAAGAGAAGGGTAAGAATGGTAATTTTGGAAGTAAGGGGTAAAATAGTAATTTTGGATGTAAAAGGGTATATGGTAATTTGCAAGCAAAAGGGTAATATGGTAATTTTATAAGTAAATGGCCAAATGGTAATTTTATAAGTAAAAGGGATATTATGGTAATTTTATAAGCATGCTAATTTTGTAAATAAAAGGATATTATGGTAATGCGGAAGTAAGGGGTAGAAGAGTAATTTTGTAAATAAAAGGATATTACGGTAAACTTGGGAGTAAGGGGTAACTTGGTAATTATGATAATAACGAAGGATAAATTGGTAATTAAATAATGATTATAAAAAGGAAATTGGATAATTATGTTAATAGAGAAGGGTAATTTGGTAAATTAACCAATAAAAGGGCATTATGGTAACTTTAATAATAGAGAGGTGTAAATTGGTAATTATAATTATGGAGAAGAGTAAATTAATAATTATAAATATGGAGAAGGGTAAATTAATAATTATGAATATGGAGAAGGGTAAATTGGTAATTATAAATATGGAGAAGGGTAAATAGGTATTTATAATAATTGAGAAGGGTAATTTGGTAATTATGATAATGGATAAGGGTAATTTGGTAATTTCACCAACTAAAGGGTAAATTGGTAATAATTTAACCAACTAAAGGGTAAATTGGTAATTATTTAACCAGCTAAAGGGGCAAGTTGGTATTTATGATAATGAAGAAGGATAATTTGGTAATTTATCCAACTTAAGGGCAATTTAGTAATTATAACAAAGGAGAATGACAATTCGGTAATCTAACCAACAAAAATAGAAAATATGTTAATGGTAACAATTATGAAGGGTGAATGGTAATCTAAAAAGCGTAGGAGATAACTTGATAACCTAAATTGAGTAAGGAGTAATTTGGTAATTATGCAACAAGGAGAGTTATAAGGTAATTTGTCAAGTAAGGAAGGGATGACTTAGCAATTATATAAGTAAGAGGTAAATGAGCAATTTGTACCTAACATGTCGTTGTGATTGCTGAATTTCATAATATGACTCAAATAACGTTGATTAGCAAGGTAAGAGTATTTGATAATTAGTAAGTATCATGAGAACGAATCCTAATTCGGAATTAGATGAGATTATGATGGCCTTAATGATTTATCTGTGTTATCTTGGATAACCGCCTGAATAAGAAACGACTAATGATATCAGAACAATTGAAAATGAATAAGTATCTGATTATTGTGCTTTTCATGATCACATTAATTAAGACACTAATACCTAAAGTGAAAGACCTCGAGATCAGGAATGGTGGCTCTTTAAGGGTCGCTACCCTAAAGACGTGGTTTAGCCCACGATTATTCTGGTATTTGCTGGTGTGCCTGTGTGCCTCAAACAGGCCCTATATCTTACTCTATCTAGCTCACAGACGTAGTTAGGGGGTATGCATACTTATGGATTAGGTGTCCTTGTCGGTAGGGTACTGAGTAGCTTTATGCACCAGTATGACCAGGGTACCTTTGCGTCCCTGGGTTCATGGTTTAAGGGTACTGAGTAGCTTGTATGCACCGGTACGACCTGTGTACCTTTGTGTCTCGGGTTTTTGATCTCCCGTCCGAGGCAAATAAATGGAATTGTTGTGCTAATTAAAGAAAGGAAAAATACTAATTATAAAAGTGAAAGACTAATGAGCCGGGCCTAATTGACTTATGATATTGAGTACCGATCCACCAGTTATAATAGTGTCCTGGGAGCGTGATGCTCTGGCAAGTGATTATGAGTACCGATCTACTAGATATAATAGTGGCCCAAGAGCGTGTTGTCCTAGCAAATGATTATGAGTACCAATCTACCGGATATAATAGTGGCTAGGAGTGTGTTTCCCTGGATGATGTTGATATATATATATATTCTAATCCCCCGGCAATAATAGTGAGGGTCCCGAGCTCAATAAAACTAGTCATGCATGTGAATAAAATTATGGAAAAAATACTAATCACTTATAGTGGAACACCATGTGAGTCGGGGCTAGACCGGTCCACCTGCGAATAATAGTAGTCAGGAGCGTTTTGCCCTGCATGACCAATCTACCGGTGAATAATAGTGGCTAGGAGTGTTTTGCCCTGCATGACCGGTCCACAGACGAACAATAGTGGGGTTGCCACACTCACATGGATATAAAATATAAGAGATGATTGAATAATGATTAACTAATGGCTTAAGGTCGGAAGTATTAATTTTTCACTATGACATGGCTTAAGGCCCGAAAGTATCGATCGTACATTACGACTTAGTGATATCTGATGTGAATGTTAATTATGTGAATGCTATATGTACACATCTTGTTATATATGTATATAACTTTGTATCATGTGTTACATTGCAGGTCTGCCTTTAAGTGTATTTTTAAAGGGTTACTTAGTACCGTAGTACTGAAAGGTTCCATTCGTGGGGCCCCTACCTATTCAATGGGTAGTGTCCCTTGCAGGTCTTTTCAGGTGTTATTCAAGTGGGCAACGGGAAAGAGAGTAAGGAATTATCCAAAGCCGTTAGGGTTTTCTTCTCTTTCTCTTTTAAATTCCTGGTTTTAATGTTATTGTTGTCTTTGTTACCACCACTGGTGGATTTTATTCTTGTAATTGTTTACTTGCGCTACTCTGATTTAAAATGGTTTGAATTTCTAGCAATGGATATTTTATTCTTTAGCCTTAGCACTTGATACTGGAATAGTATGAATGAATCGGTCTGGTACTAAGTGTGGTGGTAATATCCCCGAAATTCACCGTTTTATATTTTGCTTCCGCTAATCTTTTAATAAAAAGAAATTTTTTAGTAGTGAATTTTAGGGGTGTTACATAAGGACTAAAATATATATAAGACATTTACAATTTAGTGACTAACAAAAAAAAATGTTTGGCTACTAATTCTAGACAAATAAGAACACAACGTGATCAAATTAACTTGGGGGCTATTATACTCTACATATTTATGGTCTTATCGATGATGCAAGAAGAAGTACAGTAGAAAATTTTTTATTTAAGAACTAAGGCCATATTTTCTTAGCCTAATTTTTCAAAATATAATCTAATCAGACTAGTGTTGATATTATTTGGTTAATGTAAAGGAGAATAAAAATTATCATATTGATACTATTATTATTATTATTATTATAAATGATAATGATTAATATTATTCTAATATATTAACAACATTATTAATATTAATATTAATATTAATATTAATAATGACGATAAATATTATTAAAATATAATAACAATATCATTATTGATATTAATAATATATTATTTATAATTATTTTATTTTTACTATTATTATATACTATGAATATGAATACTAATAACTTTAATGATATATATTATTATTATTATAATCAATAATAATGATAATAATGATTTAAATTACTATTATTATATTTATTATTTATAATTTATGGTCATATATTATTATTATTATTATTATTATTATATTTTATCAAATAATAATTACTATTGTATTTACAATATTCACATAAAAATTATTATAAACATTAATTCTATATATGAATATAATAATAATAATAATAATAATAAGAAGAAGAAGAAGAAGAAGAAGAACAAGAACAAGAACAAGAACAAGAATATTTATAATATAGTTTTATTTTTCTTAATATCAATATCGTAAATAGGAATAATGTTATTAGAGATATTATTTAATAGAATTATTATAAATAATAATGGTAATTATATTATTATAAATAAGAATAATAATATAACAATAAATTTTTCTTTCTATTAGCATTATTATTACAATTCATAATATTATTTTAAATAATATAATTATAATGATAAAAACATTAATTATTATTATTATTATTATAAATAGTTTTATTATATTAATTATAAATATTTACTCTAATTATAATAATGTTATTAATATTTTAAATATGCTAATTAGAATAATAATAGTTTGATTATAGTTATAATAGTTAACATCATAGTATTAATCATAATGAATATGATAACAATTATAATTAAAATAAATATAATAATTATTATATATGAATAATTAATAATAATTATAATAATTATTATTATAATTGTTATAAATATAATGGCAATAATAAAAATAATCAAGAATAATTGAAGAAATAATTAAATATAATTATAAATAATATTTATTATTTTATTTATAATTATTATAATGACAATATATTTACAAGTATAATATTCAGAAAAAAAAATCATCATAATGATAATATTTTTTTGATAAGAAATAATTATAATTATAATAATTTAAATTATCCAGTTTGATTTGATCTTAAATTAAGGTGAGAAAAATAAGGTCTAATTTAGATCAATTAATTATTCAAAGGATCAAATGGTATTTAAATCTAAAATAATCAAAGTTACCAATGTCTTGTTGGGTTATATACCAAAACATAAACACATATCATGCATTACAGAAAAAAAATATTCTTTTTAAGAAAAAATATAAATAATTATATTATGAAGCTATCGATCTAGTTTATATAATTTGACTCTCTTCTTTTGTGAGCTAATTATAAGTTATATATATATATATATATATATATATATATATTTACATCGTTTGTAGACCTATATATATATATATATATATATATATATACATCATTTGTAGACCTACATCACATGTTTATAGCTCTACACACATATTTGCAATTTTTTCTTGTGAAGTTGAATAGTAATCCTAATTTAAAAACTATACTATATAACAATGTTATCTACACAATCCTTTTTTTGATAACTTTTGTTTTGAATTTTTATATATAAATATATTGTAATTGATTTTAATATTAGTAAAAGATTTATTTTGTTTTAATTAAGAAAAAATTCAAGAAAAAATAAAATAAGTATCATATTGTATGCATATACATTATTCAATAAATAATTTGAAATGAGTTATTAGATAGTGATAATTACATATTTTATAGCTCATAATTTGATTAATTAGAATATTCAGATTTCAAATTGATTTGCAAAGCCGCATACATGTACATCAAGGATAAAATATCCTTAGGTTTAATGATATTTTGTCTGATTTCAATTAGTTATCACATTTTAAAAAAACATATTTCTTCATTCAAGTAACACAGATTTTGAATTTTTTTTTTTATCTTAGTACCATCTTATCAATATTTTTAATTAAATAATATGTTAAGTTTGTAAATATCACATATTTTTCATAGTTGAAATATACAAAAATTGTGAATACTTTGAATATGCTTTAAATTCTTTTGAAATTTTCTCGATTTGTTTTCTACTTTTAAAATATTTTTATGTTATCTATTTTTATAAATTATAAAAAAATTATTTATATTATTCATTTTTTTTTTTGCAATTCATACAAAAAAACATACATAATATCGTCATATTTGTTTTTTTTAATCATTTTAGTAATTTAAAGCTAAAAACATTAATAAGATGGTGTTAAAGTTAAAAAAAACATGGTACTTAAATAAATTTATTTAAAACATGTGGCATGTAAATAGAATAAGGCTAAGAGCATGTTTTGTTTCAAGTTTCATGCTCTAATAGATACTTTTCGATCGTCATTTTTAAAATTTTATATTATTCTTAGTAAATTTATTTTTAAAATATAGTAAAATAGTTGATAATACCAACCCATGGCTGACAGCTGCCACTCCCCCGAATAGACACTAAAATTCATGTTACATAAGTGAAATGTTTCCTAACATCTAATATGATTTCATTGTTGACAGTGGCTAGAATGGTTAATATATGGATACCTTTGCATTTATTAACTAGTGGACTCATATATAAGATACTACCTACAATTTACAATATATGTCTCCACATATTTCAAATAAAAACTTTGACTATTAATATTTTTTAATATATATATTGATACACTTATAAAGAAAAATATTATAAAATTATTTTTAACATGACTAAAGTAGTTATATTTTTATATTATAATGTACTATAATTAATAAATATTAATGGTCAAATTTTTTTCCTTAAAATATGTAATGACATTTATTTTAAATTAAAGGTAGTATCATTTTTTAAAGATTTGTAAAAAAAAAACATGATATTAGAGGAGATTTGAACTTGGGATATTTAATTACCCAACTCTTTAGTCTCATTCACTAGATTAACAATCTATGAAGTAATAATAATTGTCCAAATAAAATTAGTATTGAGCTCACATGTATGAATTTCTAATTTTTAGGTTTTAGCTTTCAATTTTTGTGCTCTTTCCATATTAAAAAAATCATTTTAGGTGTAAATATTTATATAAAAAGGAAATTTATTTAGAAAATGTCAAAGCCTATTTTTCCTTTTTATCATCATTTTTTTTATCATTTATATATTAAATGTTTTGTTGTTTTTCAATTAAGGATGGAAATATCATTTAAAACTTTCTTTGATTTATCTATTTTATTTCTTAAACTTATATATAAATTGGATGTCTATGTTCTTTGTTCATTTAAGTACCCATATATTAAATATTTTGGTGTTCTTTTAGTGTTGAATGTATCTTTGCTTGATCTGAATAATGATACAATATAAATTTCCTAAATATATCCTTAGATAATAAAAATTAATTTTTATGTAAAAAATAATTTTAACCTTAGACAAAGTATTATTATGGTAATAAAAAATTAAAATCATTAAATATTATTTTCCATATATAATTGATTATTAAATATGTGGAATAATCTATATATAGGTGTAATAATGGCATAAGAATTTTAAAGTAACTAATTCATGTAAAAAAAGATATAATATCTTATTAAATAAGGTAAATTATTAGATTATAGTACTTGAAATTAAGATATTATTTTTTTCATCAAATAAATTATTATTAAAAAGGTATAATAATTATAATAAAAAAGTTATTATTAGAAATAGATAAAATATTATTAACCAGTATGTAGGGTAATAACATAACAATACTTTAAGATAATAATTTTAACATTAGATAAAGTATTAATTAGTAACTAATTTTTCCTTTTGTAGGGATAGAATGCATTGCTTATTTGATGAATATTCTCTAAACTACTACAGTATGTCTCATGATAAGGATATTAGAAAATATGTTAGTTGGGTAAGCAATGTGTTAAATTACATGGTGGGGAGGAGTTTATATTTGGGACCATTTAAGTTCAGGTCATATTATCTTTTGTTGACCTTACGAAAAAATTCAGTCATGGGTAGCTACAAGAGAAAGATATATGGGTTTATTTGTCCCTAATCTTGCACACCCTAGGGTTGTTGATGATGGACAATTTATGAGACACCATGTGACTAGATAGCGAGGGAGTTGATAGCCATTGATGATGAGTGGACGTCTTGGTATAGGATAATGGCAAGTGTATACCCAGATTATCTTAGTGACTCCTATGAGGTGGATGCATCTTCTTTTGAAGAAGAGAGAGGGCAAATTATTCTATGCAAAGAGTGGACTAAATGGGCGATCAAGGGCATTTGACAAGGAACACTATTTTAAGCTATAATATCTTTTTGACGTATAATGATTGTTCTTTAATGGATAATTAAGGTCAATAGTTTTTGTACTTTGTAACATTATTGTTTGATATACATAAAATATTTCCCTTAATAGTAGTAATATTGTATAATTAATTATTCTTAAATTATATTTCATTTAGATAAAATAAACATCGATGAAAGTTAGACATTGTTAAAGAATCGATGATAAAAATAATTTTGGAATGAGATTTAAACATTTATTAGAATGGTGAGACCATGTGTTTGGAAGGATGATGGTTGCATTCTTTGTCCATGAACAGAGTGTAAAAACATGGAGTGGTGGTCTATAGATAAGATTGAGCACCCCATACTATGGAGTGGATTCATAAACAACTATGATGTGTGGGTATATCATGGTGAAGTAGACCATCAGTTGGAATTAACACATATAGTTGAGGAGTAAAGAGATAAGATGGAAGATATAATAGGTGATTTGTTTGGTAGTGGTAATGAAGCACAAGCTAATATTGATGATGAAGTGCATGGTCTTATAAATAATAAATTAGTGGGAAATGAAAATGATCCCTATAACGATGAGTTATTCCAAGATATGGAGGCTGAGATATATCTTGGGTTTAAGAATTTCTTATCTTAAATTTTTTTTTTGTGAAATTGATGCCTCATAAGGTATTAAATAAGTGGATGAATAAATCTTTTGATAGGATTCTTAAATTGCTATAATAAGATCTTTCCAAAGTTAATAAGTTTCCGGAATCACACTATGAGAAAAAGAAGAGTATGAGGAAGTTGGTTATAGGCTACAAAGTCATTTATGTGTGCAAACATGATTGCAATTTATATTGGAAGGAAAATGTAGATCAAGACAACTTTCTAGTGTGGTACATTTTATTAGATAGATGAAGATACAATGGGTAAGAAAGTACCTCATAAGATTGCGTGGTACTTACATTTGACACCGAGGGTGAAGAGATTGTATGCTTGCAGACACATGAATCAGGACATGAGGTGGCATTTGAAGGGCTGATCAACAAAGCCAGGGATATTATGTTATATTGTTAATGGTGAAGTGTGGAAGCATATTGATGTAAATCACCCAGATTTTGTAGCTTATTTGTGAAAATTATGATTGGGGTTGGAACTAGACAGTTTTAATCCCTTTGGCATGAGTTTCAGATATAGGATATGGCTAGCTATATTGATCACCTTCAACCTACTCCTCGGCGTTGCATGGCAGACCCATTTTTAATGCTAACATTGTTGATTCCCAGTCCAAGTTCTCTAGGTATGGATATTGATGTGCTCCTCTATCCATTGGCTAATGAATTAAATGTGATATGGTTGTCAGGATTGCTACATGAGATGCAACCAATAATAGGGTGTTCTAAATGCATATAACTCTACTTTGGACCATTAATGATTTCCCAGACCGATCATATCTGTTGAGTTGGTCTTCATAGGGGTACTTAGCATGCCCCTGTCGCAATAAAGACACTTCTTCCATGATATTGAGGAATAATATTAGATATATTAGCCACCAATGATTCCTCCCCATTAATTATCCATTTAGGAAAAAAATTATCAATCAAATGGAAAACTTGAAAGAAGAGCATACTTGAGGAGATTATCTCCTGATGATATTTTGATACAGTTGAGTTATGTTATAAAATATGAATCTGGCAAGCATCCTGGCCATCTAAAGAGAAAAAAAAGTGTCGGTGATTTGAATAGGAAGAATAAGAGCATATTCTTTGAGTTTCCCTATTAGAAGATGAATTTGTTGAGACATAATTTAGATGTTATGCATGTTGAGAAACATGTTTTTTCTAATTTGCTTGGGACAATAGTCCGTGTTGAAGAAAGTTAAATAGTGAAAAATGTGATTTAGAGAGCAAGAAAATCATAAATGAATTATAGTTATATTATGAGGAAAACAAGTTGATGAAACCCAAGGCACAATTTACTCTTAATAATGATGATCAGATAAAGTTCTTTCAATTTTTGAAAGAAGTGAAGTTTCTAGATGGATTTGCTAGAAACCTCAAGAAGAATGTTAGTGATATTAACATCAAGATTGGAGGCATAAAGTCACATGATCAACATATGCTTACACAATGCATGTTAGTAGTTGCAGTTTGTGTATTCTTGAGCAAACATGTTGGGAACACTATTATAGAACTATGTAACATCTTTAGTCAAATTTGTTTAAGGACATTACGATTGTCTGATTTGGAGAAGGCAAAAGATAATTTTGTTGTGATCCTTTATAAGCTTGAGTGCATATTCCCTTTAGCATTCTTCAGTATCATGGTCCATCTCATAATGTACTTACCAAAAGAAGCATGATTAAGTGGTCTCATGCAAGGAAGATAGATGTATCCCACGGACCATAAGGTTCAAAACTTGAAAGAGTACACCCGAAGTCTTACTTGGTCGAAGGGTTATATTGCTAAAGGTTATGTAGCTAATGAGTTATTGACTTTCTATTCTATGTACATACAAGGCATTAAAATAAGGTTGAACAAAGTAGAAAGAAATAAAGATATGATGGTAAGTCACCAACTGTCAATTTTTCAATGTCAATCCTGTAGGACCACCTTAACTATTGAGTGGCTAAATGTGATTCATTAGTACAATCTTAACAATTTTTCAGAGATACAAGATTATGTATAGTAAGTATCAAGTTACCGTAATCTAATTTTTTTTAGTTATATCATCTATCATAGTAATATTCAATTTACTAAATTTTTATAGTGAACACATGTCTAAAATTATCCTACGTGGTGGTAATTTGATAAATATTCAAAAGAAAGAGTTTACATCTTGGTTTGAATTAAAGGTAAAATGTTATGGCTTTGTGTACATTTGGTTAATATAATACTAGGTATAATAATTTTACAACATAATTTTATATAGAAGTTATGAGAATGAGTATTAGCTTAATGTAATGATGAATTATTTGTATTGCCTCATCGGCCATTTAGTATTGTCTCAAATTATCATGGTTGTGTGATTAATGGAGTTAAATATACTTTGTAGAGATATGAATAGAAGAATGCTAAATAGTGATGTGTGCATCCTTGAAATTGATAGCATATTTTTTATGGACAGTTACTAGAGGTCATCGAATTATCTTACTTTAATGATTGTTCTATTTTATTTTTTTAAGTATAAATGGTTTGACATTGATTCAAAAAAAAATTCAAGAAAGACAACAACATTATAAGTGTGTATAAAAGGTCTGAGTGGTATAAATATGATCGGTATATATTGGGATCTCAAGCAAAATAATTATGGTATATTGATGGTCCTGTTAATGGATCGACTTGGAAGGTGGTTTAGGAAGTGAACCATCGTCACATTTATGATATGAATGATGATGATGATGATGATGAGACCAATGTGGTGGATCTAGTTGATTGGTTTGACTCCACTATTGTAGCATTAAACATCAAAATTGAAGATATAGAAGTTAGTGAGACCACATATGGCATTGACAATGACAAGAAACCAGATGATGACATGAAAGAATGAGGGCTTAGGTTATTTGGATTCAGATATGGACAACACCAAGGAAGATGACTATAGTGATAGTTCTAGTTTTTTTTTTTTCTAAATAGTTTGTATTTGGTATACTTTTTGTATTGCCTATTATCATTAACTAGACATATATGATATAGTTTTGTAGTATGTTATATACTAATTTGATATAATTGATCTTTTTGTATTGCTATGTTAACTTTTTTTTTTGTTATAAGATATATTTATGGCTAACATTAATACTTAGATATCACGATGGAGATGGAGCAGGTGATCCCCCTCCTGGACCTCATAGATTACCTTTTGCATGCAATTCTATTAAGATAATATATACAAAAAAACTTGTTCACCGTTTGAATATCTGACTCTAAATAATTATTTAATGGTACTACATTGATTTTGAAATTTATTTTTATAGCATCACCAACGTGAAAAAGGAAGGGTAGAGGGAAGGATCTAGATCTATATGATCTATAGCGGACTAACATAAAAAAACCACTGTACATAGAATTTACTAATAAAGAGGACACGTATAATCTTGTGGGGATATATGGGCCAAAATTTTCTCACTATGCCGGCAAAGCCATAGAGAAGTTCATTCCTCCATTGTAAACATCATGGGCTCATGTTCCCAAAAATTTAAGATCCAAGATTCTTCCTCAACTTAAGGTATTTATATATTGTTGGTTTAAATATTTGAATTATATTATTTTATATATTACTAATATGGTATATATTAATTTTGTAGAATATTTTGATCTTGATTATTAGAGACACATTGGTGTGTGAGAGCAAATTCTGCTTAGTCTTAGAAGGTTGCTTTAGAACTAATATAAGAAAAGGAAGAGCAAGATGAAGATGTAGTGGGTGAAGGATAACGAATGGAAGTTAGATAACTTTGACCTAGAAACCTAGAACAAGTGTGTGGACTATTAGACATCATATGAGGCAAAAGGTAAGAAATTAACTATGCTATTGTAAATGTTAACAAATTTAAATCATTTATTAACTTTATTTTATATATGTAGCCAAGGTATAAGAAAATTAAGAAAAATACGTCTAATCTAAAAGATCCTAGTCTCCATGGGTCTAGATCTATTTCAACTTATCAACAAATAGAGGTATATGTATAGTATATAGGTGTTAGCGACAACACTATCATCCCAAAAATGTCAAATTTTGAAATTGATCAATGAAATTTTGGACTACATTAGTCAATAATAGTATAATTGGAAATGATTATGTCATCGCTAAAAGTTAAATTGGCGACCACTATTTTATTGTTTCCATTTTGTCCTTTAGTTATGAAATATTAGGGACGACATTTTAGCGACGATTTATCTTCCCTAAAAAGTAAATGGCAACGACAAATGTCATTGACAAAGATTATTTTTCTAGTAGTGTATATTTCGAATCTACTTACGTACAGAATATTTGGAATAAGTTACTTGAGGGATTTGGTTGGACTCATCATCCATTTAAGTATGAACATGTGATGAGTTGGCTGTGTAGAAGAGGAACAGGATCAAGAGTGTAGGACCCTTTTGCTTCGATACATGTTGGTCGTAGTTGCATATCATATATGGGATGAGAGAAACTAATGAATTTCATCAAAGGAGATACTTACCAAGTGTTATGATTTGTAATATAGTTAAAGAAATGGTAAGTATAGGGTTCCCGTATAAATCGTTGCATATCATAGAGGTTGTTCCCGTATGAATTTCACATGTTTAATTTGGAAGTAATAAAAGTACACATTACTTACCAATAAAAGATAAAGTTAATAAATTAATTTCTCCCTTTCTTTGGCTCATTTTTGTGTATCAATCTATTATCCTCTTCGATATGCAGAAATCACTTTTGGATCTATTAATGTACAAAATTTTGAACATTGTATAATTTGTTTATAAAACTGACAATAAATAAAGAAAATTATTTAAGCAATTAATTATATTTATTCAGATTAACCATCAAATAAAGGATATGATTACCCTATGACAATTTATGTTTTTATAATCTTTCAATTGATTAAAATAGGCTAAATCATTACTTAGTATTTGAATAAATAAAATACATATTTGGTTGATTAAACTGTCACGCAAAACTTTAATGCGTGTGTGTGTATTAAATTCCCTAATTTGTAATAGTGTTTTCGTTCCATGAAAATGCTTGTATTAGTTGCATTCCAACACCGCCATTAACACCTCATATCAAAAGTTTCTACCCTTTTTTTTTAGATCTTAAGGGGGATTGAAAAATCCATTAAAAGTTCCTACTTTTAGCTGCGCCTAACATTTTCCTAAAAATAACTTAGTTGTCAAATGGAGCATATAACCTTAAGAATAAAATACTAGTACCTCAGAAACCATGCTCATGAGAGTTTGTGCAAAGAGCTCCCATTGTAAACAAGCCTCCTCCGCAGCGGCATCCGTACAGTTCCGTCCCATGAGAGATAATACCATCCTTCCTCCAGGATTCACTTCACACGAGCGTGATTCTAGGAAACGAGTCAAATCATACTTGAATTGTGATAAATAGGCGACAGAAATGGAATTTGGGCTTGTCTGAGACAAGTAAACCTTCCCTTTGTTCAGCGCTCTACTATCTCTAGATTCTCCCCTATCCAAGCCGAGGGGTGCCTGCAATGGGCATGTCACATATGAGTTGAATACATTAAAGATATAAGCATTCTAACTAGGTTATAAACATTTCTTAATTTTCCATAAATATATAAACGTTTAAACATTTTATTTTATTAGGAAAAATATTTTTATTGTGTGTGTATACATAACTTATAATTAAATAATATTTCTTTTATAAAAGATAAATTTTCTGAATTTTTCTTAAGGTACTATTTGGTTCTAAGAAAGTTTAAGGGAAAAAAAATTAAAATCAAAATACTTTCCTTTAAATTTTCCTCAAAGAAAATTATATAGTTAATATTTACTAATTTTATACCATCTTCTTTTTCTATTTCATTATCTCATGTAAACCAAAAACAAAAAATATTTTTTTCTCATCATTTTCTTTCTTTTCCTTAAAACTTTCTATGAACCAAATGAAGCATAAGTGCTGCAAATTTTAAAATAGGCACTAACAATTATAGATAAAAAAAATCATAAATATTTCTATAAAAATTTCAAAATTGTATCAAAAAGTTTTTATAAATAAAAGATAGTCTAATTTCAAAAGAATCTCTCTCTCTCTCTCTCTCTCTCTCTCTCTCTCTCTCTCTCTCTCTCTTTCTCTCTCTCTCTCTCTCTCTCTATATATATATATATATACATATATATATATATATATATATATATATATATATATATAATACTCTAAAAAAATACAAGAATATATTTTTTTAAGTTTGGAAAAATATATAAGATTTTTTAAATTGCCAAGAAAATTATACAAATTATTGATAATTTCTTAAATTTCTCACATTAACAAATATATTTTCTAAAATAAAAAAAATATTCATTGAAATTATAAATAATTCTCAAAATATAAAAGCATTTTCAAAATATTATTTTAAATTTGGGAAAGGACTCAATAGACTCAATTCTTTTATATGAAAAATAAAATAACGCTTAGAAAAACATATCTTTTGTAGAGATAAAAAAAAATTGAAGTAATTAAAAAGTTCTAAATTCTTTCAAAATTTTCTAAAATTCTAAATAAAATTTTTGAACAGTTTAAATTATATATATATATATATATATATATATATATATATATATATATATATATATATATATATATATATATATATCAAAAAAGCTATAATTTTTCAAATCTACAAAAATATGAATGCTCATTAAATAATTTTTTATTCTTGAATGTCTAAATATTTCTATGAATGTTAAATACTCTTAAAAAATTAATTTAATTTATTCTTTTTTTTTTTTTTTCAAAATTCAAAATTTATTTGTACTTCTTATAAGCTTCTATAATAATTTTGGATTATTCTAAATCTTTATAGAATGACTTTGAGTTATAAAGTTAAGGGATTTTTATATGTGTGTTCTACAAGCTTCCCTCAACATATAGAATATGTTTAACAACATATATATATAAATCATATAGATAGATATCATAAGTTATTATAGAAATACCAAAAAAAAATCTAATTTGTATTGGAAATACAAAAACTCAATAAAAATTATTGAAAAAGACTTATTCTTTTTAATTTTAATGAAATTAAGAGTTGATATATATTTTTATAATTATTTGCATTTTTTATTTTCTAACTATATGTAATTATAATATTTAATTAAGTAAAAAATATTTTTAAAAAATTTTTTATTATATTATTAAAAACATCATATTCTAATAAAAATTTAAAATTTTTCAAAAAATAAATTCATAATAATTTACCAGTATTAATATAATTTTTTTATTTTTCTATTATCAAATATATTTTTGATATTTTTTGAGAGTTTGGAAAATTTTGAGATTTTTTTAAAAATAAAAAAAATAAAAGTCAAAGTAGGATAAATAATAATTCTTATACTTTTTCAATTTTTAAAATTTTATGAATTTTTAAACATTTTACAATGTTTTTTGAATTTCATTATTATTTGATATTTTACAAAAAAAAATGTGATATTTTGATATTTGTATGAAAATTTTGAATTTATGGATAATTTTTAAAATATTTAAGAAAATTTAAAAGAAATGCTATATTTTTAAAATTTTCCTATCAAAATATAAAAAAATATTGATTTTTATAATTTAAGTTTGGATCTGTGTGTGTATATATAAAGTGAAATGATTTTTTTTCTACAAAATTTTAGAACTTATTTTCAATTTTTAAAATTTGTTGATTATTCTGACATTTTAAATTATTAAAATATTATACTTTACAAATTGGTAAGTGAGCTACATTTTTTAATAATAATTTAGAAATTTAGAATGTTTTGAGGTCTTTTTGGAATTTAAAAAATTTTAGATATTTTCCCATAAATTTTGTAACACTTTAAAAAAATAGAATTTTAAATAGTATTTGCAACTTTAAAGATAATTTTAGAGGGTTTTTAATAATATGTACATCGGTTCAGAAAGATGGCATAATGTTTATATATTTTTTTTAATCTCAAATGAGTTTTAAAATTTTAATTTTAATTTGGTTTTTTCTTTAAAACTTATAATTTTTGGTTAAGTTTTAATAGGAAAAAAAATAGAATTGGTATAGATTTTAGTGTTTTTAAAATTTTACCTTTTTTAAAAAGCATTTTTACTTACAAGGTTATAAAAACAACTATATTTTGTTTTTGTTATATGCTCATACCTTAATAGAAATAACCCTAATATATTTATGCTAGAATGGGAAATTATTATTTTGAATCGTCAATGCAGGTTATAGAAAATCAGTGTAAATGATAAAAGTTAATAAATAATGAAAGTTAAGTTATTAATTAAAGTATTACATATAATTTTGGTAATAGTTTTATAGTATTTCAATATACCAATGTGAATTGATGATTAGAACAATGAGTTCAAATCATCAATCCGATCAAAGTTAGGTTCGGAATTCTACCAATGATTTAAATATGCCATATTGAAGAATAGGATCACTATCAAACTCTATAATTGGAAAAAAATTTGTTGATTATTTACAAATAGGGTGAGCTGATCAAGTGATTAATTTTGTCAAGCTTTGATTACAAATAGGCAGATGAAGTTTGTTGAATGATGGATGAGGGTGTAATGTATATATTAAAGTTGTAGCTACATTAAGTAGTGTCATAAATGTTTTATTTATATATTGTAGATGTATAATTTATGAATGTGTATTGTATTAAACCTTAGGTTTAATACTCATATTATTAGCATAATTTGCAAATCCCTAACTCCTCATCTCCTCCACTGTCATCTATATTCCTTAACACCTCTCATAACTGATGTAATAAGTATGGATACTATATATATATATATATATATATATATATATATATATATATATATATATATATATATATATATATATATATATATATAGAGAGAGAGAGAGAGAGAGAGAGAGAGAGAGAGAGAGAGATATTGAGAGGACATAGAATTGTATAGAGAAGAGAACCCATATGTATGAATAAATAAGAGAGTATCTCCTCTCTTCCATTTATCTTATCTTATTATCTATATTTGAATTTCTCAATATTACAACATGCTATCAACACAATTATGCTCTAGATGAAAAAAAAATTGTATACTTATGTGATGATCTTAATAAAAGGGAGTGATATATCTTCATTAGTTATCATTTTTTAGCTTTTATTAGGTATTTGATGAACATCATAATATTATTTTGGTTCATGTAGATGCTGAATTTTTTTTTTTGATATTGTGCATTCTGTGAGAAACATGCTAGGGGAGGGGTTGTTAATCAACACGGATCGTGTTTTCTCACAGAATGTTTTGTTGTAATGTTTGGGAAAAAATCCAAGAGTAAGGAAATTAACATAGGGGTCTCGTGTTTCCTATCATGGGTTGTATTTTTTAGTGACTTTTTGAAACATGCTATTTTTTCGGTATGGTTTTATCTGATATAAAAGAGATATGATAAAATATTTGCCATCAAGTTGTGCAAGCCAATTTATTCTTCTTCTCCAAAATATTCTCCATTGTTAGGGAATTATTGATTTGTATAATTGGTTGATTGATTTATTGAATCATCTTGCAATTATACAAGTTCACAAATAAATATCTCTATTTTTCCTTAGTTGTTTTGTCTTACGATTGAATTATCAATTGTTCAATTGTCTTGTTCATTATGATATTTATTTAGATCCATTCAATATGTTTTATTCCTCAACATCATTCTATACAGATATGATTATTATGTGTCACAAAAGACTAATCTACCATTTTTGTTTCTTGTGTGAGATATCGATTTTTGCTATAATATGAAAAGTCACATATGTGACAAATCTTACATTCAAGCAAATTTCAAGAGCACTGATCCCCCACTTAATTTGAATTAATCAAATGTTTTAAGGAGAATATAATATAGTATAAAATGGGCTCAGAATAAGGGAGTCTTATTTTTATCTCCCCATTTTCTTTATTAATATGCTAATTGATATTTTTATCTATTCTAATTGTATGTATAGGAAATATGAGTTTTAATTTGATTGATGACCTCCCTTCCAATTGTGAAATGGATAGTAAAGGTAAATGATAGTAGAAGGCTAAAAGTCTCTTGTTTTATAGACATGAATTGGATCTAATATGATCGATTCAAATATAGAAAGTTATGGATTAACAACCACATCACCCTTAACCATATGTGGATCTCCATCAATTGAAGATGATGGAAAGTCACATGAAGTATCAATGTTAAGAAAACTACTTAAATTTAAATGTGATGGATTGACGGTTTCATTACCCATCACCTTGTGCATGAAAGTGATGGATGGATGGTTTCATCTATCTCAATAATTAAATTTGATTAGAGAATATAGTGCAAACTTCCATTATCTAAAGTTAATATAGGGTCACCAAAAGTTACTAAATATTTTTCATGCACATGAAGTACAGACAGGTGATTGAACAAGTGTCGGTGGAAGCATGAATCTCCTAACTAACTATATTGTTTTAAAAATATTTACCTAAGGTATAGAAGGATAAGACACAATAAAGGTGGAAGTCAAAAGCTTCACCCTATGATTTAATGGTCCTAAAGACCTTATGTACAATTCAACCCTGAATTAAAAGGTATTGAATACCTTATGTTTAATTTTATCAAGGCTAGTAAATAGTTTAAAGTCTTTCAAGAATTATGTATTATCTATCAAAAAGATCATATAGTGAATACCTCAAGTGCATTTTATTCCAAAAGATCAAACTATTTGGTTGTCTATAAACCTAAGCACTAATTTTATTGTTGCACTTTCTGTTTATGAAATTTTAATTCTTACATTTTAGTTTCCATAACTTTGATTTTTGCAACATTTAAATTACTTGGTCTAATCACGAAGTAGTGATTATGTCTCTATGTATAATTTTCCAGCCAATTATTCATGAAACTATGTGCTTACTTCATCATTGGTAGTGGTTGGATTATTTATAATATTCTCCTATTATATTATAGTTTTAGTAGATAGAGACATTTAATGGTTCAAACTTAGAGCTTCCTATCCAATAAGCAATTTGATGGTTGAAGATTAAAGCTTCCCATTCAATTATTAGTGTAATAGTTGAAACATGAAGTTTCTTATTTTATATACATAATTTAACGATAAAGGACAAAGGTTTCCTGTCTCATATACCTAAATAAGATTTAGAAGATTGATTTATCTAATTGAAATGCCATTATACATTATATTTTAAGGGTGAAGTATTTATGAGCTTATAATTGACAAGAATGTACACGTGTATGTGACATTAAAAAGCTATTAAATAATTTCCCGAAGAAACAAGTAGATATCAAGATTATGTATGATATTGTAGCTAAGTTCTTAGAGAACTTCGTATGGTTTGAGTATTTGATGGTATTGCTACCATTAAGGTTAGCTAGATGTCTCTATGTGAAAAACCTTAAGGTGACACTAACCTAAATGCTAGCTATACTTCATATGATTATGTCTCTATGAATAATTTTCTAGCCACTTATTTGATGTAAGCATGAGATGAATGCATAATATATGCATTTGGTATATGTGAAAGACTTAAAGGTATCACTAACCAAAAGTTAGTAGGCCAAAAAATATTATCTTTATGGAATGAGAAATGAGATCACATTAGTGTAATCATTATATACAAAATAATTGAAATTTATATGAGCACCCACTTAGAATCTTACAGATTCTTTTTAACTAGTGATTTAATATGAATGACATATTATTCTTGGAAAATTTAGAATTTAGTCATTCTAATAAGAGAAAATGCAAAATATTTTATGTCCTTGATAGAACTTAAGTGGACACATGTGCACCAAATAAATATATCATGGCATATAATGATGCATCAATTTAAGGTCACATGTTATATTTTGCAAATGATATTATTGCATTAGCACAAAAGTGTATAATCATCCAATTGCAATAATAATGCATTATTACTGCTTCACGTTGAAAGTAGAACAACTTGGTAGAGTCATTTATTATACGTTTGATTCATAGATTCTTTTTAGTGAGGTCTAGTCACATATCACATAATTCCTTAAGCCATGTCAATTGGGATGAACTTGATGCCTATCTTAAAATGATTGGATGATTCATATATGTGCCTACACACTCCCTATGGATATAAAATTAAGCTACAAAGAGGGATAGGAATTTTTTTTCATCGAGATTGATATTATGAAGCAAGAAATCACTTAGAAGACATATTCCATGTAATATGAACTCAAAGGAAAATTATAGTGCACTTGATGATGCTTATGCTTGCTTGATGTAGCATAGATGCAACTTGCATTTATTATGGCCAATAAATTATGAAAGTCATATATGTTTTGACTAAATTTCCAACTCACATAGAAGTCTTTCAGGTGACTTTAAATAAGTTAGTGACAAGTATGGTACAAATATGCTAGAAGTGTATGATTTGGATCCAAAGAGCTAAACTTTCAAAAGAAGAGTTATAGTCCTTAGAAGGATGGAAAACTTGCCACAATGAGTTAATCTGTCCATATGGATATAGTATGACAATATATTCCATTGGCAAATGAAATATCCACAAATTATCCTTACATTGGTGTAAGATGGTATGAGATAGACATTGGTGATGTTTTTATCTAAACAATTGCAATTGATAATGGATAAAAGTAAGAATTATTCTCAATGCATGATGAAATGTTGTTGAATAAATAATTGATGAGTTGGACTAGTCAAATATATCCACTTAATGAGCGTGATTTATATGGATAAGAAATCTAGCATTTGAAGGTATCATACCAATTGACTAGTGTTCATAAATAAATGATTTAAAATTCGATTTGGCGACACACGTTTTTGTAGAAAATCCATGTTTTTGTCCCCCATAGGGTTTTCACTAGGAAAATTTCAAATGTAGACACTATTGAAGTGTGCTCGTACATACAAACAGAATTATATATAATAAGACATATAAAGGAGACATACTAAATTAAAGGAAAAAATGTATTATTTTCATTATCCATAATTTTGTCCCATTGGATTTTCCTGACAAGGTTTTTAAAGAGTTAGTATTTTAAAGATGTACTTTTAAGGGGGGAGTGTTGCAAATATCAGAAGATGTACATCAAAGGAAGATTGTTGTAAATATCTTATTTACATATTGTAGATGTACAATTCATGAATTTTTATTTTATTAAACCCTCAATTTAATACTCGTATTATCACCATTAGTTGCAACCTCCTAACTCTTTATGTCCTCCACCGCCTTTTATATTCTTTAACTCTCTCTTATAATTTATGTAATAATTATGCATATTATATATATATATATATATATATATATATATATATATATATATATATATATGACATTGTTATTTGTATAGAGATGAGAATTCATACGTATGAATGGATAATAGATTATCTCCTCTCTTCCCCTCTATATTGTCTTATTGTCTATATTTGAGTTTCGCAATATTAAAAGTAGGAATATATTATTAGAGACATTTTCAAAATTATTCTTCGGAGAATGTGATTTAGTATTATAATATGGTTTTGTTTGATTGAATATTTCAATTTCTAATAGTTAGTTTTAAATTGTATATTTTTAAAACTTATACTACTTTTAGTAAGGATATTTCTTAAATTAGTTATAAAATTGACTATAAAAACCAATCATTAACTATAATTATATAGACATTGTACTTTTTTTTTCAAATAAAATAAATAATAGAAAATTTGGCTATAACCAATTTCCTAATTATATAGAAAGCATATATGATAGTGTGTGGTCTTGCTCATCAAAGAATACTCTTTGATTTGATCTTGTTTGATATGGGTTAATAGGGGCGAAAAGAATCCTTATATTTTATATATTTTATTTTGAATATTTAGAAATAATAAAAATATTTTTAATAAAATACCTATTAAAATTAAATTAATATCTAAAATAAATATTCAATAAAAAAAATATTTTATCTCTAAAGACAATATAATAAATATAAAATACAAAAATAATATTTCCACCTTATATCTTGTAACAATAAGCATGGAGGCATTACTATATTCATATGGTCCTCCTTAATGAAAGCACGGAAAATGTTGCTCTATAAAAGGAAAAAGGCATACCGATATCACCAACCATAATGTTAGATAATTTAGAGGACTCGTACTCAGAATTAACCCGACTGGATGCGAGGCACGCACAACCCAGATTAAGTACACAAGTGGCATGGAGCGAACCCAATAACTCTACTGGTCTATTTGGATTGAGGTGAATTAGGATGAGGGCAAACATTAAAAATTAACTTAGGTAAAGGAAATGGAGGTGAATCGGGATGAATGTTTTAAAATGTTGTTTGGATGATATTAACCTAACTTGGGTAAATCGGGGTGAATGTTTTAAAATTTTCGTTTAGATTGAGGTGAATAAAGGTTAAAAAAATAAAATAAATGACATTTATACCCTTAAAATAAATAGATAAGTCCTATTAGGTTAGGGGTATAGGGTTTGAGGGGTATTTTGGTCCTATCAGGTCAAAAATTTACTTATTCTTTCACCTTCACCTCATTTATGCCTGAAATCTGATGTTAATAAAAACGAAGTTATTTGAGGTGAACAGAGGTGAAATATTATTAAAAATAGTCCCCAAATAGGATGAATTAATTAATTCACATTTGTTAATCCTCTTTCACCCCAATCCAAACGCACTATACAAGTAATTGAGTAGAAGTTTTATTTAAAAATTATGACATGAAGAGGAAATTTCATGAGTTGGAAGACCGAGAGTAAAATACACTAGTTACATATCCTAACCTCACCTAGTGTGCTAGGGGGTATATATACGTCCTCACCCTCAAAACTAATATTCTTTTGAATAAAATTAGTCATAAAAAATATATATACTTTCCAAAATCTAAAAGGCTTTTAAATATATTCTTTTAAATCTAGAAAATAACTCAGTAGATTCCAGTCTTGTAAAAGAACATAATAAAATAATATGATGTTTAGGAAAATATAAATTTTCTATAGCAAAGATAAAAAAAATGAAATTAATTAAAAATTTCAAATTCTTTCAAAATATTTCATAAACTCTAAATACATTTTTTTAAAAATAAAAATATCATATATATATATCATATCAACATGGTGCACTTTTCCAAATCTAAAAAAAATTAAATGTTCCTTAAATTATTTTTTATTCTTGAAAGTGCTAAATAGTTATTTGAATGTTAAATAGTCTTAGAAATTTAATTTAATTTCTTCTATTTTTTTAATTCAAAAATTATTTGGGTTTCTTAGAAGCTTCTATAATAATTTGGGATTTTTCTAAATCCTTGTAGAATGACTTGTAATTATAAATTAAGGATTTGTATATACATGTTGTTCAACCATCCTTTAGGATATAGAATATTTTTAACAATATTTTACAATATATATATATATATATATATATATATATATATATATATATATATATATATATATATATATATATATATATATATATATATATATATATATATATATATACATATATATAAATTTCATAAGTTACTATAGAAATACCAAAATAAATAAATATATAACATGTATTGGAAATACAGAAACCGAATAACAATTTATGATACGTGCTTATTCTTTCTCATTTTAATGAAATTTTACAAGTAGATATATATATTTTTTGATTATTTTCATACTTTTTTATTTCCTAAATATATGTAACTATAATATTTAAATTGGTAAAAGAATAGATTTTTAAAAATTATTTTTTTATGAATATAATATTATGTTAAGAATTTATATATTTTATTTTAGAAAATTTGAAAATATTTTACAAACACTAATATGATTTTGACTTTTCTATTATCAAAAAAAATTTTTAACCTTTTTTTTTTGAGATTTTGGAGTTCATAGAGATTATTTGTAAAATTAACTTTTTTCCTAAAATTCCAAGTACGATCAATAATATTTTATATATTTTTTAAATGTTAAAAATTTTATGAATTTTAGAATATTTTAGGTTATTGTTTGAATTATATAATTATTTGATGTTTTAAAAAATTACTTGTGACATTTTGAGAGTTGTTTAAAAAATTTTAATTTATGTATAATTTATTTTAATATTTAAGAAATTTTAATAGAAATGTGAGAGTTGTGAAAATTTTCTATCAAAATTCAAACATATTATTGATTTTTATTTTGGATTTTTTGCGTCTGTAAGAAAATTAAATTGATTTTTTTTTCAAAATTTTATAAATTATTTTTAATTTTTTAAACTTTTTAATTATTCTAACATTTTTAATAAAATATTCCAATTTTTTAATTATTAACTATTATATTTTATAAATTGTTAAGTGAGCTATATGATTTAATAATAATTGAGAACTATATAATATTTTGAGACATTTTTTAATTTAAACAATTTTATATTTCCCTCTAAATTTTGGAACTTTTTTTTAAAAGAAAAGAATTTTAAAGATAATTTTAGAGAGCTTTTAATGGCATCTACAACATTTAAAAAATCACATAATTTTTAGAGCTATTTTTAATCTCATGTGAGTTTTAAAATTTTAAATTAATTTTGGAAGTTTATTTAATTTTTATATTTTTTGCTAAGTTTTAGTAAAAGAAAAATAAAATTGGTGGATAATTTAGTGCTTTTAAAATTTTGTCATTATTAAAAAAACATTTTTACTTACTATATTATAAAATACAACTATATTTTTTTTTGTTATTTGCTCATACCTCAATATAAATGGCCCAGATATATTTATGCTATTAAGGGAAATTTATTTGATTAAATCATGAGCTTAGGTTATAAAAAAATTGGTGGAAATGATAAAAGTTGGTAAATAGTAAAAGTTATGTCAGTTATTAAAATATTACATAAAATTTTGTTAATAGTTTTTTTTTGCGGATTCGTCGATAGACAAGAAGTTGTGGGATGTTAGTGGTCATCGACAAGGAGCATTTAGCTAAGGGCATCAACCAAGGTTCGTCAGATGATAAACACGTAAAATATGAATTATCTTGGTGTGTTTCAATCATGCTTTTATGGGCGTTTGATGTATATTTCATGTTTAGATCGAGGATAATACTTTGGTTTCTATTCTTATGTGTAGGTATTGGCTCAAGATTGAAATATTTGATTATCACCGGAAGTTAAACAAGAGTTTGGAGCCACAACGAGATTTAGATGCATGGTTTGAGAAGAAAATGTATGCATGTGTATAAAGAACTAAAATTTCAACCATGGTACAATGTAAATATAAATAAACACTTACAAGAATAAAGTTATAGGTTTCTTCAATATCTTTATAACACAACTCTAATCATGTTAATCTCAGGTAAAAAGAAAATTTTACAAGCATAATAACCAAGATTTTCCAAACAGGCACAAATTAAGCAAGGCATCACGTGCCACACCTATGGTTCAGTTATAATATTTACGAAACTTCTATATTTATTTCTATATTTTTAAGACCTATATGTATGTGTATTTTACCTTAGGATTTAGAGGATCTTTGGCTTTCTCTTAGCCACCAATTAATATCTAAATCTAGAAATCAAGTATTAAAGGACAACGAAAGATTTCTTATGTAATATTGGATTGCAACTCTCTACCTTAAAGATTTTAATCAAAAGACCGATTCATTCTTTCTTCTCTTTAATTAACTTCTTAATATGATTGATTTATATATTTATTTGATGTGTTTTTTTATCCCCAATCATGTGTGAGTAGATTCTTTATCCGGGTTTGGAAAAGGCCCCAACTTTTTAGTAATTGATGATGAATCAGTAAACGTTCTTGGTGAAAGTTTGAATCTTTAAAATTAATTTTTTTGATTGAAAATTTTTGACTCACTTGATGAAGAAATTAACGTTCATTGATTATTAATTGAATGACCAAAAGGTGAAAATTAATACCAAACCTCTAGAAATTAAATAGGAAATCCAAACCATAAAAGTAAGCTAGTTTCCTTGGGGATTCTATTAGATTACCAAGAAGTTTAATGGGTTTAATTTATTCTTAATTCCACAAAATTAGGTAATTAATATTAATTAGGTATGATCTTTAGACCTTGAAAGAGGCTTTATATTAATTTAGGCTAATTCACCCTTTTTAGTTTAAATCAACACTGAGAACTGATATAATTCGTCATTGAGTATCATAGTTGTGGTGAAAACTCAATCCCGACCCTTTATTATATTGAATTCCACCCAATTCGCTATTTATTTTTTTATTATTATTTAATCATGCAATTTTTAGTCTCTGTTACCTTACTCGTTGGTTTAGCTAGTCAAACACATAAATTTTGTTATGTAGCACCTAGTCTCTGTGGGATTGACCTTGATAGTTACAACAAATCTACCCAATTGCAGAGTTTTCTATCATTGGCCGAGGCCAATAGGTAAGGCCATTAGCTAGGAGTGGACCAAGGTTAGTCAACAAGGGGTGGTCATCAACTAGGGACCGACATTACAAGGCAACTACTAGAAAAGCATTAGCTAGGGTCGTCATCCAAAGATACAAGCAAAGTATGATTGTCTGGGAAACAACTAGGGGCATGTTCGATGGTCATTAGTGAGAAAATACTAGATGTTAAGGAGAGGCTAGGAAATCCCTTGTAATAAGATATTTGGTATTCATTTGTATATGATTCAATTATAGAGTTGTAACTTATATATTTCCTTTTGTCTCGAAGAGATGTGTATAAGGTAGACAACCAATGATGATTGTGTGTCTTAGCCAAGTGGGAGGGTATAAAAGGACCTCTCCTAACCATTGTATGTGATATGCCAAAAAAAAGGGTGGTGAAAACTCAAAATTTTCTCCAAAACTTCATACTCAATAAAAATCTCCTACTTCTCTCTCCCATAAACTCTCATTCTTATTTATTCAATATCTACTATTACACTTCCTCATAACTGTGTAGTTAACCAAGGGAGTTAATGTCACATGACTGAGGGGAATCATTTGTTATTTTTTCCAACAACTAGTATCATATCAAGGTTCATAATCAAGGTAGCTAGTAAACCAATCATTGTGATGCTCAACAACATGAATTATAGGATGTGGAAGAGCAAGATGAAAGATCTTATCTACATATAATAGTTCAAAGATCTAATTGAGAAGGAAGGTATCAGGTGTGAGAGCATAAAGCATAGATAAGGAGAGTGGAAGAAGATCAATAGAAGATCATTTGGTTATATTCGTCAATGGGTTGATGAAAACGTCATTCATCATATTGAGGAAGAAACCATATCATATGGAGTGTGATCTAAGATAATTTTTTTATGCAAATAAGATAGCTAAGAACAAGGTGCAACTCATGAGGAAGCAATACAATTTGAGATATGAAGATGGGGAGCCAAATGTAACACACATTAATGAGTTCCAAAACATATTCATCTAGTTGAAGAACATGAAAATAGTATTAAGGGATGAAGTTCAAGCTTTGTTGGTCCTAGGTTATATATAGAATAGCTAGGAGACTCTCTATGCATCTCTCAGTAATTCTACCCTTGGTAGAAAGGTCATAATGGAATCATTGACAATGACTTCTTGGAGAAGAGATGAGAAGGGGTGACAATGTGGTCTCATCATAAAATTCCAAGGCACTTGTGGTGGCCCAATGGAGAACTAAGGGTAGAATGCAGAGGGAAAGGTCTAAGAGTAAAATAAGGAGCTCAAAGAAGGATAAATATTTCTTCCATTGTGGGAAGCTTGGTTATTGATAGAAGGCCTACTGGGAGTTGAAGAAGGGTACGAAGGGGAAAGGCAAGTTGGATGAGAAGATGAAGACCATAACTAATGATGAATTGATGGTTATCTTGGGGAATTTGAATGCTTGCACAAGCACCTTATATGCCAACACTGACTAGGTAGTGGACATGGGAACATCCTACCATGTTACACCGCATAATAAGTTTTTCTCCTCCTACACACTTAGAGATTTTGGTGAGGTGAGAATGGGAAATGATGGGGTCTTGAAGATAGTTAGTATGGGGAGTATATGACTGGATACAATTTTAGGTTGTACCTTGTAAATCAAAGAAGTCATACATGTTCTAGACTTGAGGATGAGCCTCATCTTAGCTAGGAAGCTTGATGATGAGGGCTACATAATTTAGTTTATAAAGGGTATGTGGAAGTTAACAAAAGGGTACTTGGATGTAACTAAGGAAGCATGTGTTGCTCACTATATAGAACTCAAGAAAAGGTGTGTCTATTAGTTAGGGTTAACTTTGTGGAAGACTCCTATGATGTATAGAATCATAGGCTCGGCCATATGAGTGAGAAGGGTGTAAATATTCTCAACAATCAAGGAACCTTACCAAAGGTCTTAAAGGGTAAGGTTGGTCAATGCACTCACTATATATTAGGGAAGCAAAACTAAGCCCACATTGTCAAAATTCATTGCACGGGATATAGGGAAACTTAATCGAGCCTTCTCAAACATATGTGGTCCAATGAAGGTGAATTTATTAGGTGGATCGTCATACTTTATGACATTTATTGATGACTTTTCAAGAAAAATCTAGGTATATCCCATGAACACAAAGGATCAAGTTTTGAGTGAGATTGAGAGGAATTTAAAGGGTATTTAGATGGATAATGGAGTTGAATACCTTGGTTCATTTAACAAATACTATAAGGCTTATGGAATCCAACATAAAAGAACCATTCCTAAAACCTCTCAACATAACGGGATGGTAGAGCAGATGAACCTCAAATTGATGGAGAGGGTAAGGTGTATACTCTAACATGTAAAGCTTCTAAAATCATTTTAGATGGAAGCTCTATAAACACTAAGTCACCTTATCAACTTATCTCCATCACATCCTTTCAATGGTGATGTGGCCGATGAAGTGTGGCTTGACAGGAATGTAAGCTAAAATAACTTGAGGGTGTTTGGTTGTCGAGCATTTATCCATAGTCCAAAGGATGAGAGGATAAAATTAGACTAGAAGGCTTGTTGGAATGTGTTTATTAGATATGGTGAAGAGAAGTTCGGCTACAAGCTATACGACCTAGTATCCAAGAAGGTCATTAAAAGTAGGGACATTGTGTTCTTTGTGAATCATAACATCAAAGACTTTATTGAAGATGGGAAGTTGGAGTCCTACATCAATGATCTTATGGAATCCATTGATGATTTTTAAATAGAAGACTCAATAGGAAAATACAATCAAGGATGAGTGATTGAGACACACTTCAAAGAAGAAGAAGAGATGCCAAGGAAGCAAGATAATGTAGTGGAGAATGAATATTTGAGCTTAAGTAGAATCAAACCCAAGGATTGTACGACCTGAAGACACACATGAAGTGTAAAGATCCACTAGTATACCGAGACAAACAAGCAAGTACTCTATAACATATTATGTGCTACTTTTGGATGGTGGAGAGTCTCTATGCTTTGACGAGGTCCTCAACAATACCCATAAGGACGAATGGTTGGTTGTAATAAAGGAAGAGATGAAATCCCTTTAAAAGAACAACACTTATAAGCTTGTGGAGAGGCTGAGGGGGAGAAGGGTCTTGAATAATAAGTGGGTGTTTAAGATCAAGCATGAAAAGGGCAAGACCAAGCTGATGCATAAGGCAAAGTTAGTGTTCAAGGGGTTTGGCTAAAGATAGGGGTTGATTATGATGAAATCTTCTCTCTGGTGGTAAAGATGGCATCTATCTGTGTGATTCTAGGATTGTCTATCACTCTAGATTTAGAGGTAGAATAACTAAATGTCAATATAAATTTCCTACATGGAGAGCTCAAGGAAGATGTGTACATGGATAGTCGAAGGGGTTTGAGGTCAAGGACATGGTGGATATGGTGTGTAAGCTAGTAAAGAGCTTGCATGGACTTAAATAGGCACCAAGGTAGTGATATATGAAATTTGAGTCATTCATGGCTCAACAAGGGTACAAGAAGATGCCAGTATACCATTGTGTATTCATATAAAGGTTTAGGCCAAAAAACTTCATCCTTCTACTTCTATATGTGGATGACATGTTGCTTGTAGGTTGGATCAGCAATATATTTCAAATTTGAAGTAATAGTTGGCCAATACTTTTGAAATAAAAGACTTAGGTTATGCCAAATGGATCCTAGGTATAAATTTCACGCGTCATTAATGACAAGGCAAGCTATGGCTATCTCAAGAAGGTTACGTAAAGAAATTAATCAAGAGATTCAACATGGACTAGGAAAAGGTAGTTTCCTATCAACTTGCTCCTTAGTTCAGGCTAAGCACGATGTTGTGCTCAACGGATGAGAAGGGAAAGAGGGAGATGAGCTAGATTCTATATGTGTCATCCATTAGAAGTCTGATGTATGTAATGATGCACATAATGACATACATTGCATTTGCCATTGGCATTATCAGTCTACTTATATACAATCCCTACAAAGATCTTGGGAGGTAGTGAAGTGGATATTGATATATCTATGAGGGATGTTTAGGATGAGAATTTATTTTGGTAAGGCCGAGTTAGTTGTGGTGGTCTATACCGACTCAGATATGGCAAGAGATGTAGATAAAAAGTGATCAACATTAAAACTCCTCTTTACCTTTTGTGGGAGAATTGTCTCATGGCAGTCTTAGTGACAAATGTGTGCAGCTCTGTCCACAACTAAGGTAGAATATATAACCATTACTGAAGGGTGCAAGGAGATGTTGTCGATAAAGAGACTGTTTAAGAAGATTGGTATAAAGTAGAATGAGTTTGTGCTATTCAATGATTTATGGAGTGTTATTCATGTTTTTAAGAATGCCCTCTTCCACTCAATATCCAAGCTTGTTTGGGTTAGGTATCATAGGATAGGACACATGTTTAAGGAGAGATAACTCTATATAGAGACGATATATACTGAGAAGAACGAGTTGGACATGATTACAAATCCCTTTCCCAAAGGTAAGCATAATCTATGTTACACTAAGGTTGGGTTAAGCATAGTGCATAGTTCTCAAAAGAAGCCAGAAGGAATTCACCTCATCTCTTAGAAGGGAATAATTTTTGGGAATTCTTTGATAGATTAAAAGTCTTAGGACATCGGCTAGTTGCTAGCAAAGTAGTTAGCATGGAGCAACCAGCCAAGGATTGTCGACCTGGAGTGGACCAAGGGTAGTAGCTAGGGCCCATTGTTTAGGGGTTGTCACTAAGGGATGACTTAGAGGAGCATTAGCTAGGGTTGTCAACCAAGGACACAAGAAAAGTGTGATCATCAGAGCAAAACCCAAGGACATGTTCGACGGTAATTAGTGAGCAAATACTGGATGTTAGAGAGTGGGTAGGAAACCCCTTGTAATAAGATATTTGGTAATCATTTGTATAGTATTCAATCATTAAGTTGTAACGTATATGTTTTCTTTTGTTAGGATGGCAGGTGTATAAGTCAGACAACCAATGATAGTCGTGTGCCCTAACTAAGTGGGAGGATATAAAAGGACCTAACCTACCTATTGCATGTGATAAGAAATAAAAAAAAAGGTAGTGCAAATTCCAATTTTCTCCGAATCTTCATACTTAATAAAAGTTACATATCTCTCCCTCCTATAAGCTCTCATTCTTCTATATTCAATATCTACTAGTACACTTCCTCATAATTGTGTAGTTGGCCGAGGAGAATCATTTGTTATTTTTCCTAATAATTTTATAGTATTTCAATATACCTAATGTGAATTACTAATTAAAACAATAAGTTCAAATCATTAACCCGATCAAAGACCTAGTCGAAAATAACCGATGTTTAAATATGACGTACTGTAGGATAGGATCGCTATCTAATTCTTTGTAGCTGAAAAATAATACATTATAAAAATTTTTTGTGTAAATTATAGTAAATAATTTAGTTACATAAGGCTACCAGATATTAATCTATGATGTACCTATATGGATTTGGTTGTACGGTCTTTTTTGAGTCGAGGTGAGTTGATTAGGTGATTCATTTTGTCAAGCTTTGATTACAAATAGGCGAATGAAGTATGTTGAATGATGGATGAGGGTGTAATACACACATAGAAGTTGTAAATACATTAAGTAGGAATATGTAATTAGAGACATTTTCAAAATTCTTCTTTGGAGAATACACTTCAATATGATAATATGGGTTTGTTTGGTTGAATATTTCAATATCTAATAGCTATTTTTTAATTGTATATTTTCAAAAATTATATTATTTTTAATAAGTTTTATTTTTAATTAGGTAAAATAATTGATTATAAAAACCAATAGTTGTACTTGTTTAACCAAATAAATTAAATAATAGAAAATTTGGCTATTACCAATTTTCTAACTACATAGAAAGTAGATGTGACCTGATGCCAATCACGCACAAATCACCTCGGGTACACTAGTGTCATGGAGGAAACCTGGATTATAAAAGGAAAGAGGCGTATCCATCGAACCAACCTTAATGTTTGGTACATTGAAGGGCTACTGGACCAATACTTAGAGTTGACATGACCTGATGCCAATCACGCACAAATCACCTCGGGTACACTAGTGTCATGGAGCTAACCAGGATTAATGCTTCTTTTTTTTTTCTTTTTTTTTAATGATACGAAGAGGAAATTTCAAGAGTTCGAAAACTGAGTGGAAAATACGCTAATTAAAGATTCTAACCTCACCGTGTGAGCTAGGGTATATATACGTCAAAATATTAATCTTTTTACTAAAAGATGAACCCGTGGCCCATCAAAACTAATATTAGAAATCATATTCCCCGAAATAAGGCCTAATATCATTCAATTTGTCAAAACTTACCAAATATATTAGTTTTTAGCGAATAAAATTAAATTTCTTATTTCAATAATAATAATAATAATAATAATAATAATAATATTATTATTATTATTAATAAATAATTTAAATATTAAATTTTAATTTTTATATCAAGAACCGAAGTACACCGTGCAACTCATGTAGAGTAAAAAAAAACTATATAGCTTAAAAATACATTAACTTTCAGAGTTTTTTTCCTTCTCTAATATATATTGGTC
The DNA here is from genome assembly GCA_039764185.1 of Tamarix austromongolica. Taxonomy (NCBI): domain Eukaryota; kingdom Viridiplantae; phylum Streptophyta; class Magnoliopsida; order Caryophyllales; family Tamaricaceae; genus Tamarix; species Tamarix austromongolica. Next base: position 70,199,734 of record CM077818.1, read on the forward strand.
CACCTTTGTTTAAAATTTAAAACTAACTCATCTTTATTTTAGGTTACTAGAAATCTTACAAAATTATACCAAAGTTTCCACCTATATTGACAAATACTCTTGATGCAAATATAAAATGCACACAAAAAGTTATTTTATTTCTAAAGATTATATAATAAATTTAAAATATGATAATAATTTTTTTTCATAGACATTTAATATCTTCATATGTAGGGATAACAATGAGTCCGACCCAGATCTATTTCATTTTTAATAGGTCCGAATTTATATGTTTAGTCCCTGCAAGTCTGAGTCGGGTCTAGGTCCTTATATACATAAATATGTATGGGTGTGGGTCTAATAGTTAGAGACTGAGACCTAATCCCACCACATCTGTTTAGTATATATGTATGTGTATATATATACATATATAATACATACTAATATTATTTTTGTCATATTAGACATAATCTTCTATGAGTTTGTTAGTCATTTTTTAAATTTTATTTCTATGTATTTACTTTATAAGTAATATGTATTATAATATTTTACTCAAAAACATTGAAATACTATTTGAAAAGTTAAAGTAACTATTTAATGAAATATTTTATTCCAAAAGTATTAAAGCATTTATTTATTTTATTTCATGAATTTAGAAATAATAAAAATATTTTTAATGAAATACTTATTTAAAATAAATTAAAATCTAAAGTAATTATTCAATAAAAAAAGTTATTTTATATCTAAACATTATATAATAAATACAAAACAGGGATATAAACTTTTTTCATAAGTATTATATACAATCTTCATGTGGTCCTCCATTATGAAAACACAGAGAAAATGTTGTTCTATAAAAGGAAAGAGGCATATCGATCGAACCAACCGTAACGTTGGATGCATTGGAGGACCACCGGACCAATACATAGAACTGACATGAGCTGACGACAATTGAGCGGAAGTTTTTTATTTTATTTTGTTATGTAAAAAAAAATATGACACGAAGAGGAAATTTCAAGTGTTTGAAGACTGAGGAAAATACGATAATTAAAGATCCTAACCTCGCCCGGTGAGCTAGGGTATATATACGTCATAATATTAATCTTTTACTAAAAGACGAACCCTTGGCCATCAAAACTAATATTAGAAATCATATTCCCCGAAATAAGGTCTAATATCACTCAATTTGTCAGAACTTACCAAATATATTAGGGTGAGAATGGATGAGCAATTTAAAAATAAATAGATTTTAATAGTGGTGGAATTTTAAAGTGATTTCTTTTAGTTTTTAGCGAATATAAATTTATTTTATTATTTTAATAATAATAATAATAAAGAATTTAAATAATCAATTTTAATTTTTATATCATGAACCGATGTACACCATGCAATTAATGTAGAGTAAAAAAAAAACTATATGGCTTAAAAACACAAGTTAAAAAGGCATTAACTTTCATTGCTTTTTTTTTTCTTTCTCTAATATATATTGGTCCACCTTTGTTTAAAATTCAAAAATAAATCATCTTTATTTTAGGTTGCTAGAAATCTTAAAAAATTATACCAAAATGTTCCACCTATATTGTTATATACTCTTGATGCAAATATAAAATGCATATCAAAAGTTATTTTATTTCTAAAGATTATATAATAAATGTAAAATATGATAATAATTTTTTTTCATAAGCATTTACTATCTTCATATGTAGGGATCACAATGAATCGTGAACCCAACCTAGATCTATTTATTTTTAGCGGGTCCGAATTCATATTTTTGAACCTAGTTGGTCTTGGATCAGGTCTAAGTCCTTATATATCAAAATATATATAGGCGTGAGTCTAATATTTTAAGACCGAGACCCAATCCTGCTAAAATTATTTAATATATATGTATGTGTGTGTATGTGTGTGTGTGTGTATAAATGCATATTAATATTATATTTGTTATCTTTGACATAATTTTGTTTGAGTTTCTTATTCATTTTTTAAAATTTATTTCTATGTATTTACTTTGTAAGTAATATGTATGATATTTTATTCCAAAAGCATTAAAATATCATTTGCAAAGTTAAAGTAAATATTTAAAAATGTATATCTTTTTACTCAAAGTATTTTTTAAAAAAAAATACATATTAAGTTATATAAAACATAAATGTATTTGTATTAATATAGATTATTTTAAAAAATTAAAAATAACCTTATCCGTTTAGGATATGTTTAAGATTCATTTAATTACTAGACTTGGTGGGTTTGAGTTTGAACTTTTGAGATCTGATGCGTCTCGGTTAAATCTGGATCTAATTAATGTAAATAGATCTGGGTTTGAGCGGACTCGACCAATGCCCGATCCATTATCATCTCTATTCATATGACACTTAAATGAGATTGTTTAAAACACATGATACTACATCTTTATTGTTGTTGTTGTTGATAGTATTACTATTGTGCATTGCATATTTGGAAAACAAAGTTTGGGAAAAGAAGAAAAAAAACTTAAAGGTATGACAAATAAATAAATTCTTAAAGGTAATTTAAGAATGACTAGAATTTGTTATATAATCTTTAATTAAGAAGCTTAAAGATAATTAAGGAATCAATTAAATTTATCAATACATTTATTATTAAAACTAGTAAAATTATGAGAAAAGATGAATCATTTGAAGAAAAACATATGTAAATTTTGAGAATATTAGAAATGTTTCTAAAATTATGTCATAAGATAGGTCAAATAAAGAATAAAGCAAAAGGTGCCAGAAGTTGTCGACAATAATTCTATATTATTATATCATTTGTTAAATTCATATCAGATATGAAATAATGTATATTGATATTTTTGGTATTTAATATTAATTAATTTATTTAAAGTTACTTTATAGTAATTTGTGATAATAAAAAATTATGTTATTGATGGAGAGAGAAATCCATTCACTCATAATGCAACCTAACATTAATATCACTTTTGCAGCTTTGCCAAAAGTAATATTATAAATAATAAAAAATTAGAGCCTTTGCTCTACTTATATTATATGCCCAAATAATGACATAGTGATTTAATTGTGTTAACAACCCCCCCCCCCCCCCCCCCCCCCAAATAATCGTATGGCGCTTCTTTGCATAAAATTCAAAGGACAAACCTTAGAGAGCCAGTGCAAACTTGAAGACGAATGCACAAAGTGCAAACTCCTGCTAGGAAACAACCTCCCATAGAAAGAACCAGGACTGCCAAAAACGAAGCATTGCTCAACTCCAGAAGCACCAAATTGGATACCCTTGTTCATCATCTTCCTTTGTAATGCAGAAAATACACTGTTGAAGTCATTTCCTGGCAAATCATTCAAGTAAATCATGAGTTCCGCAAATTTGTAGCCTGATTTTTCACATTTGTCATACACCAAATCTACGATTTCTGACACAGCCGTCAATGCATTTTCTCCAGTTCCACAGCCTAATTCTGCAATGCCCATGGCCAGAGGACAAGTGTTGCTGAGGTAGTCTAGCAATGCTTCTTTTATGAACGTCTTTACAGTTGATAATATCTTATGCTGCATATGGATCACATGATGTGGGTAAGGAAAATTAGCAGTACTCGTAGAAAATATGTGGTATTATGTATCTACTTTTATAAACAAACCAATAATTCACGGGCTGAAAGGTTTTACTAAAAAGAGTGCGCGCAAAAAATAGAAAACACATCGATCAGTGAATAACTTTAGAAGGGCTATGAAGATGAAAACAACATAGAAGGAAGATTTGAATGAACCTGAACAATCGAGTTCCTCGCATAACTATCCTCCTCGAGACCCTTGTTCATGTGAAACACTTGAGCCATCTCCATCATTCATTCAATTTGTCTCTCTCCCTTCTCTCCGGCAAATGTTATTGCTTATATAATGCTAATACATAATAGTCATACTAGTTTTCGCATTGCGTGCAATGCACGGGTTTGTCAAACCTCATTCACCGCAACTTTTTTGGCGTCTTCGGGTTTTTGGGTTTTCTGTCACGTGATGTATTATTTTCTGCCTTTATTTTCCTGTTTATTAAATATTCAAATGTAGCTCCTTGTTCAAAGAATGATGTATTTTTCTCAATGTCACTTTTGATAAAGTTTTGGTGATTACGTTTGTTGTATCTATTTGTATAATATTCATCAAAATAATTCAAGAGTTATATATTTCATGACAATCTTAACCTTATAATTTCAGAATTATATAAAGCGATTCGAAAATTATATAATTTATCATAAAATTGCAAAATTACATAATTTTAAATGAATGGATAGGAAGATTGTACTAGTGTTTTATCATGGTTTGTCATTCAAAGATTTTTGGATGGACTTGTTATTTATATTTTATTTTGTAAGTTAACTTCTTAGAACTATAGCTATGGTTAGATATATTTTTTGCATAGATTTTTTTTTTTGGGTAATAGCAGCTATGTGATTGATTTTTTTGGGGTTTTAATGTGCAATTTACTTATTTTTCTGCAAAGGTTTTTATTTTTAACTTGCATGGTTAATTGTTCATGGTTTTCAATTGTGTAACTAATTTGTTAGTAGTGTTGATTGTTGTAATGATTTGTTAATAAATTTAGTTGGGTTAGATATATATACTTAATTAATTAAAGGAAAGGGAACAATAATTAAAAGAAAGGGAGATTTTTTGAGATTTTATATTATTAAAGGAGCCATTTGAGACTTTCAAGGGCCTTTCCCTGGTCCAAAGGGTGGATATTTTTTTGGATTTTGCAAGCTGAGTAGGTTAGCTCATCAACAATATCTTTGTGCGAAAAGCGTTTGAAGAAAATTAAACCAATGTTTTCAATGATTGTCATGTAGTATGGCTGAGATTTTTGTAAATCTCAAGGTTTGTAAAACCATACAAAAAAGAGCTTTTACAAAGTTTGAAGAGATTCAGGATAAATATAACCATCTTTGATATTTATTATTATTTGAGAATGATTATTGAGTAAATAATTTGAAGATTTTTGCAAACCCCTTTGTTTTGGAACAATTTATTTTGAAAAAAGGGTTTAGTAAAATTGTAAGGTTTGAAGAAGAGGGTTTTAAAATCAAAATTTGAAAATGGGGTTTTTGACAGGAAGAAGAACCATCCTCTATTTTCAAAATTGGGGAATAGGCTTTACCTGTTAATGGAGACAATACACTTTGCATAATTTTTTGAATTGTCGAGTGCTTTTGAAGACTTTGAGAGGGTGGCAACCCAACTTTGTATCTCCTTTTGTTTTTGCTCATAAGGTGTTTGTAAGGAAGATGCTCATTCTTCATCTTCAATGGTAGCCTCATACCATGCTTTGATAGGAATTTAGGTGGGAAGGTTTTAAAGGGCAAGTTGTTTGTCTTTCTTTCTTAGAGACATATGAAGTTCTATTCTGAATAAATTTTATAGTTAGAAAATCTAAAATAGAATTTGAATCACCTTTCATAAACTCTACATCAAAGTTAGAAATTGATAAGATGGATTGCCATCTTGTCAAATATTTGTTTTGAGGCAATATTTTGGACATTCTTTTGTAGTACCTTTTTTTTGTGTAGATTTACAATCTATCCTTAGTAAGACCTTTTTGTTTAGAAGGTTGGACTAGAAATTTTGATTGCAGATAACTATGTAGAGGATTTCCTTTTTTATGGTCAAGTATTTTTTCTAGGCGTCTTTCTAATAGGTTGAGGTGAATTAGATAATTTGTTCTTTTCATTTGTTGACTTGATTGATAATACCACTATAACAATATCAAAAGAATTTATTTTAACTATTTTTGGAAGTTTTGGATAAGTCAAATAGAGGTAAGGGATCTCTTGGGCTTGAGTTTTGATTTTTTTGATGATCACTGTATGTTCTTGGGTGCAAGGGACAAGTTTCTTTTTTAACGAGTCATGTAGGGGCTTGGCAAGGCAATTGATATTTGGATAAAAATCAAAGACATAGTTTAGACTACCTAAGAACCTTTCTTAGTGAGTTATGTCAAGGATCTTATCAGGAAATTTCAATGCAAGTGCTAGAGATCTTTCAATTAGGGTGATAGTATCCTGGGAAATATAGTGTCCAAGGAATTGAATATGTCTTTGGAACTAAGAAATTTTTGATTTGGAAACGAGCAATCTATTCCTTTTTATAACATAAATGGATGTTTTGAATTTTTTAAAATGTTGGTCAACATAGTTTGAGAAGATAAGAACATCATCAATATAAACAACGCAAAATTTTGAATATAGATTAAAAATGCCATACATAAATCTTTGGAACTTAGAAGGAGAGCTCTTGAGTCCCATGGGCATGAAATTCCAATTCCAATGGGCATGAAATTCCATTGGTACTAGACAAATGGGATAGTAAAGGTTGTTTTCTATTGAAGTTTTGGTGAGTTTTTTTTTTCATAATCCATATTTCATTACAAACTTTGAGAAGATAAAGACTTAGTGGATTTTTTGGATAAGATTGCATTTGTTTGGGATAGGATAACATATCCATTTCTAAGTTGTGTTCAATGGTTTGTAATTTATGATAAGTCTAGGAGTACCACTATAACACCCAATATTTACTAGTTAAAATTTTTATTTTGTAGAAGTACTAATTACAGCATAATGGATGTTGCGGCCACACTTAGTATAAGTGTGACATACTCTTCCATTATTATACTAAGTGCTAAGGCTAAAAAATCAATTTACTTAACTTAAAGTTTTCAACATAAGAATAAAATAGTGATTTTATTATTAATTAACCTTGTCATGAGAAATACACAAAGAATTATGCAAAAGAGTTACAATATAACAAAAAGAGAACTAGTAAGGGACATAAGAGTCCAAGGAATATTTAGCTCAAAAGATGCTGGGACAATTACTAGATAGTCCTAACACTCAATCCTTAACTGAAGCCATAATCCAAAGGGCATGACATTCCATTGATATTGGCTAAATGGGATAGTAAAGGTTGTTTTGTATCAATCTTTTGGCAAGATTTGAATATGCCATAATCCATATTTCATATCAAACTTTGAGAAGATAAAGGTTGAGTGGAGTTTTTAGAGAAGATCACATTTGATTAAGATAGGATAACATATCCATTTTAGAGTTGTATTCAATGGTTTTTGATTTATGACAAGTATATGAGTACCATTTTCTATTTTAGGTTACTTGTTAACATAGAATGATGCACATCACCATGGTGAACAAGATTAGGGGATAAGGCCTATGTTTTGGCGATAGGTGATCTCTAAATGACAATAATTTTTAATTTTAGCATTCATTCAGATTGGCCTAGCTTTTTTGGGTATATTCTTTTCTATTAAAGACTCCTCATATGGTAGGTCAACAACATGTTATTTTTTGGACTAAAAGGCCTTTGGGAGATCTGAGCAAACATCTTATTCAATCTAATTTTGGAGATAAATGATCTTTTGTTTGGTAGTGTGGGAGTTTAGTTGAGATTGGATTATTGATAAATAAGCTCTTTGTTTGAGGAATTTGAGACTTGTTTGTTTGCTTTACACAAGAATATTAAGATGGTTGTGGAAGATTAAATCTGCTTTGAGAAGGTTAAGATTTCTAGCTTTAGGGATGTTGAGAAAATGTAAGGATTTTTTGATGCCTTTAGTTTTGAAAGTGACGCAAGTATTTTTAACCTCGTAAAGAGTTATTAAATTTATGAACAGTGTACCAAGAATGATACTATGACTAATATTAGGAGTTATAAGGTAGGTTGACCTAATTTGGAGGATATTGCATATTATACTGGCTTCACATTTGTGTTTGATTTGAAGCTTAGAGTTGTTTGCAACATAGAGTTTCTCATTGGTAAAGGAGAGGAATTGTTCTGGGATAATGCCATCCTTCATGTAATTGAGGTCAACACCAATGTCAAAGAGAGCTATGATTTTGAGTTGAAAGTTTTCAGAAAATTTGAAGGTGATGTTTATGATATATTTTCAAGAGGTGATTTCATTGAGAACATTAAGGAAATTTATAGGAGTAGGGAGGCTCTGGAAAGATTAATCTTCATTATTGTCACAATCTTTTTCATTAGGGTTTGGATATGGATTTCTTGTGAGTTTTGAAAGGAAAAATTAGATGATGTTCTTGTCACTCTCTTATTTTTGTTGAAGTTGCCTTAACTCATTTTTTATATCTCTGATTTTCTATTGGAGTTTAGAGGTAGTAGGAATAGAGTGTTTATATTTTTGTTGTCATTTGAGAATGGAAGTTAGGTCATAGGTATTTAATGGTTTAGCTTGGAGTTTAGATGAATGGAAAATGAATTCATCCTTTTTTTAGAGATTCACAAAGTTTCTCTAAGTACTCCTTTTGTTTGAGGGGGTTAGAAACATATTGAGTGAATTCTAGCATGGAAAATTTCTCTTTGGTGAGAACATTTATTTTTTTGGGATTATCATCCTCCTAATTTTCGGATGAAGATGAGGAAGATGGTGAGGTAATTTTTTCAATTTGGAGACAAGATTCTCAAAAATATCCTTCTTAAGATTCATTTTTGGAAGACTCAATGAGGAGTTTTTGGATTTTTCTAAAATTTCCTCATTAAGATGGAGTTCTTGAATTTGTCTATTTAAACAACAATATTTGGATATATGACCTTTCCTACATGTTTATAGTAGCTAATATCTCTAATAAAAGAATGTTGGTGAGGGCGAGAATCTTAAGGTATTTATATGAGATTGTTACTCAAAGATACCTAGTATTAGAGTTTGGGGGAAAGGTAGACAATATTAGTTCTCTCATAGTTTGCTTAAATCTGTGCATAGTATAATTCTCAGAATTTTTAAAGTGAGATGCTTGGTTGTAAGTCTCGTGTTAGACAATAAGTCCATTCTTCTTGCTTTTGTATGAATCAAACTACACCATTTTTTCCTAAACACAAGTCTATTCTCCTGCTCTACCCCTCTTTCTTCCTATTCTAATAGTTATTCTGCAGGTTCTAGAGATAATGTAGTTAATATTGAGGAATATGTCCTTGAAGATTTATAAGGATAAATTGATAATTGGAAACTTCCTAAAATCCATTATGAATCAATCTACAAAATTTCCACACAAACTATATTTTAGATGTATAATTTATGAATGTGTATTATATTAAATCATATGTTTAAATTTCACATTTTTACCATTGGTTGTAACAACTTTCCTCATTATGGTTTCCAAACTTTTTGTCTCTTATCCATCTATCATATTCCTTAAATCCCTTTCATAATGGATATAATAAGTATGAATAATATATATATGGGATATGGTGAATTGTAGATGCAAGAGAAATCATAAGTATGAATGAATAAGAGATTCTCTCCTGTCTTCCCCTTTATCTTGTCTTATTAATTATCTATATTGAAGTTTTTCAATATCACCACATGTTATCATCACAATTATTTTCTAAATGAAAAAAATAAACATGCGTCTATGTTGATATTGTATAGGACGTTAGGGTGCCCATAAGCAAATGACCATGGAGTGGGTGTCAAGTTTGATCAATATTTAATAAAAGGGATTGATCTATCTTTGTTAGTTATAATTCTATATGGGTATGATTTTTATGTATAATAGAGGACTAATCTACCCTTTTTTGTTTCTTGTGTAAGATCTTGATTTTTGGAGGAATATGAAAGTCACATATGCAACAAATCTTATAGTCAAGAAAATTTCAAGAGCATCAATCCCCCACTTAATTTGAATTGTTTAAACATTTTAAAAGAGCATATAGTATGGTTATAGAATCATCTCAGAACAATGAAGGCTTACTCTTCTCGCCCCTTGAGATTATAATTTATTTCCTTATTCATATGTTAATTTGTAATTTTATCTATTATAATATTATATATTGATAGTATGTATTTTAGTTTTATTATATCTTGATTGATGACCTCCATTTTAATTATGATATGGATGGTAGGGGTAAATGATGGTAGAAGGTTAAAAGTCTCCCATTTAACAAACTTGAATTGGATATAATATGATCAATTCAAATATAAAAAATGATTGAGGGCCACATCATCCATTAGCATATGTGGTTCTCCACCACTTGAAGATGATGGAAAGCACCTAAAGTGATAATGTTAAAAAAATTACATACATTTAAGGCAATAGATTGTTGGTCTCATATTCCATTACCTTATGCATGAAAGTGATGGATAAATGTTCTTGTCGCTAGAAGTTTATTAGAGAATATAGTGCAAACCTTCATTACCTAAAGTTAATGGAGGGCCACTAGAAGTGGCTATAATGTTTCCATGTACCTGAAGTATGAATGGGTGATTGTAGAAGTATTGGTAAAAGCATGAGGCTCCCAACCAATTATATTATTTACAAGTACATACCTGAGCTATGAAAGGACATTGACACAATTTGAGGTGGAAACCGTTAGCTTTACTCAATAATTTAATGGTCTTGAAGACCTTATGCACAATTCAGTCCCAAATATTGAATGATTAAAAGGTAATGAATACTTTGTGTGCAATTTGATCAACGAGATCAAATAATTGAAAGTGCTTTAAGGCTTATGTAATACTGATCAAGAAGAACATATGGTATTGAATATCTGAAGTGCATTTTAATCCAAAAGACCGAATCATTTGGTAGTCTATAGACCAAAACACTAATTTTATTTTTGCACTTTCTATTTATGTAATTTCAATTCCTACAATATAGTTTTTACATAATTATTTTTTGAAATATTTAAAATATTTTTTCTAATCACAAAGTAGTGAGGATGAATCTATACATAAATTTTCAGCTACCTTTTTATGAGATTATGCTCCTACTTCATCATTGGTAGTGGCTATAATCTACCATAGTCAAGTTTTCTCTACTATAGTAGTGCCTGAAGTATTTACAATAACCTCCCCCATTATATTATAGTTTTGGTGGGTAGAGGTATCTGATTGATGAAGTCTAAAGCTTCCTATCCAATAAGTAATTTAATGATTGAAGCTTTAAGCTTCCCATTCAGTTAGTAGTTTAATAGTTTGAACATAAAATTTTCCATTTAATATAAGTAATTTAAAGGTAGAGGCTAAATACTTCCCTTATCATAAATCTAAATAAATTATAAAAGATTAATCTATCTAATTAAATGCCATTGTACATTCTATTTTAAGGATGATGTCTTTTATGAGCTTATTATTCATAAGAATGCACACATGTATATGGCATGATAAACCTATGAAAGGTTTTTCTAAAGAAATAATTGGATAAAAAAATTTGTATGATATTATAGATAAGTTTCTAGAGAACTTACTATATTCTATGAGTATGTTATTGTATTACTACCATCAACATTAGCTAGAAGTAAGCCCGATATAAATTTATAATGTGTGCATTTGATATATGTAAAATGCCAAAATGTGTCACTAAAAAACGTTAATTGACCATAAAATATTATCTCTATGGTGTGAGAATTAAGATCATGTTAGTGCAACAATGATAGACAAGATCATTGCAACTTGCATGAACACCCACTCAAAATTATAAAGACTCTTTTACTTGATGATCTCATATGAATGAGATATTATTATTGGAAAATTTAAAATTAAGTCAATACAATGCTATTAAATGCAAAATATCATATGAAATTGATATATTTTAACGAGATACATGTTGACCAAATAAATATACCTTGGTATATTTTAATGCATTGGTGTAAGGTCACATGTTATATTTTGCAATTGATATTTTTGCATAGATGCAAAAGTGAATAACCATATAGTTGGGATAATGCAATATCATTGCTTCAAATTGGAAGGAACATGATATGGTAAATTTATTGATTATATATTTGATTAGTAGATAATTTTTAGTGAGATCTAGAAGTGATATGCTAATATACATGCATAGATTTTTGGAACATATCAGTCACATATCACATTATCCCTAAGCCATGTCAATTAGAATGAACTTGATTCTTATTTAAAAAAATTAGATGTGTCTTATATATGTTTGCACTCCCCCATGGATATGAAATTAAGCCACAAAGAAGGCTATGAATGTTAGTTATCTTAGCCTCATAAGAGAGAAAAGGAGGTTGAGAATATAAAGCAACCAAGCACATAAAAGATGTATTCCATGATATATGGACCCAAAGGTAAATAAAAGTATGCTTGATTGATGTTTTTTAGCTAGAACTTGTTTTTATTATGACTAATAAATAATGAAAGTCATATGTGTCTTTGTAATACCCTAATTTAAGTGGAGTGTTATAAGGATTGATTTGGCTACTTATATCAATATGATATACCATCCTTTTGGTGATTTCATCCTAAGAACTCCATAGTTAAGCATGTTAGTTATGGAGCAATTTTTAGGATGGGTGGCCCTCCCGAGAAGTTTCAGAATTTTATAAAAATTTCTCAAGAAGTGCATGAGTGAGGACAAAGCATGCTAAAATAACTTGTGTTGATTTTTAGGGCCAACTAATTAATCTGAAAGTTTTACAGGGTATCCCCCACCTAGTTGCATCGACTCAGGGTGTTACAAATGGCATCAAAGCAAAATTGTGACCATGAGCTGAACTTGGATGAGTCGGTCAACTACCTAACAGGATGATTCTTGGGATAAACTATATTGTGACAATTAGTGGTTGAGATGCAATGAGGACGTTGCGTTCTTTGAGTGGCGGTGAATGTAATACCCCAATTTGAGTGGAATGTTATAATGATTGATCTAACTACTTATATCAACATAGTATACCATCCTTTTGGTGATTCCATCATAATAATTCCATAGTTAAGCGTGCTAACTATTGAGCAATTTTTAGGATGGGTGACTTTCCTAAAAAGTTTAAAAATTTTATGAAAATTTCTCAAGAAGTACATGAGTGAGGAAAAAGTGTGATGAAAGGATTTGTGTTGATCTGTAGGGCCAACTGATCAATCCAAAAGTGTTATGAGGTAGCCCACGCTTGGTCGTATCGACTTAAGGTATTACAGTCTTGACTAAAGTTTGAACTCATAGAAGTCCTAGTAGTGAATTATAATAAAGTAATAGCAAGTATGGTACAAAATTTCTAGAAGTGTATTGTATGGTTCCAAATGAACAAATCCTAAAAATAGGAATTATAATACTTAAAAGAGATAGAAAACTTATCATAATGAGTTAACATGTTTATATGAGTAGAATTCGAGAGTAGATTCCACTAACAAATAAAAAATCTATGAATTATCCTTACACTAGTGTAAGGTGGTATGTGGTACACATTTGTGATATCTTTACCCAAACCATTGCAATTAATAATGGATAAAAATGAGAATTATTCTTGGTTCACTATAGAATTTTGTTGGATAAATGATTTAATGAGTTGGAATAGAAATATAAAATTTAAATGAACTTGATTAATGAGTGTGATTTATATGGATACGAATTCCAACATTTGGAGGTGCCATACCAATTGGCTATGAGTATGTGTTCATAAAGAAATTATCTAAAGTTAATTTTTTGACACATGTCTTTCTATAAAACCCAATTTTTTTCTTTGATAGGGTTTTAATTAGAAAAGTTTCAAATGTGAGCAATATTGAAGTGTGCTAGTACATACAAATAAAAACACACATAATATGACATATGAAGGAAACATACTATAAGTTAAGTGAGAGAAAAATGTAATATTCTCCATAGCCATATTTTATCCCACAGGGTTTTTATGGTATAGTTTTTAATAAGACAATATTTCAAAGATGTACTTTTAAAGGAGAATGTTGTAAATTTTAGAAGATGTACATCTAATGGGTAGTATTATACATATTCCATTTACGTATTGTATATTTACAATTTATGAGTGCATATTTTATTAATTCTTAGGTTTAATACTCTCAATATTTCCATAAGTTGTAACGGTTCTCCACATTATGGCTTTAACCTCCCAACTTTTTTTCCCTTCAACACCTTTAATATTCCTTTACTCCCTCTCATAATAAATGCAATAAGTATGGATATATTATATACATATGAATAAATAACATAATATCTCCTCTCTTCCCCCCTATCTATTTTTTATCTCTATTTGAGTTTCTCAATATCACAACACACACGCGCGTGCGTACACACACACACATGAGTGAATGCTATATAACTCACCCTTTAATGCTCTTTTAAATATGTAAAGATCTACTAATTAATGAATATGGTATTAGTTACATATATGTTTGAATGAGTGCATAAATAATGCATTAAATACTCTTCAAATTTATCAAAATAATATGGCATAGACCGCATGGTAAACTAGTTAATCACATTTGAGGAGTAGAAAAACTATATAAAAATATTCAAAAGCATGTCTGGTGTTTAGACTCTATGAATCATTGTACAAATTTAATATTAATCTATGAACTTACAAAAAATTTCATTGATGATACTAATGTTTATGGCATATCATATAATAGAAGAATATATATGGAAAATGAAGTTAAGTATTAACAAAAATATATATTTGACCACAATATCTTATATAAATATGAAATTATGTATTTAAAAAGTGCATAAACCATGCGCCATGGATATAAAGAACTATTAATATTTTCACCAAAAATAAATATGTATTTTGCTATAACTATATAGGCTTAAAACTAAATAAAAAATATAATGACATGTTGAACAACAAAACTCACCATACCTTAAAAAAATGAAATGGATACAAAGAACTCCTTACTATTTAGATCACCATCATAGGTTAAAATTCCTACCAAAAAGAACACCTTCAAAGGAAATAAATCCTAAAATTAGTCATACTTGTTACCTTTAACATGGGCTGCCTCTAAGAAACCAAACTCGAGTCCCAATATGGAAACTCTAAACTCCAATGAACTTTCCATAGAAAAAGAATTAAGCCACATGAAAAAGAGCCTTATTGTAGCATAAATTTATTCATGGTATTAAGATTAAAAAAATTGATCACTTGAATGAGTATTTGTTCATAAATTATAAATTGGACGAGTAAAATGGGAAAAGGAAGATAAACATGATGGGATAAGAAAACCAAATTAAAAAAAGGGAAAAGTTTAAGAAATTTCCATTTACATTTATAATGTATATATTACACATTATAAGTTTAGGAGAAGATTAAATGATGGAATTTATGTAGCCTGATGTTAATTAATCCAAAATAGTTGTTATAATAGATAAGTGAAAACGTACCTAATTTTATGGGCATTGCAGTAATCGAATACTTTCAAATATGATAACGAGTCAAAACAATTAGTATTATGATCTTCGAGATCTAGTGCAAACTCACTTGTCTGTAATGGATATTGGGAGTTGATTAGAACAAAACGTGTGTGATCTAGGGACCACAACCATATATAAATACTTGGCATGTTGTCTACTGGGTCATTCTTGTTTGATCCATCAATAATCTAAAACTCCCAAAGTTTCTATACACATATATCAACATCAAATCATACATATTAAGCCCTAAGCCCAAATGCTTTAGCCTTAAGTTGATCACTTTTGCATGGGTGTAACTTAAACAACAAAGTATAATTTATAATTCAGATATGAGCCCAATGTTAGATTATAATCAAACAATCTCCCATGTGGGAATATTTACAAAGTTATAGCTATAAATTGAATAATAAACAAATGAGCCCAATATTGTTGTTATTATGAAAATATGTCTATGACTAATCTCATCTATCAATCACACGAACATAGAATCAAATTAGCTCTTGTCACATCTCTTTGTAACTAAACCCTCAATGGTCATATATGTTGATACAACTTAATGTCATGGATAAAAATGTGGATGTGTAGCATGAATATGGCATATAATACGATCTTAACATGCTTATTTCTAGCTGTTCTACTTTATTCCTTAGTGAGATCAAACTTTACATTGATTAGAGTGTGATTAAGTTAACAACATTATTGTGCATAAAAAATACTATAAAAATAATTTCAAATAAAATAATTATACCACTACAATTACAAAATCCCACTAAATTGAACGTCATTAACAAACAAAGCAACCATAAGAGCATGATGTTCGTTAAACCACATGGGTGACATTTCCTTAGTAGGAAGATCCACATTGAAGGAGTTTGTACCAATGTGTTTAATAGAAACCTATATACTCTAAGCTCTTTATTTAATAACTAGGAACATTTTGTTAATATACTATGACTTAATTGAGTTCCATTATTTTTGGAGTATTGCATCGCCGACTTATTTTCATATAATAACATGAGCAGTACTTCAATACCATCTACTAATTCATTTGATAGAATTTTACAGTTATATTCCATTACTAACATGCTATAAATGTTTCTCTTATAACACTAATAGATAAATGTAACCCAAAGTGGATATACTACCCTATGGACATACAACTAAATCAAATCAAAATATTGTATGATCTCCAACTAGCCTAATTTCTTATATGTAAGCATGCAACCTTGTGTTTTATATTTTCTATAAATATCTAATGATCCCTTTAGCTACACCCTAATGATCTATACTAGGGTTGATTAAATATCTACCTAACATTCCAATCATAAATTTTATATTCGGATGTGAACAATCTTAGACACACATAAGACTTTCTATAACTAATGGGTATGGAGTCTTTTACATTGCTTTAACTTCAAGGTTATACTTTTAGGGTTTTGATTGAGACTAAATTTGTATCCTTTAGTAATAAGCCACCTAGTTTACAATTCTATATGCTAAAAACCTTATTGATATAGCTCTTTTGTAACAATTAAAGAATACCTTGAGAATAGTCTCACAACGTCTGAATTCCTAATACAAAAGAGATGTCACCAACATCTTCTATCTCAAATTCCTTAGTTAGAAATCTCTTCAATTCATGAAACATGATTGTATCATCAATGGAAAGTAATACTCCCACAACATAACATACCAAAAAAAAATTACTCCCACTAAACTTGTATCACACACAATCACCATCAATATTTGCCTCAAAACCAAATAAGATAATTATATGATGAAGTTTATGAAACCATTGGTGGAAATCTTGCTTAAATGAATAGGTGTATTCTTTTAGTTTGTAAACCATATCCATTGGGTCTCCTAACAAAAAGCTATGGTTGCACCATAGAAATAGTTTCATCTATATCACGATTAAGAACTATTATATTTACATCCATATCATGTAAATGAAGGTCAAAATGTGCAACAAAAGTCATGATTATGCTAATAGAGTTTATCAAAGAAATGAAAGAGAAAGTCTCTTGAAGATAACACTATCCTTTTGAGTAAATTCTTCTACTTCCAAACGATCCTTATATCTTTTTATATTATCCTTTGAGTCTCATATGTTATTAAATAATGGGACCCACACCTTTTGGTTATGAGATAAGATATCATATTTTAGTGTCTTACACTGAATAATACTCCTTATTCATGGCATTACTTTGCTTTTGTGAATTAAAGCTCTATATGGCTTGATGGAATGTGATTGGACCACCTTCCTAGTATCCATTAATTCCTCAAGTTCATAGAGAAGTGTTATAGTATTCTGATGTAGCAATTCTCATTCTTTTAGTGGATCTCCTCAATTCTTGAGAATGTTGAGCTTCTTCTTTTGAATGAGGGTTTATTTAACTTTTTCATATTATGTTTCATTATTTTCTTCTTGATTAGTGACATGTAAAAACATGTGTATTGGCAAAGGCTATAGTGGAAATCAAAGTTGGTTCCTTCTTAAAGGCAATGTATATAGCCTTATCTTTTCCCCAAGCTCAACATCCTCAATATATGTTGTATTTTCCATCACAAATTTGACTAAGTGTAGGATTATAAAACTATATAGCCCCTAAATCATTTTGAATAACCAATAAAGTGGTAACTCATACCTTTAGAGTATAATGTCCTTCCTCATAGCTTGTAAATCCTTACCCTATTAGGACAACCCCAAATATAAAAGCCTATTTAAAGATTATAAGGCATTTTGGTAGCTACTTTAGTTGATATTTTATTAAGAATATAAGCTAATATATTTCCAACAATGTATAATGATTGAGCGTACTCCTTACTATATCTTTATAGGTTATGTCTCATCTCTTAGCTACACCACTATGTTAGGATCCTAACATGGTAATCTGTGAGACAATTTCAATTCCACACGCAAGGTTTTAGTTAACTTAAGTAAGATATCAAGCATGTATAGGTTATTTAATAAATATAATAAACGATTATTGATAATATATTTAACAACCCATTCTTTGAAAACCCTAATTATGTTAAATTAACCATTTCTTTTATTGTTTTTAATCAATTAATTACACAATATGTTTTAGAATGTGTCTAATTTCATTCCTATATTTTCAATTTGAATAAATTAATGAGAATTGTTGACCTTAAAGGTCAAACAATGTCATTCTAATACCTCATTTTAAGGAACCCTGATTAAAAATTTATAATTATGGGTGATTAGTTATAATTATTATTTTAGGAGATTTAGTATTAAAAATGTTATTGTTATTCGTATTATTACAACAGTTTAGATTTAAAAATAATCAGGTTAAAAAGTTTATAGAAATCGAACTATTAATTTTAATCCTATTTTGTACCCATAAATCTTAGCTAATTATTTTATTAATAACCTTGACCAGTAACCCAAAATAAATCCCTAAAATATATTCCCGATTATTTTATATTTTTTCGTTCTATTAAATCTATCCCAATCCCAATTATTCTTCTCGAATTATTTTTCTACCCGATGCCCTAATCTACCCAAACTAAATATAAAATAAAAATATAAAATATATTTTCCTACCCTCTCTCTCTCCCTTTACCATTTGTACTCCTTTACCCCTAAACATTATCCATGTCTCCCTCAATTCCTTACCTCACTCAACCAACATGCTGCATTTATACATACATATGCACACTACACACACACACTCACCAACCAAACAACCCTTCTCCTGCACACCCTTTCCCGAGCCAAAACCCAGCCCCTACATTATATACATACACCCTTATTATATACTCACACACACACCAACTCCCACAGCTCCCTATCTCCCCCCTACATTTTTCCTTAAACCACTACTAACCAAACAACCCCCTGCTTCAGACCTCTACATCGCCACCTTCCTCCTCTACACTCCCCTTTCTCTGCCTCATTTGGTTTCATCATCTATCCCCCTCCCCATCGCAGCCACACCACATGCACACACACCCTAGCACACCATGACCCTAGCCCCGATCAACCCAATGGTCCAAAACCATCACCATCATCACCGTCGCCCAACTTCCCGACCATTTTGTGCAGCCTGCAAACCACCATCCAACCCAACCTTTGCAGCCCCTACACTTCCCGATCTCCCAATACCCCTTCCCTCTCTCTATTTTTGATTGATTCCCTATCCCTATTAAGCTTGCCACCACTCTCATCCAGCGCAACACCCAATAGCCACCTAGTAGCACCCATCTCCCCTCCACCATCACAGCCACCTCCAACCATCCCCAACACCCAACAACAACCAGCAACACCCAGTAGCCTCACCACCCCACACGCGCAACACCCTTCCCCCGTTGCAACCCATCGTTCAGCAGCACCACCACCAGCCCCATCTCTTCTCCTCTCTTTCCCCCACATTTCTCTGCAGCTCCAGTAGCCTCCAACCTCTAGCATTCGAACCACCACCACTGAGTAGCCCACCATCCCACCGAGCCATCTAGCACAACACTCGACCAACCCCTACACCCTTCCCTCGTTATAGCACCTAACAACCTCCACCCCATCACCACCAGCCACCACTATCGGCCAACCACCGGTCTCCACCGCCTACTACCGCCCTCTCCTTCCCTCTATCTCACCCGGCTAATCCCTCTCCCAACTAGCCCCAACCCCTCCTTCTTGCATTGATTATGCAGCGAATGCAGCATGAGGTAGTTTTGGATTTTAACAAAAATTTTGGTACCTATATTAATTGTAAGGGTATATTAGAAATCTTTGAAAAATAAATATTTTATTACTATAATTATTATTTTATCTAATAAATATTAATTTGGTAATTGTGGTATTATTTTTAGGTACGAAAGGTTGATTAGCGGGATCCGATAACTTTAGTAGGATACCGCTATTTTTATATTTTTGCTAGAATTTAGGTAACCGTTATACCCTACTAAAATGATAAATATTGTGTGATAGCACATTAGGAATTTTGGGTATGAAATATGTTAAACATGATTTCTTACGTTATAATTATGTGTTAATTATTATTATCAGGAAAACAGGTAAAATGAGCATGTTATCTTATTTAAGTTAGTTCGGGTACAAAAATATGATTAAAATGATTCAAATAACGAAAAAATATTTTGTATGATAATTATGTATAAAATAATAGATTGAGCATGCTTAGATATAATTATGGGATAATTATTATGGATGTGTGCCCTAGGGGCAATTTAGTCATTTTTATGTATTATGATATTTATCTTAAAAATCATGTCTAATATGTATTATCTGTTGTTGATTATACGATCATGTGTTTTGTACATTACAAAAGTATATGATAGGGTTTTGTATGCAGAAACAGGTGTAAGGGCAAAATAGTCTTTTGAAATAGTTGATAATTTAAATTATATAATAAGTAATTAAATTATTTTATTTTAGCCTTTTCACAATAAATTAATAACCAAAATGGATTTAGTATTTAAATGGATGATGATCTGATAATTATTAGCCTCAAGAGCATTTTGGTCATTTCTAGCCTAGTACGCCCAAATATGAATAATTGGACATAAGATGGTCTTAGAATTTTAATAGGTTGACCTTAGTGTTGAATTTGACCTTGTTTTGGACTATTGACCTTAGGGTTGACTTGGATAATTGAAAATAAAGGAAAAATGGATAAGCATGGAAATGGGAATGATTGTGTAAAATGTGTTATCTATGATCACCTTATAAAACAATACTAATACGTAAAGTGAAAGATCTTGATTTTGGGAATGGTTTCTCTCTAGGGGTAGTTACACTAGAGATGAGGTAGGAGTCCTCAATTTATTTGATTTTCTGGTGTGTCGGTTGTACCCTAATAAGGTCCTAGTCTACTCTATAGTTAACCTACGGGCCTTATAAGAGGTATCGATACTTAAGGATTAGGTGTCCGAGGTGAGGAGGGTACTATGTTCATTGTGCATTAGTATGACTAGAGTGTTGTTATGCCTTTGGGTTGGATAGTTGGGAGGGTACCGTGATGCTTGTGTGTCGGTATGACTAGTGTACTTTTATATCTCCAGGTTATTATTATATCCCCCTTAAGTAAATAAAAATGAAAATGATATGATTGGTTTGGAATGATTATTATTGGATATTGGATTGGTTTTGGTAGTAGCCTTGTGACTACTTATTGTCTCGGTAGTAGCCTTTGTGCCTACCGGTGGTTTTGGTAGCAACCTTTGCACCTACCTATGGTTCCAATAGTAGCCTTCGTGCCTACCTGTGGTTTCAATAGTAGCCTTCATGCCTACCTGTGTTGGAATTATGTCTATAAGCTTACCTGTTATGTTATGTATTTTATTATACTATACCTATAAGTATATCTGTGACGTCAAGTATTTTATTATATTATACCTGTAAACATATCCGTGATGTTATGTATTTTATTATACTGTACATGTAAGTATACCGGTGATGTTATGTATTTTATTTTACTGTACCTATAAGTATACATATGATGTTATCTATCTTATTATATTATACCTGTAAGTATACATGTGACATCATGTATTTTATTATATTATACATATAAGCATATCCGTTATGTTATGTCTTTTATTATACTATACCTGTAAGTATACTTGTGATGTTATAGATTTGTTATAGCATACCTATGAATATACCTGTGATTTTATGAATTTGGTTGAGATTGATGCTGAGATAGGAGTCATGCTGTGATTATTATGATTGTTATGTCGAAGTTTAGGTTCTAATTATTGGTTTTGAGAGCATCTCTAATATGTTCATCTGGTAAGCTTTTAGTTGTTTTAGACAAATGAAAATTAGTAGTATGTGACCTTAATAGAATTTGATTATCTAAATAATTATTGTATAACAATCTTGTATGAATACTTAAATGTCTTGTACATGTTAGTTGTATTTCTTGCATGTGTTCCATGCTAATTTTTCATATTAGTTTGGTATAAATGGTTATTCAATACCGTAATACTGACGGGTTCCATTTCGTGGTTCCCTGCCTATTCAACGAGCAGTCTTTACCTTGCAAGATTACTTTGAGGGTAAGGTCTGACAACTTCAAATAGAGGGGGTTGAGAGTTAGGACTATCTAGTATTCGCCTCGACTTCTTTTGATCTGGATATTTCATGGAATCTTAAGTCCCTTACTATTTTACTTTGTTATATTGCAACTCTTTGCTTGATTTTTTTTTTTGTACTTATCAGCACAATGTAATTTGTAATGAAATTTTTATCTTACCTTTTTTATAAATGTTATTTAAGTAAAGTAATGTTTTAGCCCTAGCACTTACTATAAGAACGGTAGAGGATGTCAGGCTTATACTGAGTGTGGCGGTAACACCCATCAATTTTGTAATTAACGCTTCTGCCAAAACTAAAATTTTTAGTAGCAAAATTGGGAATGTTATAGTCATTATACTAGATTTGATGATAACCAACAGATCTTTATAACTAATGTGTTTGCTTAAATGTGCATGTACAACAATTAACTTATAAAGAAATCTAAAATACCTCCACTTAAAGCATTCTCCTAATGTGAAAATGTAAAAGAGAAATTAATTTTCCAATAATAAGAAAACAACACATGGAAGATAACCAAGACTTAAAAGTTAAGGATAATATTTCTTAAGCCTTAGGTTTCTTGTAAAGAGTTAAGTTGAGAAAATTTCATATTTTAATTAAAACTCTTCAAAAAAAACTTTGTTGAAAAATACTTGATATGAATTCATTTAATAAACTCTTTAAAAGTGTTTTAAAAACTTGGTTCCAGTTGGAACCATTCAACTGGTCCCCAAACTGATCGACTGGTTCAATTTAATCAAAGGCATGAAATGATTTAAACTAAGATAGATTGACTGGTATATTAAACCAATTAACTGGTTATATCAAACCGATCTACTAGTTTGACTAACTATTCCATGGATTTCATTTCTATATAAACACATTTGTCTTAGTTTAAACTAATTGAGTAGTTTTGAGAAACCGATCAACTAGTTTGATGAAATCAATCGACTAGTTTAACAAACCAATTCATGGGTTTCACTCTTGTAGAAACCTACTCATTTCTATTTAAACACATCAACTGATTTTGTCAAACTGATTGACTAGTTTGGGGAAACCGATTGAGTGGTTTGACTGACCAGGCAATAGGTTTTATTCCTACAGAACCCCTTGGTCTATGTTTAAACACATAAACTAGTTTCACCAAACTAATCAACTAGTTTGGAAAAATTGATCAACTATTTTGACCAACCAATCTATGAATTCTATAGAAACTCGTTGGTCTTTGTTTAAACACATCGATCAGTTTTACCAAACTGATTAGCTAGTTTGGTGAAACCTATTAGCTGGTTTGACTAATCAGTCTATGGGTTTATTCCTGTAGAAACCTGTTTGTCTCTATTTAAACACAAATATTGGTTTCACTAAATCGATAGACTAGTTTGGAAAAACCGATCGATTGGTTTGCCCAACTATTCCATGAGTTTTATTCCTATAGAAACATGTTGGTCTCTATTTAAATACATCGACTGGTTTTACCAAACCAATCAATTGGTTCATAATCGATCGATCAATTTAGATAAATCAATTGATTGGTATTACCATATCATGCAAGTATTCACATATATTCTTAAGACCAACTATACACTATACATAATCGATTGACTGGTTTGAATAAACTGATTAACTATTTTCACAACAATAACTTTTACTTTTGGTCTAAACATAAATAGTCGACTAATTTAAACCACCGATTGACTAGCCATACAACCGATCGACTTGTTTGCCTATGCTGACTGACCGGTGATCATTCAATGCTGATTTTTTGCCTGTTGGGAAATAAAGCTTTTTGGGAATTTTGTGTCTAATGGCTATATGATGATGGTAACTCTTATAAATAAGGTTCCTCTATATTTATTACAACTACTTTTCAAAACATTAATTGTGCAATTAATCTCTTACTCTCAAATCATTCAATTGCTCACTCAAAATTTCTAAACTTTCATAATTATGAGATTTTATTGGAAAGTGCTCTTTGCTGACTTCTCTTATCTAGAATTTTTATCTAATTGTAATATCTCTCATTAAATATAGCTAGATTACATCTAATCCAAAGCTCTACACTTTTATATCTTGTATTCTTAGTTAGCATTATTTGTAATCACAACCTCCTTACAAATTTTTTTTAAAGGGATTAGTGAGTGTTTACCTATCATTCTTAAGAGATTCTTGTGGAGTATCTAGAGAAGATATATAGGTCAAGTTAGAAATAATATCTTAGAGGGCCATTAAGATATTAAGGCTCATAAACCAAGAGAATAGTGATCATCAATAAAAATATGTCACTATTTTAAAATCCAAAAAGGAGAACCTTTTTGTAGTGGATATAAAGAGTAATTCACTCTTGAATCACTTTATATTTTGTGTTAATTTCTAGTTGTTATTTTCATTCCAATAAACCCTATTCACCCCCTCTAGGGTTCTTTTCAAGAATAAATTGAAATTATGTTTCCTAAAATCCTATTTTTTGGGAATAGTTTTCTAGAGTTGATTCATATTTGATTCTTCTACCTTGTTGATCAATTTTTTTGATTTAAAATCAATTAAATTGCATTTCCAACTTGTTATTTTAGATTGATTATCTAAAATTGATCAGTTTTGAAGTTTTGGGTTGTAAAAATAAGTCATTTAAGTTATTTTAATAAAATTTACTTATTTTATATTCATTCCCCACTTTGATTAGTTTTTCTGACTTAGTTATAGGATTTTCAAAGCTTGTGTAAGGAAGTGTTAAGGTGGATTTCCCAAAGCTATAACTTCCCTCTTCTTGTCTTAGGATAGTTTGGAAGCTATGCGAACCTCCTAAACACATAACTAATAGACCCTACGTGTCAGTATATGTTTATCATCTCTTGACCAGGATAGGCACATGTTACGATTTTGGTTGGGGAATCATATATAATGGTATTATGTGAGTACAAAAGGGTTGGGTGAGACCTTTAAATTGAATATGAAAGTATGGGGATGTAGATGTTGTCTATTTCAATGTTTCCACATATATGATCAAGAGTGGAAAATTTTATTGTAAGCATGCCTTTGGGCTTTTGGCTCTTAGTGTGAACCTATTCTACTAACTTATCTTGAGCATGTTTTTAGAGATGAATGAGTTTAATTTAGGTTAATGAATCGTAGAAGGCCTTATTTTCTTCTTTATGGCTTGATATCATGTGATTCTTCATATATGTGATTCATGATTCTTTATAATTGTATTTTAAAATCTCTATATTGCTTTGAAGTTGTTATGATACATAAGCATAATAATGTATACTTAAGTGTGCCATGTTCTTTTCCTTTGGTATTATGTTGTTAATGTGAACAAAAAGTGGTTGATTTCTTTGTTTTTAATCATATTTGATTATTGTTAAGAATATAAGTGATGTGTTTTGTTTGATGGTGTATGTGGTCATGGATATAAATTATTAATAATTCAAGCGTAAGACTGAAATAGGGATTTAGGCAAGTATCCTCAAGATAACATCCGAGGTAGGGTCGGTCATGCAATAAACTATTTATCTATGATTTTTTACAGTGTTATTTGTCTTAGTATAGTAGCATATTTCATGTTTGGTATTGGTCATTGTCCCTTTAGGAATGCCCCTCTTTATTGTTTTTATAGAAGACTTATGAGCCCTATAATGGGTATGCACACTTAAGGAACTAGGATACTAGGTGGTTTTAGTAGATGTCTATAGTCTCTGTGCTAGGCGATTATTTTGTATGGTTTTATCCATCTTTTTGTGGTAGCATATTTGTGGGTGTCATGTAGCCTCTGTGCTTGAGAAATCCAAAAATAAAACAATGTGGTTATATATATTAATGTTATTAACCATATAAGTGAACTACATTATCATGTGAAATATAAGGAATACTTGGAAAAGTTGATTATGATATCATATATAAAATAAAATGAATATGAATGTGAAATGGAATGTGTGATGTATTATCTTTTAGTGGAATTGATTAAAAAGTGGACATAAGAATATTAAAAATAACAATGAACAATATGTTTAGTGTGAATAGTTTTATGTGAATGTAACATGTTCTCTTATGATTGCATGATTTTCTATTATCCTATGATAGTATGTTTTACATATTCTCCTATTGATCTTGCTATTCTATGTAACTAGTTCTTCTATTTTTATTAATCTATATGATAGTATGTTATCCATAATTTACCTATTATGCCTTGTATTTGATAATATGATAACATGTTATCAACATTGTTTACATTATTTCATGTTAATCGATGTTTCATATTCCCTATGTCACAATGAAATGTCAAATTTATGCATACTATTACTATCATTTGGAGTGTTTACTCAATACATCATCTTATTGATACTAGACTTGTTTAGATCTTAATGTGCATGTACGCTTATTAGATTTCTGCTTTGATTATTGGCTTGGGTTGAGTGTTAGGGATAACTAAAGTCTTTGTTCCTCGAGAACTTATACATTTGTTTTCTAGGTTTTGGTTGTGATTTCCTAAAATTGTATTGCAAATTTATTTGATGTTGTGAACAATCATTTATATCCTTGTTGTTGGGTTAAGATTTTAAAATCTAGATTTACTTTTGGTTTTCCACTAACTTTGCTAGTGATGTTTTGATTTGAAAATTTGAAATTGTGGATGCTTCTAGATAGGGTTTTTTAGCCTTGAACCTAGCATAAGATATATGATGGAAATTTGTCTTATGTTTGGTGTGACAGTAACACTCCTCATTTTTTATTTTGGTTTTAGCCTTGTCTTTTTCTTTTTTTTTTGTACAAATGTTTTAGGAGTGAAAATAGGGGTGTTATAACATATTAATTCAATGATAGAAAATGCTGATTATTTCCTTATGAACAATGATATCCAAATATGTTCTGTATGAAAAAATAAACCAAATTTCATCTAACAGATACTACAATCAAAGTTCCTTCAAATTCAAATACTATTTTATTCCCAAAAATAACTAAATAATGTTTATTACTTCAAATTCTATTGGATTTCTAGTACCTATATTGGTGCATCTTTCACCATCATTTAGCTATTGGCAGCTCAAGCAACCTTACATAAAAGTGCTTAAGTGAGTAGAGGCCTCATATGAAATCCTTGACGGTAGTTTCCCCTTTTTTTTCTGACATTAAAATACTATAATTATATGAAATAATTACAATAGTTTCCTCAATCCATTGAAGATAGTTTCCATCACATATTGCATGTAGTTTTATTACTTGTAGTGGGAATTTGATCTCAACCCTTCCTTTTTGATCTAATGATTCAAATTGAAAGTTTTCAATTTTCACCAAAAAGGTGATTCACATTAGATATTATTTTTGTTATAGATGATAACTTGCAACTAATTTTAAGTAATAGATTATAAACATTTTTCAATTCTTCGAGTGCCAATGTATACCTATATTAGAATTTTCTTCTCTCTTTCCGCAAGGGTTGTTTGGTACGTATAGGATTAATGAAAGTGAAATAAGAACACTTTTTTGTCTCTCTTATGCTAGTCATGGAGTAGAGTGAAATATATTTGGAGAAATAACCTTTTCAGACATATTTTTTTTCAAAGTAAAATAATGAAATATTTTACCAAAAAAGTTTTTGTCCTCTCCAAATGCATTCTAAAGAAGACAAAGAATATGATAGTATTTCCTTGACCTTATTACTCTCATACAAAACACAACTTAAGTGCTATAAAATTAATTTAATGTTGATATGATACTAGATGTTATCGTTAAAAATAAGATTGGTTGTAGGTGTGTAAAAACATATTGTACACTTAATCTAAAATTGTATGAATATGATTCCAAGTATTAAAGAAGATTAAATCTTAACGCAAATAGTTAGCAAAACAAACCAAATTGCATAGCAATATTATAGAATTGTTATTTTAATAGACTTTAGAATACAGTTTAATTTTGTTCGTACTATTTTTTTTTTACTAAAAAATCACGGCTTGTTTGCTACCGAGGCTGAAATCGTAAATTATATTATGCATTGTAGTGTACATTGGACAGTTTACCCGACTGACGTGGTGATGGCTAGAATGTTGAAATCTAACATGGCGGATCGCGTATTATAAAGTAACATTAAAACTAAGTAGATCTATGTCTCAATGGCTAGGACATGTTTGTATCATATTAGAGGTTATAAGTTCAAGTTTAACTAGAGCCATGCATTTTATTTTTAATTAATGATTATCCACGTGTTGGTCCTTCTTTGGACGGAAGCAGCCCCAATTTGATTTTGTCAAAGATACATGAATCATGACCATAAAAGTTTGTTGGATACTATACTTCTACACGTTTTGATTAAGGTTATTATATCGCTGTCTTCTAACTCAAATCAATAGAACATGTCATTCTAAGTGTACATTACGCGGTGCGCTTTCAGATGCATAATATATATTTATATTGAGCCGAAACCGAGCCATATACACCCATGTTAGGTGTATATTTTAATATATTTTAGTTATTAAAGTATTATACATTAAAGTTTAGATAAAGAGTCGTTAATCGGTGGTTAAAATTTAGTGATGTGGCCGACTATACACACATGTTTAAATTCTTCTCTCGCGTAGTATCATACGAAGTTTAGTAACCAAAGGAGGAAAAGAAAACCATATAATTTTAACCTCCTCGGACGGACATATCAAAAATGACAAACGTAGTGGGTGTTTTAATGAAATGCAAATATAATTTTGAAAACTTGCCAAGCTAATAGCCTTATGGTCACATCTCCTCAAATGTGATAATAATGCATGTGAGAATAATTAATTTGATTGGAAAACAATACATTAGAAGGAAGATGAATTAATATCACGTATGCTCATATATATTTTTCGAATAAATCTTATTCTTGTGTTTATTTTACTGGTATTCATTATATAAAAAAGTGCTAATAGCATTATTTTTCCCGAGCATTAATTAATCATGAGTTAAAATTCAGTAATATTTTTAAAAATAATATGATTGTCAGACACTCTAAAGGGAGTCTAACTTGTGTGGGTCCCAAAATGGCGAAAAGGTTATTTAAGTGCTTTGCCTAACACTGATTTTAATTATGAAAGGAAACCATCAAAACCTTCATGGTTATATTCGCTCATGTAAATATAAAAGCCCCTCTCCTCCGGGCCAAATCATTTTCTAGATTTATTTTTATGTCAAACGTACGTTTGATTAAATGATTGTGCTGTCCATTTGGAGACGTTAGGTGAACTATCATTGCACACCAATAATCTCCGGTGCAATTGATTGTGAATCAATATGGGACCAAAACGTACAGGTTTTCATTAACATTTAATTAATTATTAATCATAATTTGAACTTTAAGAAATCTATACTTATCTCTGAACTTTAACCGATGATATTGAGATATTGCCATGAATGAGTATTTTCTAGAAGCCCTTTTCTTAAAGATAAAGGATCCGAGGATTAAGTGCTATTGAGGGAGTATCTCTACAAAATTTGGTGGGGAAATATGCTTCCGGCACAAGATATGAGAGTCTTGTATTTATAAACAAGCTCCATGTTTTACCCTCGGTTTTTTTATCGTGAATTTTTTGCACCACCCAATGTATAAAAATTAACAAGCACGGGTGACTCGTGTTATTTTATAAAGTATGTGATATTTGGTACGTACGTCATATCTCGCTTGTTTACATTCGGTTACATCTAAGGTTTAGAAGAGTCAATATGACTCCAATCATGATGATAAAAAGAATCTTACTAAACCAAGTTTTGCTAGTGGTGGTAGTGATACCAATGCGTTGAATGCCATAGTTGATAAGATAGATGATAAGACTGACTAGATACTTGATTATGGTTGTTCTTATTACATGAGCACTTGCAAAAATTAATTTTTCTACTTATGAGCTAATCGGTGGTAGAAAGGTGCTAACGGAAAATAATACCCTTTTGTAAGGTTGTGGCATTGGGTCCGTCAGGATCAATATGTATGATGGTGTGATTTGAACTTTGCCTAATGTCAAACATGTTCCTAATTTGAAGATGAATATTATCGCTTTGGGAAACCTTAATTCAACAGGTGCAAGTTTTCAGCTACAGGTGGAGTTATGAGGATTTGTAATGGCATTCTAGTCCTTTTGAAAAAAAATATATATTAGCAGTTTGTATGTGTTGCAAGGTAGTACAATTACTGGTTTAACATCTATTTTGATAGCTTTATCACATTCTAATGTCATGAAGTTGTATCATATGAGACTAGGACACGTGGGAGAGAAAAGTATGGTGCCCTTGAGCAAAGGATGACTACTTTGTGGGTAAGAGGTGAGCAAGTTAGCCTTTTGTTAGCATTATTTTTATTGTAAATACAAGCGAGTGGAACAAAAAATTACAATAGCAAAGGTCCCCTTAACAACATTCATTTAGACTTGTGGGAACCTTCATCAGTTGTGCCACATAGTGGTGTCAAATACTTGCTGACATTCATCAATGATTTTTCTAGGAAGGTATGAGTCTATGTTCTCAGGCATAAGAATTATATCTTTAATGCCTTTTATGAATTGGAAAACTATGATTGAGAAACAAACTAAAAGACAGGTCAAAGTTCTACGTACTAATAATGGTCTAGAGTTTGTCGAGAAGGTGTTTGGGGAGTATTGTAAGAAGAATGTTATTGTTTGGAATCACACGTGTGTTGGTAAACCTTAATAAAATATAGTAGTTGAGCGTATCAACAAAACCCTTATTGACAGAGCATTGTGTAGGATTTTGAATGTTGTTTTAGGGAAGATCTTTTGGCTAAAGGTTTTTTCTATTGCATATGCTACTTGGTGAACAGATCTCCTCACTCATCCCTTAACTAGAAGATTCTAGAAGAGGTATAACATAAAAACCTTATGATCATTCACTTTCGAGAACTTTTAGTTGTCCTACCAACATGTATGTTAATGATGAGAAATTGGAGCACAAATCCAAGAGGTGTATTTTCTTATGCTATGGTTTATGCATTAAGGGATATAGGCTATGGAATACTAAAGATAGGGAGGATGTTATGTCCAGAGATGTAACTTTTGATGATTCTTGTATGCTAACTCCTAGAAAGAAGGTCGTTGTCCCTAGTAATTCAAGTTCATTATAGGGTACCTATTGGATCTTTTAGAGTTTTGTTAATTTCAAATAAGTGAGTATGATTACATATGCATTGAATCATATATTTTTATATTTCTTTTGCAAAAAAAAAACTAATGAGAACATGTTGTAGCACAAGATCCTGGAACAATAATAAGAATAGGCCCTACATAAGCTAAACAAGATAACAGTCATATTCAAGAGGTACAAAAAGCTAAAATAGAATTAAGAAGACATTTAGAAAGCCAAACTTCTATAAATAATGATATAAATCCCTAGATGGGCTGACTGTGTGACTCAAACAAATAGTCAGAAGTACAAGATTAAATCCTAGAACAGACCCACGATTAAACCTTATACCTAACCAAAGAACAAGTTGGACTATGCCGCTAACTAACAATGCTCTCATATAGAATTGTATAAATCAAGAAGGCACATGATCTAATCAAATATTTCCCAAGATATGCTAAATAGAAAGAAAAAAAGTTATACGGAAATATTTCTTATAGCAAAATGAATGAAGAAGTTATGGAAATATTCTCTTGCCAAGATATTTCCCAGACAAGATTCCATTTCTACTAGATAGTTGTAATGATTATTTTAGGATAATTGATAATAAGTATATTGTTAAAATGTTTATTATTATTATGGCATATTAAATATAAATTTTAATTAGGTTAAAATTCATCAGAGTGTGTGTTATTAAATTTTAATTCTTAATTTAGACCTTAATTGATATCTATCTCATCGAGCAACCCTTATCCTGGTAGCCAGATGTTTTACCTAGGTTAATCTTTATAAATCATTACCCAACCCTATACTATATTTTGGTCATACCCTACTCCCTCTACTCCATGTTATCCTCCCCTTATTTAGCATAATGATACCCTTCACACCATACCTCTCACTACCTCTCAATCCTCCATGTTCCCCTCCCCTTGTTTTACTTGATGTTTCCCTCCTACTAGGGGTGTGCAAAACCGGATATCCGTATCCATTCGGATATTTTTTTCGGATATCCGCTCCGTATTTTTTTAGACTGGATATCTGGGATGCGGATATTCGAAAAATATAGACCGGATATAGACCGAATTCGGATATATCCAATATCCGTATGAAAATACTATCTTATCAATTTTAATAACTTTTGCTATAATATTTTTAAAAATAAAGATCGTATATCAATTAATATTCATATCTATATTCATATAAATATCTTATTTTATCTAAAATAAGTATTCGAATATTATTATAAATATTTAAAGTATAAAAATAAATAAAATTTTAAAACTTAAAACTATAAAAACACAATAATATGGTGTATTATTGAAATAATCAACAAAATATCGGATATTTTTTCGGATCGGATAATCCAAAAAAAAACGGATATCTGAATATCGGATATCCTTTTAGAATAAAATCGGTTCGGATATCCGAAATGTCGGATCAGATTTTTAAATATCGGATCGGATTTTCGGATCCCGAATTTTTGCCACAGCCCTACCTCCTACACCATACCTCTCACTCCTCCATGTTTCCCTCCCCATGTTTTTCTCTACTCTACCCTTCACGCCACCCTCTATGTAAGCCTCTCCCCCTTTCATTTTTGTGTCACATATGATAAAGTCATATTGATGCTATCACTTTTAAGTTGTTACATGTTTTTGGTGGCATCTTGGGTGGGCTAGTATTGTAAGTCTATCATGTGTCTCTTATTCTAGTTTTGTGCTTTGTTCTTGAAGTTTATTTTGAAACTTCAAGTTTTGTAAAAATTTTATTCGAAATCTCTAATTTTATCTTCTTTTGGTTTTTGGTCTCAACCTTAGATTAGGTGCTGACCATACCTAATCTTTATGTATGAGTTATTTTGGCGTCACAATCTGTATAAGTTAGGCATTTGTCGTATATCTCTTTGTCTTGTTTGTGACTTAGCAACCAATATTTTGTATAATTACTCAAGCTAAAATGAAAGTTTTAAGTATTAAATTTTGAGTTTTTACAAAAAAAAAAAAATTTAGCTATTGGGGATCTTAGCTTAGGGCATTAGTTTCCTGATTAACAACAATAGAGTTTTGGAAATTGGAATAGTGGAGATTTTTGGCATCAAGTTATGTTTTGAAGCTAAAGACTCCATTTATTATAGGTTTGGGTCTTGATATCTTTAATACATGCCAATTCCTTTCTTTTTTGGTTATATCTTTTAGTGTTTTTGTATTTTTTTTTCTTTGAGTTGTAGAAGGTCTTATCAATATGGTGATTGATTTCAATGCAAAATTGGTTTTGGTGAAAGTTGAAGTTTAGTATCATGGTTTAGCCTTTAGGTGAAGGCAAATAGCCTAATGTTAGAGTTTGTTTGGAAGGACTTTATCATATTCTGATTACGTGAATGGCATGTAAAATTCATTTATTGTTTTGTATGGTGTGATAAGGGTTGTGTTGATCCATGTAAGGTATTGGTTCATATGTTGATTACGTGCTTATATCACAAATTGATCATTTTTTATGACTTTAATATCAATTTTAAATTATAAAAAAATGAAAATAAATTATTTATGACACTACATGGTTTTAATAAAGTTTGGACGAAAGGAAAAAAAATAGTTGGAAAGTTCATTACTCGCATTTGGACCGAAAATTAATAGATACAAGTGTTCTATGAAATATTGTACAACCACTGAATAAATTGTAGACACGTGGCTTAAGTGTTGCATTTAACATTTTGCATAAAGCTTCTAGGAAAAAAGATAGCAAATTTTAATTTAATAAATGTTATTATTTATTAGAATCCATATTTTTTTATATAATTAAATCAACAGTAACTACTCACATTACTTTCTTGCCCTCAATATAAACCTTATTCCACTCTAGACGCTTAAATTTCTTTAGCTAATTTAAATTTTTGGTCTTCATCCACCCTCCTAATACTCTCATATTTTCTTCTTAAAGTTTCCTCCCTCTTGGCTTTCATATGTGCACTGCTGTTAATGATTTATTTTGTATAAAAAGAGTTGTGATCGATAAAAAAATTTCAAAATCTACGAGTTCCTTAATTTAGGATCTTCCAAAATTTTCCCATATAATCTATAGAGGGAATTGGGTAAGCTATATTTTTATGGTGTGACTTAGTTTGCAAAAGCCTAGTAGTTTAATTAGCAAAGTAATTATTTCTATTACTTTGAAGTTTCTATAGTGAACTAAACCACGAATATGCACCAACTTTATGGTATTGCATAATTTGGGTGCATTTAAATTTTTATTTCTGCTTAACTTGGTGGCTTTATGAATATTAAGTAAGAAGATTAAATTGTTGTTGTTCTCATTTTTTTTTTTGAAATAATTGTATGTGAAGTTGATTTTTGGTGGTGTGAACTAATTTATGTATTCTTATCCCCAATTTGTGGCATTTTATATGTTTAGTTTATCTTCATTTATAAAATAAAACATATTTGTTATATATTTTGATGTTGTTGGTGGAATTTTATGTCATTTAGTACTACTACTAATGATGAGTACTTAAACCTTACCTGATACATCGCTTGCATTAGAAGAGAGGAAAATAGAAGAGAATAGGTAGTGAGAAAGACAACAAAGTCATGTTAGGGAAATAAAACATGGAAAACCGTACATTTTTTGAGATAATAAATAATGATGTTAAATCATCTACTCGTATTTGCAAGAATTGATAATTGAGATTTGTTATTGTGATGTGATATGGTTCATTCATATGCTGCAAGTATTTGGTGCAGATAAGAAAGAGTTTAGAATTGTGCTTCCACAAAGTAACTTTAGAGAATTATAATTGGTCATTTTGAATAATAATGAGGTTTGAGCAATTTTGTAAGCTTCTACAAATGCATATTGTTGTATAGTATCTTTGTTCCCATTTCATTAGAGCCCCAAACTCATTATTGGCATACTTTTAGGTTTTATATCTTGTGTAGGGTGATGGAAAATTTTGGTTAGGTTATTTTGCTTATATGTTTTTACTTGGGTGTGTTTGCTTGCTCTCTCCCTTTAATTTTCCTCTCACTACATAGAAAATGAGGAAAGAAAAGGAAATGAAAAATAAAGGATTTTCTTAGTGTTAAAGAGCTTTCTAAGTTTATTGTAACCAAATTGTTTGCTTGTCCCAAGTTTGAAACATGACATTGATGAATGAAAAGTAGAGTACATAAAGTGAAAGCTCTAGGTATGTTATTCCTTTTATAATGCCTAGTACAACCACATATTTAACCCCAACAAGTGAATTTAGAATGCCTATTTTTCCCCTAACAAAAATATTATTCCACCTTTTGTGCTTGATAACTTAGAAGGAAGGTAGGCGGTCAAAAGATAAGAAGCCCCCATCCCTTATTGATATGAATATTGTATTTAAACAAAAAAAAAATTAGTCACTAGGTTAATGTTTTCCCGTTATCTTTTGAATGTGTCACTTGGATTGTACACCATCAAATTACTCACTAAATTAAATGTATTTTACTTAGTCTTCAAGAATGAAGAATTGAAGACAACGTAAAAATAGATAGATAGATAGATAGATAGATAGATAGATAGATAGAGAGAGAGAGAGAGAGAGAGAGAGAGAGAGAGAGAGAGAGAGAGAGAGAGAGAGAGAGAGATTTTGTTTGTGAAGAGAGCATCTACTTTTGATTAGAGTGAGGCTTATGGAATGCACAACCTAGAACATACCATACTATTGTAGGTATGAGGCATATAGTTTGTCCTCCATCATGTACTCCAGAAGCAACTAAGGGGCATGATGCTCCTAGATCATCATCAACTATTAATGTTGTTAACATGCATAATGGCCATTTTTAATCATCTTCTAGTCTCACTGTTCAGAGACACAAAGTTTATTTTCCACCTATTCAGGGGATTAATAATGAGGTAATGTTAGTACCAATTTCACATCTAGATATCTTGTTTGTAGTGTTTATTTTTGCTCCACCTAATGGAAAACATGAATAATAATTATATCATATTTATAAAAGCAATTAATATTTGATGGAGATGCTTGTGCGGTCAAATATGATTCATGTTGACATTACTATGTTTGTGTTCCTTTGTTTTAACCAAGATATCATGGTTGTTTACATAAATTTTAACTCTATAATTGCAGGGTAAATTCAATAGTAGATGTTCTCCTAGTCACTTTATGAATACAATAAACATGTATGCTATAAAAAATTAAGATAAGGTTCACAAATTGGAGGAATATAGGTTTGATAGCCTTTTAAAGATAAGTTTCATATCTTTGCAAAAAATAACTTTGTAAATAGAATACTCGAAATTTTGATTTTGTATATAGGCTGTTGGTTGTTGGAAGGCAAAAAAAAAGTTTATAGAAATTTTTGAAGATGATGTAGAATGAATTCTTGGTATCCATAAGGGTTGTAGAATTGTCAAGGTGAAAGGGACAGAGGAGGATAGGTTAGGGCTGATGTTAGATCTAGGCATTGATAAGAAGACCATTAGTATGACTACACCGTGGAATTTTGTCTTAGAATATGTGAAGTTTGATAATGTAGATGATAAGTTTGTAAGGGAATTCATTATTTATGCATTTGGGGTTCTCTTAGACTTGAAATCTAAAAAAATTTCCCCATTTTATCTCTTGCATTCTTTACAAAACATTACAATTTTGAAGGAGATGAATTGGTGTTGCTATGTATTTAATTCAATTATTGAGGGGATAAGAACTTTTTGTTCACATAATGAAGATAAGATTCAAAACCACACTTATGTTAATGAATGCATATACCTCCTGACGATAGTGTATTTGTATCTTTGCCTTTATATGTGACATTTTTTTATTGATGATGGAGATGTTTTATTATAATAATTTATTAAACGATGAATGTAGATATGGTTTGTAGAGAAGGTATTCATTGATGGATGTATTGTCCCTACCATCTTATCTCTTTTTATAAATGGAATGAAAATGTTATTTGTAGAAGGTAAGGACTAAACGAAGAGGTTTCCAGAGATTTAGTCTTGTTCAAGCACATTTGTGTGTGATACCATAAGTTTGGATTCCCTCACAACAATATAAATACTATTGAATTTTGTAAATTGTTATCATAGTTTTACCATTTGTCTTCGGGTGAAACCATCTTGTGAAGCTCCTGTCAAGAATCCTCCAATGTCCAACCTTAAGATCATTTAATCCCCAATTCTTCTTTACGAGTATTGATTTTGGACCTTCTAATTCGTTTTATGAGAATAATTCTTTATCTTTTTTTCAAATAGTGATTGATATATGATAACCTTTGTGGAACTAAAGTTGTAGGATCTATTTTATAAGATAAAATCATTTATGGCAACAATGGAATATCATGTTTTTGTTATGGAACATCATGTTGCATCAAGAGACTTCTATTAAGGTACCCTTAAAAAGACCAAAAAATTGGTCAAGGATGATATCTAGTTGGTGAAATAAAGGTAAGGTCCATCTCCTATTGGTGAGCCTAATGGATCTTCATCATGTAACCGTTCACTACATTCTAAGTAGAATTTATAACAAGAAAGTGGAAGGAGTGAAATTGTAACACCCCAAAATTTACACAATTTTTTTTTTAAAAGCAATACTCATAAATTAAAACCGTAAATTCTGGGGATGTTACCGCCACACTTAGTACCAGACCAGTTTACTTCTACCGTTCCGGTACCAAGTGCTAAGGCTAAGAAAACATTATCAGTAATACCATTCAAATTCAAATTTATAAAAACAGAAATCAGAGTACGCGTAAGTCTTACATAGTTTGAAATACCGGCTATTGTTTTTTTTCCAGATAGAACTAAACAACCTTAGTAAAGTTGTTTCGACAATTCAAACATAATAAAAGATGACTTGAATCATAAATTTAAAAAGGACAATGGCCACGTCACTCTAAAGATTGATCCAGCCCAGCTATCACTCTGCCCCTCCTGATGTCCCGTAGACATCGATAGCATCAAAGTAAGTATCTCCTACCTGCAACAAATTAGACGGGCCTTCTACTCGTGGGAATAAGCAGCACCCATGAAACGGGTGATCAGTACGCTACGTACCGAGTAAGGTAACCGAATACTAAGGCCGGCATATAACACATTAATTCATGTAGGATAATGATCACATACAATTACAACTCATACATATAATACACAGAAGCGTAAAGTAAAATCCATAACTTATAATCAACAAGCCCACACATAAGGCCCAAAAAGATCCAAATTAATCATTTAATCTTCCTTTTATCAAAAGTCAATTCACACCATGCCTTTTATCAATCCATGCGAAAACAGGAACACCCCACTATTGTAACCGGTGGGCCGGACACACATAGGGTAAAACCCTAACCACTATTCCTGACCGGTGGATCGGTCTGGTTCCTGCTCGCATCATATCCATGCGAAGACAGGAACACCCCACTATTATATCCGGTGGGCCAGACACACATAGGGTAAAACCCTAACCACTATTCCTGACCGGTGGATCGGTCTGGTTCCTCCTCGCATGGTGTTCCACTGTAAGTAATTAGTATCTTTTAATAGCATTGACGATCTGGTTTGTCTTTATTGAGCTCGGGATCCCCCACTATTATAACCGGTGGGCCGGATACACATAGGACCTCATGTCCTAACCACTATTATTACCGGTGGATCGGTCACACATAGGATAAAAACCCTAACCACT
This sequence comes from Tamarix austromongolica, assembly GCA_039764185.1. Lineage (NCBI taxonomy): Eukaryota > Viridiplantae > Streptophyta > Magnoliopsida > Caryophyllales > Tamaricaceae > Tamarix > Tamarix austromongolica. The sequence goes on from CM077818.1 coordinate 70,238,704, forward strand.
ATTCCTAACCGGTGGATCGGCTGGTCCCGTCTCAATATCTTCCACTTTAAGATATTAGTGTCTTAAGTATTTTATTCAAAAACATTTGACATTCACAAACATTTGCCCAAACATGCATGACTAAATCCATGAAAGCCCTAACTCCCATGCAACCCTACTCCATGCAAACCCTATCTCCACGTAAACCACAACTCCATGCAAATCTTATCTCCCATGCAAACCCTAACTGGACATGACCCACGCTTCCATGCAAACCCTAGCACCCATGCAAACTCAATCTCCACGTACCACACTCCCATGCAAACCTTAACTCCACGTACCTCACATGTACAAACCCTAGCTTTACATATACCACCCTTCCGTGAAAACCCTAATTCATATGCCAACCCTAGTTCCATGTAGACATGCTTCCATGCAACTCAGATCCCCATGCAACATTAATTCCATGTAGGCATGTTTTTATGAAACCCTAATCCACATGCAAAACCCTAACTCCACATTAATTCATGCAAACCCTAATATTATGTTATTTCATGCACACCTTCAACTTCTTGCTATTCCATGCAAACCCTAGTATCATTCCTTTTCATGCAAACCCTAGCACAATGCCATCTCATGCAAACCCTAGTACCATCCTTTTACATGCAAATCCTAATTCATATATCACTTCAGGTCATACATTAATGACATAAGCATACACATATATTTTTCATGGCACATGACATTCATAATAACATACTTCAACTTCATAACCATATCGCATGCATAATCAATAAGAATAACGAACATAAACTACATGACCTGTCATATTCATAATACATGCAAACACATAATTAGCCTTAGTAGACCCTTACCTAAAATGACACCGGTCTTGGTGCACGCTCCTATTCCACTTGGGTAATTTGATTGGGTTCGCCTATTATATCAAAGCATACTAGAATTAGACTCTCTTATATAATTTTAACTTATTTCGAGGTTTGGTTTTAGGATGACATTTTACTATTTAATAATTAACTATAGGAACTAATATTTAAAAATACAAATGAATTATTATTTTCATTGGAAGAGGGTGGTGATCTAAGGGTTTCTACCCTTCACCAAAATATAATGATAGTATAATAATGATAATAATAATAATAATAATAATAATAATAATAATAATAATAGTAAATTATTAATAACACTCTTATTAGTAGAATATTAATATTAATAATACCATAATTCTTAAAATTACAAGGTGGCTTTCAAAATCAATCCATTTAATAATAACACTATTCAAAAATGTAAAAATGATATTAATATTATATATACTTATAATATAAAGTTAATAAAGATAATAATAATAATAATATAATTAGAAATAATGTTAAACATGTTAATAATAGTTGTAAAAAGCAAATGTGCGAGACTTAGTTAAAATTTTAGGTTTATAATCCTCCTGAAATAATTACAATATTAACTAAATAATTACACTAATAATAATAATAATATTATTATTAATAATAACATTAAACATGTAAAAATTTAATTAAATAAGTAAAGGCCGAGATGAATAATATATCTTACTCAATAATACTCCCAGACCTGTAACAAAAATTTAGAAATTAGAATACATTCAATATTACTAATAATAATAATTATAATAATAATAATTAAAGTTGAATTAACACTAAAATTTAGGCTAAAAATAGAATAATTATCAATAATTCAAAACTAAGTGTTTAAAATGTCTAGGGTTTCACCTTGAGTCGGAGGATGTAGGTGGAACCGGCGGTGGTTCCCGGAGGTGGCCGGAAAATGGATCTAAGAGGGTTAAAAATGAAGAAAAAGGGGTGAGAGGGGAGGAGAAAAATAAAATAATTTTATGGGTCGGTGGAGGAGCCTTAGAAGGAGTTATTGGTTGGCTTGGGAGGTGGTAGAAGCGGCGGATGTGGCGGTGGATGGTGTCTCAAGTCTCGGGGTGAAATTTTCTGGCGAGACCACTAGCTAACTTTGCACGATTATGGAGGCTTGTACAAGATGAATCGAAGGTCGTGGATGGTTTAGTTAATTAGAGGGTGTTACAGGGAAGAAATTGGGAGGGAGAAGAGGCAACGATGTTGGCTATCGGAGGAGAACGAGACGTCTAAAGTTAAGGTGGAGCACAGACTGGTACTTAGGGTTTCGGGAAAAAGGAAGCTCGATTTCATGCCAAATGTGGGGTATTTATAGTAGTGGAAGGTAGGCTCGGGTTGTGGAGGTTACCAGAAGATCAATTTCGGTGGGAAAATGGGTTGGTTTTGCCGTTGGTCGGGCGGCACAAATTCAAAATTTTGCCCGACCTTCGAGAGGGAAATGGGGGCAAACGAGCGGGAGAGAGAGGCAGTTGATGGTTTCAAATGAACGTGCAGACCGAGAGGAAGAAAACTAGCGGGAGAAGAGCCGGTCACGCCACGTGTGGCCGGCGGCGCCATTTTCGGGGAAGGAGGGAGGTGGGTGGTTATGGCGTCGGGCGGGAGGAGGAAGAAGAAGATGGGGGAGGCTGGCCGGTCGGTTCGCGGGGGAGAAAAGAAGGAAAAAGGGAGGGCAGGTCGGGCGGTTCGTGCGACGTAAAACGTCGTTTAATGAAACGACGAGCTTTGATGTAAAAAATGATTGAAGAACGGCGTTCCGTTCTGTCGGGCGATGGTAAAGAAAATGATGAAGCAAAACGCGGCGTTTGAGAGGAATAATAAGTGAAACACGGCGTGGAGAAAAGGGGGGGGGCGGCGACGACGCGCGGGCCGGGCCGCGCCGTAGGAAAAAGGAAAGAAGAAAAGGAATTGGGCCGCGCAACAGGCCCAATTCGGCGAAGAAGAAGAAAAAGAAAGAAAAGGAAAGAAAAAGGAAAAGAAAAGAAAAGGAAAAAGGAAAATAGAAATAATTAGGTGGGGTCAAATTAAATAAATCTGAATATTTAGGATATTTAAAATTAATAATATTTAAATAAAATAATTTTTAAATTCCTTTTTAGGCTAAATAGTATTTTTAAAGGATTTTTCCAAAATTTTCATTTTAAATTAATAAATCCCTCAAATTTTATTTAATTTAATTATTTATAAAAATAAAATTAATTTGAAACTATTTTATCTTTCTTAATTTGAATAAAATAATTTATTTAAATAATTTCCCAAATTAAAATCCTTAATTAGGTATTATACCAAAATTTCCTTTACTCAACCTATTTATAAAAAGTTTCTTATTAAATTGCCCTAATAAATTTCCTTTTATTTTAATAAAATAATTTATTAAATTAAAATTTTAAATACAACCTTATTTAAATATAATATTTAAAATTAGAAAATTTCGGGGCATTTCAGAAATAAGTGTTAGGAGGATGGTTTTTTAAATGATATTGACACAACAACTAATGTAAATCTATTTTTTGTCAATTTAATTGAATTTGGTTCATCTCTAGAAGAGTTTAGAGGAATACAATGGAAGAACTAACAAAATCAATGCCTGGTTTGGCAAATGAAATTAGTGGTATGACTGATGAAGAATCAGCACATTAGGAAGCTCCTAATCCATCAACTATGGACAAAAACATTAAGCACATGAAATCTTATGAAGTGCAGGGTCCACTTTCAAGCATAAATAATCTTAGGTATCTTCTCTTACAATATCCCATTCATGTTCACATGGGTCGCCCGAATAGTATAATCTAGATGTATTTCCTTTCAAAGACGAAAGACATCAACAATGTTGTTTACAAAATGGTTAAAATCCAATGTGAAGCTTTTTCATCTAGTCAAGAATAATTAAATATAATGATGATTTCTAACTAATATTAGCTAACACATTTAAAATGTAATTGATTGATTTTTCACTATCAAAGTCAAAGAAACTATATCATAAATGTACATATATATATATACATACATATATATATATATATATAGAAGAGTTTCATGTCAACAAATTTCTCTAATGAAAATAGATAAAATTATTAGAATAAGTTAAAGTTAAAAAAACTATAAAAAGAGGAAAGAAGTCTAAGCAGCAACAGTGGCTACAAGAAGAAAAAAAGGTCACTTGATGATGGTGTTTTTATTGCCCATGAAAAATAGATAATTAAATTTGATATAACTCAATTATTGAAGACCACATTTATGTATATGGAATAAAATAAAAATAAATATAAAAATTATGAGGAAAGAAAAAATAATTGTAGCCATAGAATTTTATTTAGATCTAAAAAATTAGAAAAAAAAATCAATGCGAACAACAACAATTTTTGTGGAGGCTACATGAAATGTGAAAATTTACCATCATCCATCATAAAATTAATTACACTCCTATGGTCCTTTCAACCCAAGCTAAATTCCATTACTTTTTTTTATGTTTTGTTTCTATGAGTCATTACTTTTTTTAGGACACGAGTACTTGATTTGTAAGTCCCTTTAGATAGTAAGTCAACGTCTTAGGTATTCTTTCTTTGTGGTTCTGTTCCATTTATTTTTGCTTGTAATGAAATTAGTTTTAACATTACCTATTTTAGAGAAAATCTAAAAGTTTCAATGCTCCATGAAACAATTTTCATGCACGAAAGACTACCTCTGCCAAACTTTAATCATCACATTTGAACATTGTAAATTGTTCACATGTGTTTTCTTCTCCCTATTTCATTATACTTATAGTGATTGGAACATAGGGAAATAACACATCCACTAAAGTTATTTTTTTCCTTCATTAAAGAATATCATATAGATCTATAAAACTTTTCATATTCTTACCTTTAAGAATATTGGTGACCATAATATGTCTTCCTTGATTAAATGCATCAGAGACAAGATTTATATGATCAACCAATGCTCCACTTCTCAGTTGGTGTAAATGAAAGAAATTCTATTTCTTCTTAGCCTCCCTGACTAAAGTTATTTCTACTTCATTTCTACAGCTATCACTCTATCTAATTCATCACCATGATTACGTACTCTTTTTACTAAATCTTCATGATTACTTCCCTAATTCCTAGAATCAAAATCATGTCATTTGATGATCATGCAACTAAAGTAAACATTTACTAAACTAACACTACTCATAAAATAATAACTCATCTATGGATATCTTAGCTTGCGCCCATAGTCTTAAGCATCAAGAGATAACAATGGCATTATTTGAGTATTTAGAAATATCATTAGATATGGTTTGTTAAATACATAGATTAAAAAAGTAACTGAAAGTTTCAGCTGATATTAAAAGCTCATTTCAAAACTCAACTAAAATTCTACTATAAATACCTATAAGAAGAAAAAAATGCATTATAAATGTATAAATTTAAGCAACTTATGATGGAAAATATGGAAACAACCTAAAAAAGGCAAGCCTAATTTAACCTCTATACAAAGTAAAATCCATTAACTGAAGCAAAATAACCAAAATCTTCCCTCTTTGCCTTCTAATTTGTCTATTGTTCCACTGTATTACATTGTATTCTTCCTCCTTGGGAAGGCCCAATAGTTCTTAAATATCAACTCACTATAAAACAATAGCGTGATTATTATATTGATTAAATGTCTTTTGCTACCAATTTCATCATCGAGATGCTAAAAAAATATCAAGATAAAAGGGGTTAACTATATTGATACTTGGTTACTTCAATCAAAATTGGATGCCATTGCTTTGTTAATGTATATCCAATTAACAACCTCATTAAAACTAAAAGAGGTTGATAATAAACTAAATTCAAATAAATAATCAAAGAGGCAAATTTTGAATTAGTTTACTCATTTTACACAATCAAAGTACCAATTAAAGGATTACCAAACTTCATATCAAAAAAATATTCCATCAAGCTTTGACAACAATCATAACATATCTCATTGTCGAGCTCAACATGCATTAAGCTATTAATTTGGCACCATCAACAAAAAAAAACATATGAGCATATGTAATTTAGTATATAGTAATTTTGAATAATAGTTGTGGATGATAATAATAGGGGGAAAACAAATAAGTCATTAATATAATAACAATATACATATAATTTATTTATTCATATAATTACATATGGTGGATTGTAGACAGCTAAATGCATTCCTTCTAGCATACTTACAAACGTAGTGTCAGACATTAAAGTAGGAATATAATTATGTTATGTTTGGTTATGTTAGTAAAAAACATAAAAAAATTTTTTTTTTTAAAACTCTTCAATAGATTAAGAAATTTTAAATTACCTAGCTTGCCATTTGTATTGTTACCATTGTTGAATACAAATTCTAAAATATTAGAATGTGCATATTATGTGGTACTTCTCTATTTGGAGTCACACCATTGCACAACATATGTTCCCACCCTACATTTTTTTAATGAACTTTCATTGTCCTTATTTGAAACTTTACTTACATCATATTATTAAAAAAATCAACAAGTATCCTAATATATAGATAATTATTTTCAACAACATCACAACTATAAATACATAAAGGGGATTGGATTATGAACACAACATTGTGCACATGACATTCATTTGCAACTGTAAGAATTTAATATGCTACATAATTAATAAAGAAAAATACAAATCCTACCTTTATTTATGGATTTCTACTTTGTCTTATATTTCTTTTCTCAAAATGTCCTTTGATGTAATGATTGGTAACATCCTTTTTGTCTTTCAACTAAAGGATTCTTTAATACTTCTTCTTCAATAGCAACATGATTCCAATTAGCAACATGCATATCAGTAGGTTTGCATCATTTGCAATAAACATTTACTTTTTAGCATCATCTTTAAGTTTAATAAACCTCTTCTAAAAAATATCCACCACTTTATTGTTGCCTTTACATTTCATAACAATGTTATGAGAACATTTTAGTAAGTAGTTACAAGAAAAATAATTTCATTTCTATATCATTAATGCTCAAACATACATCACATATTTTTCTCATCCTAGACAAAGCAAAACTATTTGCTTTATTTTACACCAAGGTAAAACATAATTATATGGAATCATTGTAATATTGTACACTAATAATATTTTCAATGTATGGAAACAAAAAAAAACAAGGGATTAAAACTTCATACAACTGCATGTCACAATCAATTTAGATCTATCAAAATTAGCATCATCTTATTTGGATGAACATCAAATGCTTTAGTCATTCCTTCCTCCTCAACTTCTTCTTCATTCAGACTCTTTGCTTTGACATCATAAATAAATATTAAAACATCATGCCTACAAGTTTGTCTACATTTTTTTCCAAATATTTCAAGATATTATTTCTCAAATAATTTGTATATAACTACTATGGGTGTTCATGTTATCTAATATTTTATGATCTAATTCAATATCCAAAATGATTCGATCCAAAAAAGCAAGTGATATAATTTGTTTGGGGTTAAAATATTGGATTCACTAAATGAAAAGTAAAAAAAAAACTAAATATTCAATTTGACAAATACAAATAGTATCCATTTGTCCAAAGAAAAATATTTATATTTATATTTTTACAATTTTTAAATATTTTTTAATTATTTAAATAACTTTATATGTATGTGTGTGTTTATTCATATGTGCATCAAAATTTAACACTTTAATGGATATATTATTTGGGGTTAAAATTTAACTAGCCAAGCCCGTCACACATTTATTTGCTTGATGTGTTAGGTAAAAGAGCATTCAACCACTTTCTTTTTTTGTTAGTATTCATTCAAATTTTCCTTCTCTCACATTTTGTATTTCTCACTCACAGTCGTAGTCTCACAACTCCTTGACACCTTACCAATCCACATCACCTCACAAATCATCACATTCTTGTCTCCGTGAACACTAAATAAAATTCAAACTGGTAACTTCTTTATTCCCTTCATTTCTAATTTAAGAAACTAGCTAAAATTTTTATTTCAATATTATGTTTTTTTCTTCAATTTCAAAATCACAAGATCAAAGAGGCATTTTTGTTTTCATGATTTGATTCTAATCCACCTATTATTCCCAATTTGGTTGAGCTTCCAAATCAGTAAATTGGATGTGATGTAGAGTTTCAATTATGGTTGGAACTTGACTTTTTAAGAGATTTATACTTAGTTGTTCAGTTTGTCACTTGGTTGCTCAATTTTATTTTATTCACTTTGATTTTGTGATGAAGAATGTGATTACTTGATTGGTACTTAGATATCCCTTTTTCTATGAGTGGGATATATTATTGCTAATTACTAAGACATTTCCATGTTCATCCCAATTAGTTACCAAGTTTGATTTTGCTATGAAAAAAAAAGCTTGATACTCAGTTGTTGTTAACTCAGATTTTTTTTACTAATTTTTCTTTGAATAATGTGATCATTTGATTGGTACTTAGCTATTCATTTTCCTATTACTGGGATATCTTGCTACTGATTACTAAGATATTTCCATGTTGTTCAGCTTAGTTAGTTATTGTGTTGGATTTTGCTTTGAAAAAGAGATTAATACTTAATGACTATTTTAGGTTTTTAGCTCTAACAAACTATGGTTGATAGTGAGAGGGATGTGGTTGTTGAAGAAGTAGATAATTTATCTCCACTTCTAAAATCATTTGGTGATGACTTTCCAACCACTAATCAAGAAAAATATTCATATGCTCCTTCTCTGGCGTCAAGTGCAATTGAATCAATAGCATCTCAGGGTAAGAAGAAAAGATCTTAGAATATGATAACTAATACTTTGATAGATAGTTGTAATTATTGTTGAAAAAATTATGTTGCTAATTTGATGAAAGGAACTAGTGTTATGATAAGCCATATTAATTCTTGTAAAGAAACTCCAAATACTAAGGAGAAAAATATGAGATTAGTAGCTCTTGTTCATTCAAAAGATGACAGAAAATAGGTTGATGGATCAATTAATTACAATGTTAGCTCAATGAAATTTATGGGTATTTGGAAACTTCCCTTTAGGTTTATTGAGAGATACATATTCAAATTTTTTGTGGAAGTTATTCATGTTAATTTATTATACCTTGAGGGGTAACAATGAATAGGTATTTTTATTAACTATTTGTGGAATAGAAGAAAATTTGGAACATTATTCATATAAATTTAGTTGTAGGGTTGGTCTTACTACTAATTTATGGAATTCATGACAAAATATTTTCTATATGTGCTTGACTAGTTATTATATTAATGGAAATTAGAATTTGAAAACAAAAGGATTCTTTTTTTTGTCAAATAGTTAGCCATTATGTGAGATTCTTGGCAAAGTTGTTGAAATACATATTCTTGATTGGGGTAATTGATAAAGTTTTGAGTATAATAGGTGATAATTCTAGTTATAATGATTTTTACATCAAATATTTAAATATAATAATTAGCATTTGGGGTGGTGGGATACTTTTTGTAACACCCCATCTTTTTGCAAAGTGTTGAATGAGAAATTATGCCAATTTTGGTGCTTGATTTTGATTGGGAATTATGATTTGATTTTGAGGCAAAGTTGGATTTAAAAAGAGGTTGGAAAATTAAACTTAATAATTTTTTTAGGCAAACCAAGTGATTGGTTCCATGAAATGATTGAGTGGTTCGTTGTTTCAATAAAATGGTTTTTACTCGACTAAACCGATTGACTGGTTGAGGAATTGATCAACTAGTATGTAGAACAGTTGACTAGTAGGCTAAACTGATCGAATGGTTTGTCGAGCTGGGCATATTTCAAAACTCAAGTTTTTGGAAAAAAAATTCTTATATTGAAATAGAACCTTGTTAACACATACTAAATTATTCCTAAGAGATTCTTAGCCTTTTTCATAATGTATTTAGCCCCAAAATACTACCTTAGATCGATTTGAGGATTCAATTGAGATAATTGAGGGGGAGATGACCTTAGCTTTTTCTTCTTCCATCTCTCTCCTTTGGACATTCTAAGATCATTTCTTTGATCTCATAATCGATTATGCTCAATTAGGAGATTCCTTCCACACTGACCTTTTATTACCCCTCTAGTGAATTTCATCTTTAGACCAACTACCCTTCACTCGTCTAGAATCACCATTTGAGCTTTAGAAGATATGTCAGCATATCTTGGAGGAAATCCATCTGTTTAACTCAAATTCAAATGGTGAGAATTAGGGTTTTTGATTTGTTTCTAACCACATTATGATTCACATAGATTTGTTGGCTATAAATAGCCCTAATTACCCATTTTGTTTACCTTTCTTTTAGCCATCAAACATAACTAATCTCTAGTATTCACCTTCTCTCTCTACACTTCGAACCTTACAGTCAAATTCCTTTCACTCCCCTAATCCTTTCTCTAGCTCCATCTCGTTTTAATCATTAAGCAAGAAACAATTAGATTTAGGAAAAAGGTTGGGTGGTTTAGGTAAGCATCCTCTATTTTTTCCTTTAGGGTGTGGTATGCTTATTCTTTTCCCTCTATTTCAAGTTCAAATTTATAAAAGTTTATTCATGAATTTTCAAGTTAAAAATTGTGTTTTCAAGGTTTCAAAAGTTGAGGATTTCACAAGTTGAGTGCTTTTGCTTAAGGAAAGTTTTGTGTGTATCAAGTAAGCTATTTATACTTCTAAAATGGGTTATGAGTAACATTACTTGACATAAAACTATTTAAGTTGATATTACATGTTGGCATGAACATATAGCTTACAGAACTGTATTTGGATGGTTAGATTGTGTATTTTGAGTAAAAAGCATGAATCTTCAGAAAAGATTGGTTGTGATGATTAATGTTGAGATGTAAAATTAAAATAGGCTAAAAATGTGCTAAGTAATGCTAGAACATGATCAGATGTGGTATGCTAAAGATTTATAAGCATGGTATACATGGAAATGATTGTTGGGTGTTGTTGTAGGGAAAACCGATTGACTGGTTCCTAGAACAGTTAACTGGTTGACCCAACCCATCAACTTGTGATCCTGTAGAGACCTTAGTCTTACTCTCTACATAAACTCATCGACTGGATGGGTAGAACTGATCAACCGTTCTATGAACATTCGACTAGTTTGCTCAAATTGATCGACTAGTTTGAGGAAAAGTAGGGTTTGGTAGAGCCAAACCAATTGACAGGTCAACCCAAATCAATCGACTGGTTAGTGCAACCAATCTAATGGTTGGACCAGACCGATTGACTAGTTTGTGTGATTTGGTTTCTTTCGGTGTGGTTATGCTTTGATGTTATGCATAGGCTTGTTTTATTATTATTTGAGGGATAATTTATAGAAATTATGATGGATTAATGACCTAATGAATGTACTAAATGGACCATAGTTTATGACATATGCAACGAGTATTGTAAGGGTTAGTGGGTGTACCTTATATGAAATATGATGGTTGTGAGAAAAAGAGTAATGGAGCACAACATATGCTTCAATGAAATGAAATAACAAGCATGAATGATGTTTGCCAAATATAAATGGAAACCCTACACATGGTAGGAAAATGGAAAGGATTAATTTGGAAGAAACATGTGAAATCCTTGTTTATTATTTGTATAGGCCTTGTGTGATTACCTAACCTTATAAATAGTATACTAATCATTTAAAGTGAAAGACAATCGAGCTATGTATGGGTCTGGGTTACTCGATTCTCAATTAGCTACCAAGGGTTAATCTATCTTTGAATGTTTATTGGTGCCTTCGAGTGAGACCTTAGTAGATCTTGGTGCCTTACATACTCTAGACAGTAATGATGGACAAGGAAGTATCAACACTAAAGGATCTAGTTACCTAGGTAGTTGGCTTCGGCCTGGACTTATGTCCATACTTGTTGGCTTCGGCTTGGACTTATGCCCATTGTGGTTAGCCTCATCCTGGACTTATATCGATTGTTGTGATTGGCTTTAGCATGGACTTGATGTCCCTTGGTTTGGATAGGCTTCCATGATATGTGAGACTATGGGGTAGTGCATGGTCCATCTCTCAATAATAAATAATTAGATGGTGAATAATTGGATAATGAGAACAAATGGTTTGGATGATAATAATGGTAAAAAGTTGGAATGAATACTTGGATATTAACTTGATGAATAACTGGTTAATAATTAAAATAATTGACTGGATGTTTACCTATATCTGTACATGGATAAGAAAATGGTATAGTATAATTGATTAAGTTGGGGAAATAAACCCTAATGGTTATTTGGATAATTTGCTTAGTACATGTGTGATTATCTATGTTATTATACTATGAAGATAAGCATGATACATTATAAGTTACCTGAGTTATGCATGATTGTATATCCTGATGCACTACTACGTTTACTCATATGGCATTAGCATAATGCATTTTAAGTATTATATCCTTGTCATGATAGAATCTTATATGCTTTTGACTTCTATTGAGGAGGAAACGTGGCTTAATTAGTATGTAGCATACTGATGAGCCAATTTGCTCGATCACCTATTCATTCCCATGAGCAGAGGGTCATATGCAGGTTTTTGGGGATGGCCAGTAGTGGGCATACCTTAGTTTGGGTTCATGGCTTGAGAGTATCGACATCTAAAGGATTTTTGCAGTCCGTGAAAGACCAAGGTTTTGAGGTAATGCCCTAATCTTGTTTTCTAATTAATATAGCCTTATATTCTTAACTTATCATTTCCCCATATTTAACTTTGTCATGGATCATCAAGACCTCTGTTATAAATGATCTTTTAAAGGTTTATGTAACTTAATTTTTCACATCTATTTTAGATTGTTTAGTTTGGTTCTAGTCTTGTATCTAATATGGGATAAGCAGCAGACGTCTACCATGTGTTAGATACGACGGTAACACCTTGTTGTTCCTAAGTGTGTTTAGTATTTTCCGCTTTCATATTATTCTAAATGAAATTTTTTAGTAGTGAAAATGAGGGTGTTACACTTTTGGACAGGGATTGGTTACATCTAAGGTGTATTACCCATATTTTAAATTTGGTTGTAAAAGATGGTTTAAAAGAAAACATTGATCTTATTATTAGGGTTCGATCAACTATGATATATGTGTGATCATTTCCTACTCATTTGAAAAAGTTTAAGATTTGTGTTGAATAAGTCAAACTGAGTTCCAATAAATTAGTTTGTCTTGATATTGAAACTATGTAGAACTCTGCTTACTTGATGCTTGATTGTGTTATAGTGTTTAGAAAGATTTTTAACTTGTTGAAGTAGGATGATAATTATGTTTGTGAGCTTAATAATAACAAGTTTAGTCTTCAACATAATGATTAGGATTCTATTCGTTGTTTGTTACCTTTTTTGAATATATTCTATGAAGCTACTTTGACAATTGTGGGTTCTTTTTATATCATCTAATATGTTTAATTGAAAGAAGTTTTTCTTGTTGATTCATTGATTTGTTCTTGTAATAATGAAAGTGGTGATGAAAATATGAAATCAATAGCAATTGGGATGAAATCTAAGTTTCTTAAGTATCGAGTTAACAAAAAGAATATGAATTTGTTGACATTTATTACTGTGGTTCACAATCCTTGTAATAAGTTAGGCTATATTCATTGGGTAATTAATGATCATATTTATTATTATAAGATATATTATTAATCTTATAATTATTTTTAATCAAATATTTTTACATCTCTTTAACTATTATTACGCTTTTAAAATGTTTTGTTTCCATTCTTTAACCTTTTTTAGAGTTTCGAGTCCCTTAAGACTTTAGTACCACTTTTTTTCCCTTTTAACTTCTTCCAAATATTTATTTTTTGATCATATTTGAATTCCTTAGTTTTCTCTTAGTCTTTTAGGCCTTTTCAAAAATTTAAATGGAAATTCCTAAGATAAAAGACTATTCATCATTTTTTCTTAACCTTCACTCACATTTTAATCCCTAGAACAAATGTTTTAACTAACAAAAATTTACATAAATTTAGAGATACTTATACTATGGCATATTTAATCTAAACATGGATTAAAATGGGTTATAAATATTCTTAGAATTTTTAGAAAATTTTGCCAATTTCAGGAAAAATTAGCCCCTGAAAGTGAACTTCTTCTTTCTTCACCCTTAACCTATCCTAATTATCCCAATTCTTTTCTTTATTCCTAAAATATCTAAATAAAGTTAGAAATGTCAATTTTGACCCTTGAGTCCAGGTGTAATGGACTTGTTGTGTTATCTTTTTATGTTATTATTTATCCTTTTTACAATCATTTAAATTGTTAAAATGTCTAAATATCTAACTTGACCCCAAAACTTGTCCCACCTTATTTATCATTTGATTTTGGATTCCCAACTGACCTAAACCATACCCATCTCCAACACCCTTCCTCCATTGTTAGACACTTTTGTGATTTTCTTAAACAATTAAGTGTTAAAAATTAAAGAAATTGAAGGAATATACTTATAAGATCATCCTTAATTTTAGATATTACTCCATGGAAGGATAATCCATTGTAACCTTTATTCTTGCTTTTAGTTGTTTAATTTTTCATTTTTGAAGTGTTTGTGATGTTTTTTGTTCATTTTTGGTGTAAGCTTTCCAAGAATTGGAAAAGTGGTTATCTTGGGCTAATTGTTGTAAAATATTGGATCTAGGAGATTGGTAAACTACATTATAATAAGAGTAGATAGATTTAATGTGTTCGAATGCTAAAATGTGTTGATATTATTGGAATGGCCAATTTTGCCATTTTTTAGGTCATTTGGCCTAAGGGTTGTTTTCTATGCCACAATTCCCTTTTCTAAATTTTAATGGTTCCATTTAATTTTTTTAGATTGTTTAGGTATGATTTCATATTTTTGAAGTCTTGATTTGGGTTTGTAAAATTAAATTTGTGATGAAATTAAGTTTAAAAAATGAATAAGGCGTATTTTGGTCATTGGACATATAGGATGTGATTGTGGTTGCTCTTAGTATTCTAAGGTGTTCATAATGTTTTTAATGAATATTGTAAAATTTTTGGAAAGCTACATCTTTATATGTTAAGAGTTATGTTATTTTCTTTATTTGTAGGGTTTAGGGTAAATTTGGTCTTTTCATATACAACTTGAACTCATTAATTAAATTTATGAGTTATAACATGTTAATTATTTTTTAAGTATTCTTAGCATTTAATTTCATGATTTTTAGAGCAAGATTGATATTTTATTCATAATTTTCTAACTTAGGGCATATTAAAAGCATTTTAGTTATTTTTCAACTAAAGGACTTAACTAGGCATTTTTAGAGTCAATGGTTGACCTTGACCATTAGTGTGACTCTTGGAATAGTAAATTAATGGAAATAGTGATTTAATATGAATAGTAAACTCTATAACAATAAATTTTTGATTTTTAAGTATAAGATTTTGGCATATTTCTACATATCTCAATGCACATGAATAGTATTTTAGTGAATAGCAAAATTTTGTAAAATTGGCATGCAAGCTTATTTTAAGGTGGAGATCATTAATATATCTTAAATTTATTAATAATTCAAGTGTAAGACTAAGTTTGAAATTTAGGCGAGCAGCTTTGGGAGGACCTCCAAGGTGGGATTTGTAGTGGATGCACTCGCTACATTGTTAGTGTGTATAATAGATATCAATACTTAAGGATAGAGAGTTTATTAATGATTTTGGGCTTCTACCTTAACCATAATATTTTGGATTGATTTCTTAGTCATTAGTGTTTCAAATTTAGTTTTTCCTCTCTTAAATAAAAATGTGGTATGGTGGATTGTGTGATAACATAATATGGATAAAAATAATCAGTGAAACTCACATATGCATTAATTCAATCATTTTTGGTGTTCAAATTCGTATTCCAATGTTTATTTGATTTTAAGGTTTTAGATGAATAGTAATGATTGTTAGATTTTCATTAAGCATTCCTTATTCATGTATTAGCATGTTTTCTTGTATTCTTCCATTTCAACATATTCTTTATGCCTTACGTGAATTCATGTTTACTTAGTATGTTTATCATGCCAATTTTATTCTTGTTGCTATTTTTTCAATTTTTTTAGTGAAGTTCAACATCAATGAGGGCATTTTTGGTTTCGTAAAGTTAGCATCAGGCGTTGAGGTTAGAATAAGAGTATCTAGTACACCTTATCAATGTTTTTTTTTGGTATTTGAATACATATATTCTTCTCCCTTATTTTTTTACTCATATCTCTAAAAAAAATTTCTTCTTTTTCTTGAGAGATGATCTCCCCATACTTCTATTATATATTTTTGTATTATCTCCTCGCTCTAATTTTATATCCTTTTTTTATGTCATGTTTGTTCTATTGTTTTGTGTTGAATTTTTTGCCATGTGTTTCGTATAAGAAAGGAAAGGGAGCCAAACTTATACAGAATGTAGCAATAACACTAGTGTATTTTTATTTGTTTCTACATTTTAAAATAATGTTTTTTAGTTCATAAAATCAGAATATCATAGATATCTAAGCTATATCTATTTCTACTGTTACATTATAATCAACTATTGTCAATGAAAGTCGTGTGCTTGATCGTTTTCATAGTTCTTTAACCATAAGGATGGTGGAGGCTTTGATTTATGTATAATTTCAAGAGACAATATTGTTAGAATAAAAGTTGAAAGATCTTGAAATAATAGAAGTTGGTAATTTTTTTAATCATTTTTTTCTTTTTAGTTGATTAATTATTATGATATATTTATTAACACAATGAATTTTATATTTTATTAGAGAATATGAATGTAGCCCTACTGCTTATGGCCATTGAAGAGTGAGACTTTAGGGAACTTTGAACAATTCCCATCAAGTATTATTGTTTTTGATATTTCATAGGTTTTATATGCTTATGTGATGAATTTAGCAATTGTCGATTGATATTTGCTACTAGTGATGATCAATGTAGCAACTACTGTTTTTTTTTAACTTTGTTGTAGCTTGTCAATTCATCTTCAGGTTACATCATTTCAAAGATAATTATTGTTTTGCTACTTGGACAAGGATATTTATGAATGTTTTTTCATTCTCTTGGTAATCGATGTATCAATTTTTTTGGGATATTTGTTTTTTGTTATTTCATTCATGTACATGATGGTTGATGTTTGTGCATGGATTACCAAGCAAGTGTTGATGGATTTTATTTTGTAATTTTAATTTTTTTTATCATTGGAGAATATTATATACGGTTATCTAGAACAAATTATAGGTAATGTAATGTAATTTTAAAGGATTAGATTAGCTAGAATCTGATTAGATCTAGAATAAATAGTTGCTTAATTTCAACTTTAGAGTCGAATAGAATATATTTGCGATTTGATGCCACATATTACATTTGAACTTCTAATAAGATAATATCAAATATATTTGATATCTTATCCAAAGGTTTGGATATCTTAAATTTTGAATTAGACGTTAAATATTAGTTTTTAGATATCCAAAACACTAGTTATTTAAATCGTGAACAACCTAATAACCATGGTATAAACTTTTGTTATGTGAATGAGTATACCAATATTCTTTACAATGAAAGTTGGTCTCCTAATCATGCAACAAAAGTGATATTATTTTTTCATTCTCTTACCATCTATTTACTAGATTCATACAACCACTAAGAAAATCTGGCAAACTAGTTGTTGCAGTAGCTATACCATTCAAATTAGTGTTGCACTCTCGCTACACTAAGAAGGTTTGATATCAGTAGAAAATACACCCTTATTAATACTCCAACACCATTTATTCTGAATCTTATTAAATATTTTCAACCAAGCATGTTCCTAGAAATTAAATTGTAACATCATATCCTGCCAAGTCTCCTCAAAATCTTTTGTAGACCGATTATTATATAAACACCTCTTGAACTTCAACATAAATTGGGAATCTAAATTTAGGCTACCTAAATGCTTTAGATAGCTTTTCAAAATATGATATAGGAATAGACGATGAACCATATTCAGGAACACAATTTTAATGTTTTACCCATAGCTTGATCTTTATAAGTAATCATAGTAATCAAAGCTTGATCACCCTTAACATTAAGAAATGGCATAAACAACCATACAAAGTATTATGTCTTCTCATCAAACATAAACACACAATCAAACATAACATTCTTCTAATGATTGTTTACACCAAAAAATCGTGGGAAAATCAAATTGTATTGGCTTGTTCAATATAGAGGATACGAAAACATCTCTAAATGCATCATAATAAGCCCTAGAAGTTCTATTCCTCCAAAAAAACATTTGGTAATTTTGCCTTCTTAATCTATTTACTCAATATAACAAATAAAGGATCTTCCATTATTTATTTTCCTTAAACAAGTCAATTAAAATTTAAGCATCCCCTGCTTCAATCAACATCATCTTCTACTTTTCAACATAGTTGTAGCAATCTCATTTAGTATATCCCATATTATTACATCCATTTGCATCTTCTTATACTTATTTAGATACATCGATGTTCTTCATGCAAGATCTCTTGAAGGTATCTAGTAAACTAGCTTTATTAAAAGTAATAGAACAAAGTGATCGAAGATTTTGATGGTCACTTACTTTAGACAGATAATGGTTATGTTTCCTAATATATTTAACAACCTTCCATTCATCATTTACTACACTAAAACATATTATTGCTTTGCAACCACTAGAGAACTCACATTTCTTGTAGATAACATATAAGATCAATTTATTTTACACCTTGTGTGACATAACAATTGTTATACTCAATCTCTATAGGTGTACTTTAAGCATGATATATTTAAATTCCATTACAAATAGAAAAACCCCACATCAAAATCATAATTAGTGTACATATTATATGATCCCACCTCACTACAAACAAATTTTCCACCTAAACTATTATTCAAACTTCCATCTAAGTTAATAATATCCACATCTTCCATTACTTATTCACTGACATTTCATACATACATAGCAATTCATGTTAACAAGGCATGAAACATAAACATGAAAAGCTAATAGGCTAAATTAAATAATAGGAAGAGAGAAAACATTTTCTTCATAAAACTAACATTAGTATTAATTGATATGACAAACATATAGAATTAATTATCTTCATTAAAATTAGTTATTCTCATATAGTTTTATAACAATATATACTTCAATTTAGAGAGGCAAAAGTGTAGATATACCTAAAGCTCATTTAATCTCTATCCAACTATAGCACTATTGAATTCACCTCTGTTTCATACCTCATGACCTACTATTAGATATAATTAGTCACGTGGACATTATACATAATTAGTTAAAAGACATTTAAAGATACTTCTCATTCTGTTAAGATAAACCTTGTATATAAACTACAATAGTTAATCCCAAATACAACATATACAAGAATATTTTTCTCTCCTTCGACATTCTTCTTATTCTCTCTTCTCTCTTTTACAATTCTTATCATCTAAATATCCATGACTGGTCACACATGGTATCAAAGCTAATCATCTAATTTTCAACTTTATCTTTACAACATCATTATCTAAACTAATTTTCCAATTGACCATGGCCACTACAGCCCACACAATTTTAAATTCTTATGATTTCGCATCTTGTTGTTCAATTCATTCCTTTGATACACCAAGAGCCTTAATTGTTTTGGATCACTTTGATGGAGTTGGATATATAGCATGGTATTGATCCTTGAAGATCAGCCTTTTTTCCAAAGATAAATTATGCTTTGTCGATGGAACCTGTGTGAACCCTCCAGAAGTGGATCCAAACTTTTACCAATGGGAGAAATGTAACAACATGATGATTTCTTAGATCCTTAATGCTTTAAGCAAACCAATTTCTTGCAATATACTGTTCTCTTTGATAGCTCGAGAAATTCGGTTAGAACTTGAACAAAAATTTGGCTAGACAAATGAAGCTCAATTGTTTTAGCTTCAAAGAGGTCTTTATTCCATAGCTTTATGCTTAATTCTCTACAAACAAGCTAGGAACAAGTTTCAATAATTTGGATAAAAGAACTAATGAAAAGAAATCCAATCTACACTGTAGTATTTGTAAAAAGATTAGTCACATGATCAAACAGTGCTACAAGCTCCATGGATTCCCTAGTGGCTTCAAGTTCATCAAGTTAAAGCTAAGAATGGGTGTAGCAGAATAATCGACTCCATCATCCGACAACTCTCAACATAGCACAACTTCTTTTACTTCTATTTTAACTTAGGAACAATGTGCTCAACTCTTCAGTCTCCTTAATCAACACAATTTGCTAGCATCATCCTCGAAATCCAATGCACAATATTTTACCAACTTTTATGGTAAGAAAGTTTGTTCTTGTCATAGAATAGAGGGTTCATTTTCTTGTTTTTTTTTTTGTTTAAATGAAACAAAATTTATGGATTCTAGACTTAGGAGCCACATACCATATGTGTTTTGATCTAAAAATTTTCAAAACAATAAACTCCTTCATAAACCATTGCACATATATCTCCCTAACAATTAGATATCCCAAGTAACACACAAGGGAAATGTTATACTTTCACCTACTCTCACCCTCCATGATATCCTTCTTGTCCCTAATTTTACTTAAAATCTTATATCTATCAATAAATTATGTAGATGGTTTCAATGTGAAGCTATTTTTATAATTGATTGATGCTTATTAAAGGACCCTTCAATGAGGAGGCCACTAGCAATTTATAAAGTCCATGGTGGTCTTTACATATTGGATATCCTATAATACCCCTATTTTTAAAATTAATTTTACTAAACTTAATTATTTTATTAATATAATTTGATGCAAATATTTAATTATTTTAACTTCAATTTGTTTTATAGATTTATAGATGATTTTAACTTCATATTTGAATTTCAACCATTGTTGTCGTTGAGGATCAATCTAGATAAATTCGTTCACGACTATAATTTTATTATATTCATGTGATTTTGATTTTCTTTTAAAAATATATATTTTTTTGTTCTTCTGTATTTTTATTTTTAATATTTTAGATTTGATTTTGATTATAACTTTGCCATGTTACTTTGTTTTAGAGTTATATTTTGTTAACGAAATAAATTATTTAAAATTTAAAATTTTCATTAAAATAGTAAAATTATATTAATAATTTTATCTGGAAAAATATTTTTGACTTTGAACTTATCCCTTTTTTCAAGTTCATTAAGATCTTCAAAAAGCTTTAAATTACCAAAAAAAATTCGCAACTTATTTATGGATTTCTTTTCAAAATTAATTTTATTCTGTTTTACCCTTTTTGGTTTGAGGGTGATCTTTTTAAAAAATTATTTAAATTAGTCCCGATCTCTTAGAATTTGATTTAAATATTTTTCTTATATGGTTTTAAATATTTTTTGAGGTCTTATAATTTATTTTTGTAAATAATATAGATCTTTGCATTCATTGGTATTTTCTATCGAAAACGTTTCTGAAATTATTTAAATAGCTTCTATATTGATTTTATAACTTAAGATCCTTATGAAATGATTTTTCGTTAAATGAGTTTTAGATAACATCATCCATTAATATTTTTAGATATTTAGTATTTCATTTGTGTATTTATATTTGAGAAAACAAAATTTGACCATCCCCCTTTCCTTTTCCCTTTCTTCTTTCTCTCTTTTCTCTTCTCTCCCTCTCCCCGTCATGTTTTTCTACGTGAACCCCGACCCCTTGCTCCTTCTCCCCTGTTTCCTCTTGTCTTCACTGCTATACAACATCGGCTTCACCACCACGACAACTCCATCGCCCATCTCCCTCCATCATCATTGTCATCATCATCCATTGCACCGTTGAGCAAAGCACCAACCACGATGACAGATAGCAGTTACAACGATGTAGCTATCCATGCACAGCAACACAACAGTGGCACACCTGCAACGTCTGACCATCGACGAATGGTTTTCGACTTCCGACAGAGATTCTCTGATCTTCAATCTCCCCAATTTTCAAATCTTTATTGAGTATAAATTTTTGGAAACCATAACTTTCATTTTGATTAATCGGGTATGAATTAGCTTATGATAAGCTAAATTGGTTGTTTAATTATGTATATATATATATATATATATATATATATATATATATATATATATATATATATATATATATATATGTTGTATGATTAATTTAGAGTGGTTAATTGTAACATATATGGTTGATTTGTGAAAATCAAAATTTGACCCAATTGTGTTAGGATTTTTTTAGATTTATCCGATTTTGCCATTTTTGATAAATTGATAACATGATATGCATAAAATGTATCTAATTTCATATCGGAATTGTCAATTTCAGAAATTTATGTGGAACTAATCAAAATTGGATTTCTAGGTCAAAATCCATGTGTCACAAAATTGAATTTTATAATTGACTTATTTCACTCAATTGATGTTACAATATACTATAAAATATATTTAATTTTATGTTGGAAATGTCAAGTTGGAAAAATTGCGTGAAATTTATCGGAATTGGATTTTTAGGTTAAAAAGCTTACGGATCTAACTTGGATATATGTATTCGTGTTATTTTATTCAATTGATTATATAATCTATATTAGAATATATTTTATTGTAATTCTGAACCATTAATTTTAATATTTTAGCAAGAATTGATCGGATTTGTATTTCGGTCTCAAAACCCCTAATTATGCTAAATTGGCTATTTCTTTTTATTTGTTTTGATCAATTGATTATATAATATGTTATAAAATATGTCTAATTACATTTTGAAATATTCAATTTAAATAAATTAATGAATTTTAATCAAATTTTATTTTTGAGCCTAAAACCCTAGATTTCAAATGAAATTATAAGATTGGTCATTTATATAGTTGTTTTTATAAAATTGAATTTATAGAAATAGTTAAAATGACCCTAATTGCATTCTAACACCTTCAATTAGAATTAATTGATTTGAATTATCAAAGTTTGTATCTTGGGCTTTAAAACTCTAATTTTGGGAAACGGTTATCTTAAAGTGGATACTCGTAAGATTGTTTTGTTAAAATTGATTATCTAGATTTACTCAAAAATTGTTTTAACTTTAGTCCTAAGCTATCAATTTGAGGAAATCAAAGTTAATTAGTTGAGTGGTAGTTCGGGTTCAAAAATCCTAATGTTAGATATCGTTTTATAAAAATAATTTGCCTATGCTTATTGCACCTAGTAGATTACTAGTTTTGATTTAAAATTATTTGAATTGTATTTTTCTGTTATCGGGTTCGATTGGTTCCATAAAAATGGTTGGTTTGTCTCTTTAGTCGTAAAACCTAGGTAGTAAGTCATTTTTAATAAAATTAACTTATGATCTATTATCCTTTCCCCGGCTTTCCAAATCAAATTGAAATGCCCTAAACAATATGTGTTGAATCTGGTTTGATTAATATTTAGTTTCAAATCTTAATGGAGCTATGCTCGCGAATCTTAAGTTTTGGATACGTTTTCCAAGAAAAATTATATGTGTCTCTCTTTGTTGAGTAAATTATAATATTTGAATTATTGATCGATAAGGCAATTTCTAATCTAGTTTTTTAATTTTTATTGATGATCTAGGAAAACTTTCTCGTAGATTGTTGTGCTCTCAATAGCTCTCTCTCTCTCTCTCTCTCTCTCTCTCTCTCTCTCTCTCTCTCTTTCTTAATTTGCTTAGCTAACTTCAGATTTAGATAAGCCATTACTTACCTTTACTTATGAAAAAATCTAGAATGTATATCTGCTTGGAGTGAAAGGTGATGAGTATGATTATTGATTATTTAATTATATCAAGAGTATATTGTGTTCTTTTGTGGTAATTATATGTATCTATGAGTTTATAGCTTCAATGCGAACGCATGTTAGTATACATCTTGAATATTGTATTTGTTTGAGTATGTGAACTATGAAGGGTTGAGTATGATTATGTGGTTAACATGTCCATCTAATTATGAAATATTTGGTGATTTTATAGTATGTTCTAATGTATCTAAATTGTAATCGGTTTAGAAAACCGTATTCATGGTTGAGTATAAATTGAAATTTTATATGTAACATCCTCAAAATTCACTATTAAAAAATTTTATTTTATTTAAAATTTAGCGAAAGCAAAAAGCAAACACCGTGAATTTTGGGGATATTACCACCACACTTAGTATCATACCGAATTCCTCCTACCGTTCCAGTACCAAGTGGTAAGGCTAAAAGAAACACTATACGATTCACACAAATTCATTTTCATTTAAATCAGAGTAGCGCATTAAAGATGTTATAAAGGATAAAAACCTACTGATGGTGGTTACAAAAATTATGGATTAAATTTAAACAAGGAAAGGGAAGGTGAAAGCATGAAACCCTAAAGGTTCCTGGATAATCCTTACGCTCTTTTCCGTTGCCCACTTGAATAACACCTGCAATAGACTTGTAAGGGACACTGCCCATTGAATAGGTAGGAGCCTACGAATGGAACCCTTCAGTACTATGGTAATGAGTAACCCTTTTAAACCAAACTAAAAAGTAGGCCTGCATGCATCATATCATGCAAAAATAGTATAAAATGATAACATACGGACTAATACATCATTCAACACCACACATACGACAAGAAATATATAACACAACATCCATGTACTTAACAAGTCCATTACATACCCAAGCAAGGATAAGCACTTAAGCCAAACTCATATCATATCAATAGATCATAATGTGAAATCAGTACTTTTGGACCTTAAGCTATTAATTAATCATTATTCAATTGTCATATTTTGAATTATATCCATGTGAGTGAGGGAACCCCACTATTATAACTGGTGGACCAAAAACATAAGGGGCAACACGCACCTGACTGCTATTATTTGCCGGTGGATCGGTCTCCAAAGCTCCCTACACCTGGCCACTATTATTCGCCGGTGGATCAGTTTGGCCTTGACTCACTTGGTGTTCCATTGTAAGTGATTAGTGTCTTCCCATACTTTATTAATATCTAATGTTTGGTTTATTGAGCTCAGGATCCCTCACTATTATAATTGGTGGACCGAAAACATATATGACAGAACGCACCTGACTGCTATTATTTACCCGTGGACCGGTCTCTAGGGCATCTTGCACCTAGCCATTATTATTCGCCGATAGACCCGTCTGGGCCCAGCTCAATAATATTCCACTTTACATAATTAGTACTTTATTGGTGTCTTATTCAACAGGTCTATTTATTCAATTTGAGGGAAGCGGGAAAGGTCATAAATCTAGAGACACAAAAATATACTAGCCATAAAATAAAGCATTCCATATCAAGAATCATGGCATACATAAAACCCTAATACGTATTTCAAACATATCTAACACACATTTCCATGCACACTTACTAACTAGGCACCCCTTGCATAATTATGATATAACACCATCTCACCCCCCCTAATTATCCATTCAACCCTAAGTCATGCCATGTTCTTGTGATACTCCCTACATATCAAATACCCTTATCTTATTATTCAATGTTGCTTTTGTCTTATTATGAAACTTATTTAATCCATTGACGTGTTAACCACAAGTTACTGATTTACCCCTATTATCTTTACCAAATTACTGAAATACTCCTTACTTGCAAAGTTACTAAGTTATCCATTTTTATTTGCCAAATTACCAAATCACCCCTTACATATGTTAAATTATCCTCTATACATATTAAATCACCAACTTTACCTCTCATACTTGTTAAGTTACCAATATACCCTTCCAATGGGTTAAATTCCTGTATTACCCTTTATACTTATTTAAATTAGCAAATTGTTCCTTAGACTTATTAAGTTACGAAATCACCCTTTATACTTGTTACACTTGCCATATTACCCATTTGGTTAGTTAGATTGCCAAATTACTCCTCATACTTATTAAATTTACCAAGTTGCCCTTTCGGTTGATTATATTGCCAAATTGCCTTCTTATTTATTAAAATTACCAAATTTCCTTCTTAGTTGGTTAAATTGCCCCTTTTCATTATTAAAATTACCAAATTATCCTTCTTCATTATTGTAATTACCAAATTGCCCTTTTAATTGAGTAAATTGCCAAATTGTCCTTCTTCATTATTATAATTACCATTTTGCCCCTCTTTCTTCAAATTACCAAAATACCCTTTCCTTTATATCAAATTACCATTTTACCCCTTTACTTTACATAACTACCAAAATAACCTTCCTTTACACCAAATTACCATTTTACCCTTTTACATTACATAATTACAAACATACCCTTCCTTTACACCAAATTACCATTTTACCCTTTTACTTTATTTTACCCTTTAACTTTACATAATTACCAAAATACCCTTCCTTTACACCAAATTACCATTTTACCCTTTTAAATTACATAATTACCAAAATACTTTCTTACACCCAAAAATTACTAAAATGCCCTCCTTCCTTATCCATTTACCATTTACCATGTACCCCTTTACTCTTATAATTTACCATTTTGCCCTTATCATGCTACTTTTACTAAAATATCCTCACTACATAAAATATTGATATGCATACCCCAAAAACTTCATCCAACACCACCAACTATTATTAATTATTATTAATACATATTACCAACTATCACACGCATATTTAGGTCACACCTTTTGCACATACAAAAATTACCAAAATACACCTAGGGCTCATATTAACATTACTTATGCACCAAATGGCCATATTAGCATATCATATCATACATATACTCTTAACATTATTATTAACAACAAAGCTCCTTCCTTAAGCATTATTTCCACACATGACACATAAATTAACATGTTTTCCTTTTTATTAATCAACATATGCCACTAAATACATTATACTTAACAACGTATATCATGCATATAAACATATTAGGGTATAATGGTTACCTTATTTCCCACAAAAATCAAACATTACCGGTACCCTGGCTAAAGGCTTAAGCTTTGATTAGAAAAATAATACATAAAAATAATACCAATACTTATCATATTAGAAGTAGAAAAACCAAAAGAATAAACCTTTATCAAAACTTAATTAATTAAATACATACTATTATTAACCATTATTATACCTCAAAAATTAACCCAAATAAGGTCCAAATCATTGTAGAACTCACACTGCATGAGCAGCATGAGCTACATGCAGAATAGAAAGGGAAAGAAGGGATCAAAGAGGGATGGAAGAAGGGAGGGGTGTTGGTTCGGTTAGGGTATTGGGGGGTTAGGTGTAGAGCTTGTGGAGGGGAGTTAGGGTGGAGGCTGAGTGTAGGGATGGAGTGGGGGTGTAGGTGGTGGTCGAGGGTTAGTGATCAGTGGCTCAGGGTAGCAGAGGCAGTGACTGTAGGGCTGAGAAGTTGGATGAAAAGGTGGAAGAGGAGAAGAAGGAACGGAAAAGAAGAAGGAAAAGGAGGGGTTGTAGGGCTGGGTTTCAGCCAAGGGAGGCAAGGGGTGGTAGGAGAGGTCCCAAGGAGTGGATTGGTGGCCTTGGTGGTGGTGAAAAAGGTGGAACGGTGGCAAACTGTGGTGGTGTAGGGTGGAGGCCCAGAAGAGGGAAAGAAAAAGAAAAAGAAGAAGAAGAAGAAGAATAAGAAGAAGAAGAAGGGTGGATGCAAGGGGTGTGTGGGGTGGCTTGGTGGTGTAGGGAGGTAGTAGGGGGTGCTAAGAGGTGGTGTAGGTGGTTGTTTGGGTGGTGGCAACAGTAGTTGAGGATTGCAGAGAAAAAATAGGGGAAGGGGAGAAGAGGGGAAGAAGGGAGAATGTGGGGATTGGTAGAGGGAGAAGGAGGGCTCAAACAGGACTGAAATGAAGCAGAAGAGAAGAAGAAGAAGAAAATGAAGAGGGAGATGAGGGGCGGTAGGTGTGGTCGGTTGGGCGGTTGGTTTTAGGTGGCAGGGTGGAAAATTGTAGGGAGAGGAAATGGAAGGAAAAGAAAAAGAAGGCATACGGGGCTAGGGTGTAGGCTCATGGTTGGTCCAAAAATGGAAGGGAAAGGGACGAGGGAGAAAGGGAGAATGAGAGTAAGGTTGCAGAGGGAGGCAGGTGGCGTGCAGACTGCCATGGCACATGAGGTTGACAGTTGGGGAATCAGGGATGAAGAAGAAGAAGAAAGGGAAGAAGGCAAGACGATCGGGCGAGAGAGAAAGAAGGGGGAGCTAGCCAGCCCGCGCGTGAGGGAAAGGGAGAGAAAAAAATGGAACTAGGCTAGCCCAACTGTAGGAGGGAGAAGGAAAGAAAAGAAAGGGGGAGATGGGCTAGGGCGGACGTCACGCGGGAGAGGGAGGAGAAGGGCAAGGAGGGAGTGGGTTGGCCAACGGCCCAACGCAGGGAAGGGGACCGCAGGCCTGGTAACTGGAAGGAGAAAAAGAAGAAAAGGAAAAAGAAAATAGGGAGGAATAAAATATTTTTTTTGGAATAATGGAATTTAATATTTTTGATAGATAAATTAATTTAATAATTTAATATATTGGTTTTAAAAAGGGTAGTTTTAATAAAATATTAATTTAGAAAATTATTTAAATAAAATGAGTATGATAAAATAACAAAATACTTATTTTAATTTATTAAATATTCATGTACATTTTTATATACTAAAAAATCCATAAAATAATTAAATTTAATAAATTTACAAGTTAATTTATCCCAAATAAAGGTTATTTATTAAATTATAAGTTCTAAAATTTTGGAGTATTACATTATAACACCTTATGTTGAATTTTTATACCAGGAATTATTCTGCTCTAATGCCACTTAAATTTTTTGGCTCTAACCATGGACTTATACCACTTTGGGTAGCTATCCGAGTTAGGTTTGGTATTTACTTGGTACCATTCCTCTTCTGTGATCTCAGGTGCCTTACAAGGTCCAGAGAGGCCCACTTCTACTCTATAGGTGTCTTGATATATTTTAGCCCTATAAGAGGTATGCAAACTTAAGTGATTAGGTGTGTTATTTATTGATGGTCTGATTACATTTCTGGGTGGGCCAGCTAGGACTAGCACCGTTCGAGTACTAGATTAGTTGTTATAATCTCTTTAAGTCTTTTTCCTCAAGATAATATAATCAAATGGTTGTGATCACGATAGTAAAATATACTAATTAATTATTCTCATTTATTTATGGACTTTATATTCATTATCCTATGCATCTTAGTTTTCTTCCTTATGATAGTGCTACCATATAAAGCATGTTCGTACCTAGTTATCGCATGGTCTATTATTTAAATTTTGTGTGGGCCTTATGTGAAGAATGTTATCTTATAAGGTAGTTGTGTTACTCAACATGCAATCATGATTCCTTGTATACCTACACCCTATGTGTTGTCATGTCTAGTTGTGTATTCATAAACATGAATCCATGACCCCATGTTTTATTGTATGTAACACATGTATAACTGAGCATGAGTTATTGTATGAGTGGAATGGTATATGTATCATATGTATAATTGAGCATGAGTTATTATATGAGTGAAATGGTGTATGTAACATATGTATCATTGAGCATTAGTACTGTAAGCTACATATTACCATATCTTATGTGTAGTATGTTTTCTCCCATGAGTTATGTAGTCATGATTTACATAGTACTAGATCCATACCGCTACTACCTTGGCTGAATGGGTCCTGCAATGATCCACTGATGGTGGAGAATAGACCTCTTGTGCAGACCTGAGATCAATGTTATTAATGGATTGAAGACTTGGCTTTGAGAGAGTAACCTGGATTTCTATTCCTTAGGATTTGTCTTTGTTTTTCTGTATTTACTTTTGGAAATTTTCAAGTGTTGTATTAAAATTTTAAGGGTGTTGTAATTGAATTTTAATTTCTCATTACTTTGGTAAGCTTTTAAAATCTAGGGTTATTTCACAGGTTTTCCGCTAATTTATTCAACGAGATTTTATTTAGTAAAATTGTTCACTTGTCATTTGCTAGTGAATATCTCCTTGAATGAGTTTTTCTTCACAACATAGATGTTATTTGGATTTTTGTTGGACATATTTTAGCTTTGCATCTAGCATGAGATAGATGGTAAATATTTATCTTGTGTTAGGTGTGCTGGTAACATCCCCCATTTTCTATTTTACCTTTTACATTATTCCCTTAAACGAAATTTTTTAAGAGTGAATTTCGGACGTGTTACATATCCCATACAAACGTCATACTCCTAATGTATCTCCTACTTATTTTCTTGTTTCAAATGATTCAACTAATGTACATGCTCTTTCTTTTACAGTTTCACACAATTATTGCAATAACAATACTAATTCTACTATGATGTGGCATTGTAGATTAGGATACTTACCAATGAGTAAGGTCTTGTCTTTATCAATCTTTGAGAATGGTATGAAAAATGATAATACACATTGTCCTATATTTCCCCAAGCCAGATAACACAAATTACCTTTCTCCTGGAGCATAATTCATACCACTTAGAAATTTGAGCTCATACACATTAATATATGAGGGACATACCATGCGCCTACCTATGATTGTCACAAATATTTTTTGACCATTATATATGATTTCATCAGCTTCACTTGGAATCACCTTCTATCCCATAAAAGTAATGCCCTACCCTTACTCAAATACTTTCTCACCGTGGTAAATACCCAATTTAATGCCAAAGTAAAAAATCATTAGTTTTGATAATGCTTTAGAACTTAGTTCTAGTACTGCAGCCTCTCAACTCTTCCATGAGCATGGCATTATACACCTCGCTAGTTGCATCTATACACCACAAAAAAATGGAGTTGTGGAACGAAAACACAAAAATCTTCTTGAAACATCAAGAGCCCTCATTTTCCAGTCAAATTTACCCATATAGTTTTGGGGTGAATGTGTACTCACAACTACTTACCTCATAAATCGGTTCCCTTCTAAATTTCTCAATAACATTACCACACACTTTCTTTTCCATAATTCTCCATCACCATATCATCATCTCAAAGCTTTTGTTTGTCTTTGTTCTCTACTCTAACTCACAAAAGAGATAAGTTAAGTCTAAGAGCATCCCCTTTCATTTTTATTGGTTATCATGTTAGAAAGAAAGGCTATAAGGTTTATAACCTCACTACACATAGCATATCTATCCCTCAAAATATCATAATCCATGAAATAATATTTCCATATAAAATACCCTAACTAGCACTTCAGATATTTTACCCTTACATATACCTGATGATTTTTTACCTCTTATAATTCCTTCAACATCCTCTTCAACTCCTATTAATAATCATCATAATGCAACTCCTAACACACCTTGCTCCTCCTCGAAGGTCCTCCAAAATTCATAAACCTCCTATTCATCTTACTGATTTCATCTATTCTATAGCTTCCTCTTCCACTCTATGCCCTCATACTATTACTCATCCTTCCACTTCTTCTTTTCCTCAACAATTATGTTTTAGTTCCCTTTCCCACACCAATCAAAAATTCCTTCAATCCTTATATGAAGCACATGAACCTTCTTCCTATAAAGAGGCAACTACTAACCCTAATTGGCAGGATGTAATGCAATAAGAATTTAAGGCTTTAGATGCTACAAATGCCTAGGATTTATTTCCTCTTCCAAAGTGCAATAAACCTATTAGTTGTAAATGGGTTTACAAAATCATAAACAGGGCAGATGGGAGCATTGAAATATATAAAGCTAGACTAGTTGTTTGATGATTCGATCAAAAGGCTCGAATAGATAATAACAAAAAAAAATTCCTTTGTGTCAAGATGACTACCATAAACTACCTTATAGTTGTTGTAGTAAAAAAGAATTGGAAAATGCATTGACTAGATGTAAACAATGCATTCCTCTAGGGAAACCCTGACACATAAATATGCATGTGACCCCTACCCAATCTACCACTCCTTGATCCTTCCTATGTATGCCATTTGAAGAAGTCATTTTATGGCCTTAAGCAAGCCTCATGCCAGTGGTATACTAAACTCACTCCCTCACTAAGAGCTTAAGGGTACATTATGTCCTGGAATGATCATTCCTTATTCTTCAAGTGTAATGGTTCTCTTATGGTTTTCATTGCTGTATATGTTGACGACATTTTCCTGACAAGGAATGATGAATGAGAAATGTCAATTGTGAAGATTCATTTAGATAATCAGTTTAAGATCAAAGATCTCGACTCTCTCCCTTATTTTTTGGGACTCAAAGTTATCAAGGAACCTCAAGGTATTATCTTGACCCAGCAAAATTTTACCTTGGAACTTCTTAAAGAATTCAAGTGCACTAGTCTGCCCTTATCCACACCTCTTGAGCCTAATCTTAAACTATCTCCACTTGATGGCAAACCATGCTCCAATCCTACTCTATATCATAGTCTCATTGGGAAAATTAGCTTTCTAACACACACTAGACCTAACATTGCCTTTATTGCTCAATATTTGAGCCAATTGATACAACATCCTCGTGAACCTCACTACAATGATGTTATCCATACTTTACGTTACATAAACTCTGATCCAACATTAGGCCTTTTCATGTCTTCTTCTCTCAACTTCTCTTTGCAAGCCTTTTATGATTCTTAGTGGGACGCTTGTCCAACAACCAAACGTTTTGTTAGTGGTTGGTTTATTATGCTTGGCTCTTCACCTCTATCCTAGAAAGAAAAGAAACAAACTATTGTTTCCTTATCATCTGCTAGAGCTGAATATAAGAGTATGAGGACGGTTACGACTAAACTTTCTTAGCTTACTCATCTTCTTCATGAGTTGGATGTTTCTTATGTCACTCCTGTTCCTCTTAAATGTGACAATCAAGCTACAGTGCACATTGTCAAGAATCCAGTATTTCATGAACGAACTAAGCACATTGACTTAGACTACCATTTTGTCCTAGAAAAATTGAATGAAGGATTAATTATAGTTTCTTATATTTCAGCACCTCAATAGGTAGCTGATATTTTCACTAAATCTCTTCCTACTTCCCTTCATAGTAAACTTTTATTCAAGTTGTGGGTGTTCTCTCATTCACACCCTCCATCTTAAAAGGGGTGTTAGATATAATTAGTCATGTGGACATTGTATATAATTAGTTAAAAAATACTTCTCATTCTATTAAGAGAAATTTTGTATATAAACTGTACCAGTTAATCCCGAATACAGCATATACAATAATATTTTTCTCTCCTTCGACATTATTCTTCTCTCCTCTCTTTTACAATTCTTATCACCTAAATATCCATGGCTGCTGCTCACACACCTACTTCATAATACTATGAATTCAATTTGATAAGAGATTGCAGCAAAACCGTTAACGATTAGAACTTAACGAACCGATGAAAAAGAGATTGCACTGACAACATTGCCAATCAGCATTGCAGGCTTTGATAGTGACAAAAGCGATGTATACCTTAGCTATGTGTGCCGAATGAGAAAAGAGCAAAAATTTCACAGGACAGTCATAGAGAACAAGCCTTGTTTTTTAGCAAAATTTAATTTCACAAAAGGAGTTGTATCTGCCCCCGTTTAAACACGTAACAAATAGGCAACACACGTGTCTGTGCCGTATCAGTCAGATTCATCTTGCAATTAATGTGCCGCATAAAGCACCTACGCATAATAACCTCCCCTTATGAATGCTGGTAAAAAAAAATATCGAGGAATTATCATAATTTGGATGTTCCATTATTATATGAATTATTATTATTATTATTATTAATTTGTGTTAATAGTTTGAACTAGCGATTAAAATTTAAAGAAAATATAATAATAATAATAATAATAATATATTGGTAGGATAGAATTTTTGATATTTAATAACTTATTGAATTTAATTAATTAATGGTTTTAGCAATAATCCTTTTACCATTATTTTTACCTAAATCTAACCAAACAGACGCCGCCCCGTGACACTTCCCCTGATTATCCCCTTGCCCTTGCGCTGGGCTTTTCCCTCAGCCAGCTCCCTCCAACTGCCAAACGTGACCCAACTCTGAGCCTGCCCTTTGCCGGGCTGCTTCTTCTTTGGCTCGTCCTGCCCAGTCTGCCTAGCCGTCTTCTTTTTCTTTATTTTCTTTCCCGTTGGATCGTCAAACCCGGCCTGATCCTTCGTTTTCTTTTTTTGTTTCTTCTTCTGGCCAGCTTCAACCCTTTGCCTTGCTCTATTCACTCCACCGCCCCCATCCGGCCACCAAGGTTCTTCGTCCTGACCCAACCTCCTCGTTGTCCTCTATTTTGTGCCTGGCCATTTAGAGGTGGCAAATGGGTCATTTGGGTCGGGTTAGGGTCGGGTTGATATAGGTCGGGTCAACTTCGGTTTACTATACAATCAAGTCGGATTTGGGTTCGGGTTCGGATTTGGGTCTAATTCGGTTCGGGTGTGTTTCGGGTTGTGTTGCTTTGGGTCGGGTTCGGGTTCAATTCGGGTTAAGTGACGAGTCGGGTGTGATTTGGGTCGGGTCGATGCTGGGTTCTTCGGGTATCTCGGGTTCGGGTTTATTTTGGGTTTGACTCAGGTCTATAGAATTCGGGTTAGGTTTGGGTTCAGGTCACTACATGGCTTGGGTGTAAATCGGATCAACTTAGTGTCAGATCTATCGGATTTTTTGAATTCGGGTCAAATCAAAAGGCTCAAATTGGATATTATATATAACAATATGAATTATGATTGAGAGCGAGTTAGAACATAAAAAATGGAACTTGTATGAAATAAATCAGATCAAATTATTTTTAATTTTTATAAAATTAATTTTAAGCATTTTTATAACACTAATAAAATCTTTGAATACACCGTCATCATAATTTAAAATAAGACGATTTTTTCCTAGCCATAATAGTGTGATCTTATATTATTATTATTAGTTTGGTTTTAGCTTATTATGCTATGGTTTTTTAATTTCTCAATGTCACATTGTCATATTTTATTTTCAATAATAATTTTTAATACACAATAAATAAATATGTAACAAATTAAAATTACAATCATCAATAACTTAGTGAAAAATAAAATATCAAAGTTGTCTTATGATTATAAACCCTACACCACTTCCAATGAATTTGTCACAATGCCTAACTTAGTAAAACAATACTCCGTCATAGCACACTAAATTCTATATTGTATGTCTAATATCTTAAGACAATTATCTATATTGTAAATATATCGCTAAATATTTATTATGATCACAACATAGCTAATAACAAATAAGTGACAATACATCGCCTTTTACACCTCAAACCGCAATTATAATTTTCATGATTTCTTACATTGCTTTTCCTGCATTGTTCATGTTCAATTTCCATCAACATGCATATCATCTATTTCCTTCATTCTTATAGTTGCTTACATAGTGGATCATGCCCTTCCTTTGTTAATTATTTCATTTCTTGATATTACTGCATAATATTCTAGTAGCAAGTGCATGGTATCCTCAATAATATTATTTGGTCACTGAATCAGTGCAGAGTCCTTTGATTAGGGATGTAAACGAGGCAGATTTTACCCGAAACCCAACGGATTTTATCCGACGGATATGGATTATGGAAAAAATATCCGTCAGGTTCGGATACTGATATAGGTATGGGATATCTATACCCGTACCCGTACCCGTAACCATATCCATATCCATATCTATACCCGTTTACCCGATATATAATTACCCTTTTACCCTTAATTTTAAAATAAATATATTATAAATTAAGGTTAAAATTGTCAATTAGCTTAACTCTAAATGGGTTTATCCGTCGGGTAATGGATATATCCGCTGGATAATATCCATTAACGAGTAAACGGATAATCCGTCGGGTAATGGATATCCAACGGATACGGATATGGATTCGGGTACGGGTACGGATACGGATATGGGAATGGATATACCCGCCCCGAACTCGCCTCATTTACATCTCTACTTTGATCTCCTCTTATTTCCATTCACTCAAATAACCCATAATAGTGTACACGTCATTTCTAATGTCTCGTCATCTAAATGTTAGATTATGAAATAGACCCAATTAAATTCATTGCCTTTTCATAGTGTACAACTTCAGTATGGATTATCATCATCCAAATAAAACACTTCGGCAATGGGAAATCATTAATCTCATGCACCAAAGTTTAAGTTGCGTGTTCACACATCTCACACATTGGTTTATTTGTACCTTTCTCAACCAACCTATTTTTAGTTAATAGCTACTCCTTAAAAGCCTTTGATTCTTAGTGATATTCTTAGTGAGGATTGTGAGGTGCTAGATTTATTATCATTGCAAACTTGATGATGATGACTCATCCTTGGCTCCCTTTAGATCTTTTAGCTCAATATCATGCCTATCTAATATTATCCCTAGTTGGTTGTAAATTTAATAAAGCTTTAAAATATCCAATAGTTTCATAGGTTGTAAAATAGGTCATAATAAATTTGTATTCTTTTGCAAAGAGCCATGATCTAACAATTTCATGATATAACTCACATGTGTTGCGTTTCAATAATTATGAACTCATTTTTTAATCTAAACCATTTGGATGAAGTCAAAATTACCCTTTATTATGGCTTACTCATGCATCCTCCCGTACCCATATATCTAACTCATCTCCGACTCATCACACACAATCTTCTTCCAATAGGTGTTTCCTCAAACATATTCTTTATCCTTGATTTTTTATGAGAGATGAGTTGAATTGATTAAGGCCTAAAAAACCCACATATTCTTTAACTTTTTAATTTTTACTTATACTGACCATAGTTGTTAATATTTAATGCAAGTTGTATATATCTTTAAAGTCATTTATTCCTTGTTAAATTACAACTAAATTTATCAAATTTGATCAATTAGTTTATAATCACTGATGGATTTGCTCTTCATATGTATAACTT
The DNA here is from genome assembly GCA_039764185.1 of Tamarix austromongolica. Classification (NCBI taxonomy): domain Eukaryota; kingdom Viridiplantae; phylum Streptophyta; class Magnoliopsida; order Caryophyllales; family Tamaricaceae; genus Tamarix; species Tamarix austromongolica. The sequence goes on from CM077818.1 coordinate 70,275,303, forward strand.
ATAAGTTTGGCAACTGAGATGTTTGATGTGGTTTTAAATGGAATGGATTGAAATTTCTAGTAATATGTTGTCATAGATTCTATGATATGCAAAGATACTATTATAATTATATAAGGGAAATTCAATCTACAATATGAAAATATTAAATATTCATATATAAAATAAATTAACATCAAAATAAATACTAGAAATATAATTAATTTAATGAGTTAACTCAATTTTAGTTGGTTGCAGTTATTATAAATATCTCGCTTGTCATTAATTTAATTACAAAATAAAACCTACCATCGAAGATGCACATTTTAAAGTAAATTTATAAAATTATAACTTAGTTACCCTTTTATATTAGTAATTAACCTATTATACTGTAATTCCATAAACGAATTGACAAATTATCTTTCAAGTTTCAACCAATCTTTATTTTTAAGCTCCAACATCATTAATCATCCAATAAAAAAAGTTAAGAGTTGTGTATAAATTACATATATAATTCAGTCTCAAACTTTAATTAGGGTTAGAAATACAAATAACTTGTATCCTTAAATTAAATGATAATTATAATTAATAATAAAATTATATATATTATTATTAAATTTAAATACTATGAGAAAATAAAATCAAAATCTTACAATGATTAAAATTTATTTAAAAGTCTCATTTTGACTTATTTTATTTTTTATACATTAAATACTAAATATTTTTTTAATACTTTGTCCCTTCTTAAATATTTTACTTACTTCTTATTTTTCTAAGCCTCTTAATTTTATATTAACTATAATGAGATATTAGTTAAAATATTTCTAATTTTCTAATAAATTTTTATGTTTCTAATATTTCACCTACATTTTATTTTTTTCTTAAATAAAATACCTATATCTTATATTTCCACCAAATCTAATATACTATTTCTACCCTTATTTCTATGGTACATTATTACCTACAGAAACTTGATCCCTCTGCCCCCTAATTTTCTCCTAAAATCTCTCTCCCTGTCTCACTCCTTATCTCACTCCACGCAATGTTGGTTTTGTCTCAAACCATCCTCATTCCTCACCGGTGGTCAGTGACTGTCTCTAGCTTCACTTCATTGGCTCACCCAGGCACAGCTCACTGCATGATTGTGTGTATACGTATTGAACTATTGATAGTTTGATAATTGATACTCTCCGACTTTCCCCTCTCAAGCCTCAATAGTTAGCCGACTCATCCATCCTGGGCCTCTTCTTCTGCAGTCTGCAACAGCAACAACACGCATACACACACCACACCACCGAGCGGCGAGCGCTTGCCAGTGCAGCCACCTTCTCCATTTCTACGCCCTTTGATGTGTGTATTATTCTATTACCATGCATTTGCATTCGATTGTATCATGCTATCAGCATGACAACACCATTTGGCAATCAAATTATGGAGTCTTGTTAGCTATTGCTTATTTTTGAGATAATAACATCCATTTTATGCTCATTCAGTCATTTGTATACAATATACTAGCAGACGCATCGTAATATTGCATATACATGCAGCACGCATAGTACACGCAGCACTCAGCCCTCCTCTGCGAGATTCTTCATGGTGATGGTACCCATTATCATATCTAAATTTATTATTATTTTTTTACCTATATCCATTTTTATATTTATTTACACACATTTGTATCCTATAATTGTTTCTCTTTCGAATATTACCCGCCTAACTGCGATCCCCAACAATAGAATCGAGGAAGACTACATTTCGAAATTGTGTGAAGTTAGCTCAGATATTAGATACTAAAGTATTATGGCTTGATGTTCCCACAAGGTGGAACTCAACTTATTTGATGATTGATAGAGCTATTATTTGTCGTAATGGATTTAAGGAGATGGTGGTTGTTGACCCTTTGTATAAGAATTTTCCAGGACCTCAAGAGTGGGACATGCTTGACAAAAATCATGATGTCTTGGAACCATTTTATGATATTACTGAGTTATTTTCTGGTAATTAGTATCCCACGGAAAAATTGTATTTTGAGAATCTATGGAAGATTGAAATGCTTTTAAATGAGTTGGTAAAGGGTGACGATGAAGTGTTAAGGAAAGTGGCTATAGAAATGAAGATTAAATTTGATAAATATTAGGCCAACTTAGATGGGAATGAATATGGTACATTATTTGCTTTTGTTGTGATTCTTGATCCTCGTTGTAAGTTGGATTTTCTAAAGTATTGCTATCAAAAATTATTTGAGGATGGAACAAGGGCTTCTTTGAAAGTCAGTGATATGTGGTTTAAGTTAGGGATGTTTCTAGTGGAGTATCCTTCAATTAATGATGGAGGAGGTACTTGCAATAACTCTTGTGGAACATCATCAACAATAGACACTAACACCCTTGGTTCTACTTGCAAGTGCAAATTTGATTTATCTACTGTAAGTTTACATTTCTCACCTTCCCCTAATCTTTTATGCCTTTCCTTTGATTTTGATTTGTTATTATATTTATATTTAATTGACTATTACATATAGTTTTTTTTATCATTATTGATTTATTATATATATCCATTTGCTTTTGTAATTTTTAGGGTTTTGATGAAAATGAGACAGCTACACTTATAATGAAAAGACAAAGCTAGATAAGTATCTAGATGATCCAAGAATAGACCGCAAAATCAAGCTGAACGTTCTTGACTTTTGGAGAGAGAACAAGTCTCAATATGGAGAGTTTGCACATCTAGCTAGGGATATTTTAAGTGTTCCCCTTACAACTGTTGCATCATAATCAACTTTTAGCATCGGAGGTAGAGTTTTAAATAAGTGGAGAAGCTCGTACTTACCTTAAAATATTGAAGCGTTGATAACTACTCGTAGTTGGTTGTATGATTTTGAAGGTAGTGTTTTTAAGGATTTTATTAACTTATTTTTTTCTACATCATAGAAAATTTCTAATGTGTTATTGTTTCTCTAGCAACTGAGGAAGATGAATATGTTGGTTGCAATGTGGGATGGGATGGAGCTAACCCCCCACTAGACACCCTTAATAACGTCCATAGGTACTATTTTAATTCTTTATATAATTGATAGTTAATTATGTAGCTTTTATCCAAATGGAGTGTATTTAAATACGTGTTCTTTTACTACAGGGAGGACTACACTGATATTTTTGAAGAGGTTGCAGGAGTTTTTTATGTTGTAAGTTTCATAAGTTGCTTTTAGTAGTGATATTAACTTTAATAGGTGAAAGTTTACTTCTTTATATGTTGTAGTGAGAAGGTTTTTAGTGTTGCAAGTTTTATAAAAACAATTCTCTGAATTAATGATGTGGCTTCTTTGATCTTCTATAGGTTGTATTGTTAGCTGTTGTCTTGTTATTATCTCAACCAGATCTTCCCTTAACAAATAAAGGAGTTTGGGTTTGGAATTAAAAATGGGGTGATATTATCTTTTTTTTTTCTCATTATTATATAAGCCTCAAATTAAGGTGTGTGACTTGTTGGTGTGATGTTTGTGTAACAACATATATGGTTATGGTTAGGTGATGTCTTTCTCTTAGTATTATAACTATCCTATAGGACACCTTTTGGCTTTTAGATTGTAAATTTCTTCCTTTCTAGTTAGTATTTTTTTAGTTACTTACCTCAAGGTCAGGGCTTGAATCAAATAGAGGTATTCACCTTCATCCATTAAAGAGAAGATCAAGTATTCATTGTAGGTGTATTATCAATGCTCTAGTTTTCTTATTTACACTTGTTTGGACTTTTATTGTATTTATTTGTTAGTAATTATCAACATATTTGATACTATTGTGTATTTTGAATCATACAATGAGTGTATGATGAAATGCTGAATTTGATTGTCAGGTCCTCATGAATCATTAATACAATACCATATCGCTCTTCTTCTTCTTCTTCTGGTATCACTATTTACTTGAGTTTTTTCTTATTCATCATCATTTACATTTATAATGCTTAGAAAATTATTTGTAAAGAACTAGATTTGAGGATCAGTTCACCTATATTAATTGTTTTATTTTATTTTGTAGGAATGCAAGTTGGCACATCACCTCACATGATACAACTATACAAGCTATTCCATCATGTTTGAAGTATTCTATGAGTTCAATCATTGAAATCATTTAAGATCGATACTTTGTGGCCTTTCACATGTATGGTTGTTTTTATAATGTATTTTGTGCTACTTTTGTTCTGAGGGACAAGAATGGAATGTTAATAATGTACGTAGGTAATGCAATAGATTATCAAGGTTACGTTGGAGTATCTGGCCACCTTCTATCATAGATATTCATTACTTGGATTGTAGATCCCATCCGATTAGACTTTTTCTAATATAGATTATATCTACTATAATATATAATGGTTCTAAAATTGAATTGAAAGATTATGCTAATAAGTTCTTGATTTTATAAGTTTAATGATCCGTCATTAAGTTTTTATTATTATGGTCCAAAGTGTCGAGTTTAATTAATAAGAAGTTATCAAACAAAGTGAAGCAAAAATATAAATTTATGCTTATAAATGTTTGTATTTATTTACATTGTTTCAAAAATTGATAAGTATATGGAGTTAAATATATCATATATGAATAAGAATAATCAATTATTGATTCAAATTTGGTTCAGGTTCGGGCTAGAGTTCGGGTTAAAGTTAGAGTTCGGGTCGGTTCGGATTCAGGTTGGAGTTCAGGTCGGTTTGGGTTTGGGGTGTGGTCGGTTCGGGTTATTATTGATTTTGGTCACTTCGGTTCGGGTCAATTTAGGTTCGGGTCATTATCGGGTTAGCCAAATTCAGGTCGGGTCCGAATTGAATCGGGTTATTTTGGGCTTTCGGGTTATGAACGGGTTTTATTTTTTGGGTTACTATCGGGTTTCAAGTCGGGTTATTTGGGTTGAGTCGGTTGGGTTGGGTCAACTTTGCCAGGTCTACTGGCAAACACGTTCGAGCCATCACCTCCGCTCGTGCCCTCCGGCATCAACCAACCACCATTACCTTGTGTTATCTTGCAACCACCCCACCGCCGACCTTTGACTCTCAGTCGTTTGACCTCCATAACTCCCTTTTTCCCCCTCTGTTTCCTCGATTTTCTTTTTCTCCTTCTAGCTGACTTCCCCCCTCATCCTATATGTCTACCTCAATCTGGCCCTCGTTCGAGCATCCCAGCGCACCGCCACCATCGAGCCACATCGTTTGAGCTACCACCACCACCTCCTCGTGCTTCCTTGCTCAAGTAGCAGCATGCACCACCTTCACCAAGCAACCATCAGCTTCACATGTTTGGACCATGCCATCATCACCAAGACCCCTTCGAACCAACCTTCTGGTGCTTGAACTTGCCACTATCACACCACTGCAGCAACCACCCACCTTCCTCTAGCCTTGTTGAGTATTGATTCCGCGAAACCAACCCCAACGGAAATTTCAGCAACCTTCCCTGCATGAGTTGGACGTGAGAGGCAGGCCCCCTAGTGTGAGTGGTCTTGTTGCGCCCACATATTAAGTCTTAATTTCTCCAATTATCTATCTTTAGCTCTTATTAATTTTTTTCTAATTATTTTATCTTGTTATAGGTGCTAATATATAGAGAGAGGGGGGAGAGGGAGTGTATGTGTGGGGTTCTGTTATTGATTTTAGGTAGTCATGCACAATCATGCTTTAGGTAATTTTGGAAAAGGTATTTTTGGGATACCACTTGTGTAGCTTGGAAATAAATCCAACTAATTTTTATACCGTAGATTTTTGTATATAAATATGATAGATTTATTTTTTTAGAATAATATCCTGCTAGGTTGATGCTATCAAATTTTTTGTATTTTTCCTAGAAAATAAAAGCATGCAATATTATGTTTTTATGTAAAATTATGTGACTTATAAAATGATGTATGGTGCCATGTTATGAACTTAATTGTCATGTACGTCTTGGTAATATTTTAAATATGAGGATGTATGCTTATACCGGTATATAATTTATGGATAAAATAAGATGCATGTCTAGGGTTAGGGTTTAACTAGAACTTTTGTCTTGCCATATGTTTTTCATACTAATGAGTTTAATATATTTGTTGTATATTTTAGACAGATTTTTATGCATAGCATCTTGGTCTTAGAGAGCATGATTAAGATTAATTTTTTTTATGATTCTCTATTGCACAGTGGGGTAGAAATATAAATTGTTATGCAACATGACTCGTATCTAAAGTTATTACGTGGGATTAGCTTGAAAATTATAATTTGTTAGAAATGCATGCTAGGGTTTCATATGTGTATTATGACATGTTCATGCTAGAGGAAATTTTGTCTTTTTCCATGTCATGAAATTTTCTTGTATGATAAATGTTTTTTGCTTATTCTATTTTAGCCTTTTTATGAAAAATATCTTACAAAATTAAATCTAGTGATGAAACAGATAAAAATGTGGTAATTAAGATTTGGTGGGTATTTGGTCATTATGAAAAAATGTCTTAAGGTGAATAATTTGACTAGTTAACTTAAGAGTTAGCTTTGGAATAATTTTGAAAATAATTGGATGAAAGGGTTGAATGGAATGGAATTGGATAATTCATTCAAGTTATGGGGTGATGCCTAACCCTAGGATGTGATGGCTTGGTGATGTCGTGATCCTTGTGGTCCTCTGTCTTGATTGATTGATGGCTAGATTATTGTTGTTGTGGATCTTAGCATCCTTGGATAATAATAAGAAATTGAATAAAACATTAATCATTTAAGGAGAAAGACTCGAGTTAGAATGGAATCTCATACCTCGGAGTAGGCCTACGAGTGCATAGTTGGACCTTTGGGTCAAATGGCTCACTTTTTCTCTATAACTATTCTATATATCCTATAGAAAGTACATATAATTAAGAAATCAGGTGCTAAGGTTTGGTATGGATGATTGATATGCCTTGTGGCTTTCTTGGCTAGCTTTACCCTAGATATTAGTGATTTGATTTGATAACACCTCTTAGACGATCAATGTCTTGGATATGAGATTTTATTCTACTCAATATTTTATTATTGATTGATCCAATTATATTAGATTCCCACCATAATACATCTACAATACTTGGATTAGGATTGGCTCGAGAAAGGTTGGGTCATTTGGTGACATCAAATAAATGCCATGTTGTGCACAAAATATGATTTGTTGATATTTTGTAACTTTTATAAAATTCATAGCATGTCTTTCTTGAGCCCTTATCAAGGTTTTGATTGGATTAATATTGTTGATTTAATTGTGGGGTCTTGCGTGTTGTTGTACGCTTTTGGTATAATTTTATTATTTGTATGATATATGTAATGTGGGCATACTACATCTTTAAAGGCATAGTGATTTACTTAGTACGAGAAATTCATAATAATAATATCACTTTTCAAATGAATACATGTGTTGTATGTGGTGATTGAATAATTTTGAGGAGCATCATGTAATACCCTAGAATTTTAAACCTTTTAATTTATTCTTTTGGTGAAAATTGTTTTAATTTTTATGAAGATGTAATAACTCATATTTGGACTTGAAATTATGTTATATTTATAGTATTTTATTCATTTTTATGTTAAAGAGAAAATCAATTTTCAACTTTAGAAGTTTTAAGAAAAACTACTATTTTAAGAATATTTTTGGTAACCCAAAAGTCATTATTTTTATAAAGTAGTTATTTTTACATAAAAATGTGTTCAAAATATTTTAAATATTATTATGTTTGTGGTTGTAATTTCTATATAACTTAAAAAGCTATATTATACCCATACATTATATAGAATAGTAAAATAGTAAAACAAGAATATCTTAAACGAATGAATTTTGGGAAGAATGAGAGTAAGTAATAAGAGGTCTACCTTATGAGTTATGTGTGGTGTGCTATATTATTTTTATTTAAAATATTTTTTAATTATTTAGTTAGTTAGATTAATTTGTTAATTTTGAAGTTTATTTGTATATTCATATGATCCAATTATTTTTATAGTTAGTTAAGACATTTTGAAGAGAGAAATTTTGTTTGTATATGATAAAATTTTATCTTTATCTTTATTCCTTAGTATCTTTAATTATTATCTACTAATTATATTAAATGATATAACATGACAAATCTTTCTTTATCTTTTTTTTTTTCAATTTTATAGATAAGTAGAATGACATTTAATAATTTAGCCATAATGTTTTCACCTGTTAACAAAATTGAACGATTATTTTTGTAGTAGAAAGCTAACTTCAATATCTACAATTTTTTCCTTTTGATTTTTTCCAATATATAAACTAAACTTAGTGAAAAATATCAATTAATATTGGTGATACTTTATTTGCATGATTTTATTATATCTTTCTATTCTAAAAGCCCATATAAGTTGATACCAAGCCCTAATAGGAAAACCTACATTTTTTTTCCTTTTCCTCCTGTGTTTAGATCATGTTCTATATGTCCCACTAATTTTGTTCATATCTTCAATCAATTTATCAAGACCTTCAATTGATTCATCAAAATATTAAACCATTTTCAAGATCATAGATTCAAGATTCAATTTTTGTTATTCTTCTTCTTCATTTGAGTTTAAGGAATTATTATTTTTTCATGATCATCAAATCTTGGAGTTGTTTTGGTGCCATAGGATAATTCTTTATGCTTGAAGACCTTATATTTGATATAAAAGAACTCTACATTTGGTAACATTATCTTATTAATATATACGTGTGTGTGTGTGTGGAATATGATGTCTATAAAGTATGAATTTTTATTTATTATATAATTTTATACCTTATTTTGACAGTATTTTATGCATCATGATTTGCAAAAATATTAGCCTAAGAATATATATGATTTTATGTTAAATTCACTATAGATTTGATTAGGTTGTAACTTTGCACTATTTTACAAAAATAAAAAAGATTTCAATAGTTTGAGTTTAAGCATCATATTATATATCAAATTAAAAGCCCCAAAAAGTCCATATTTCAAATATATATCATTTTTTTATTTTTAGTTATGTAAAAAAAAAAGATGAGGTTATTGTAAGGATTAGTCGAATTGGAAAATTAATTTAACTTACAAAATTGAATTTTTGGTATTATGTTCATTTTGACCAATGCTTGAGTTTTGGTAGTTATGTTGACACTAAATATTAATGTTTGAACTAGGCAGACCAAGCTTGATCTTTTAATGTATGTGTGGTTTCAATACTTTAGTTAAAGATTTGAGCTCAATTTGGAAAGCTAGTTATTCTAGTTAAACATTTCTCTTTCAAACAGTTACCTTTTTTGGAGAGTTTTCTATTTGGGAGAGTTTTAATGTTTAGAAAATGAATAATAAAGAAAGAGATTTAATGGAGAATAGTTACTTGTGTGCATTATATGATCACCTCAATAAGACATTAATACTTTAAGTGGAACAAGTGGGGTTTGAGTCCTTTAGGATTAGCCTCTTGAAGTTGGGATCAGCAATAGCCTTTCCTTTTCTATTATGGATATTGCGTGGTTTATTATCCAATTGTGTCTAGTTAAGAATCCTTGTCTACCCTATAGGATTCTTTAGACCCTATTAGGGGGTGTGCACACTCAAGAATAGAGTGGTTGAGGTGGTAGGTCTTCAAAATTTTATTATTCCCTTCGGACTTTGTCCTCTGAAATGACCTAGGTATAATATCCAATCCTCCTATAGCTAGTGGTAGACCTTTGGACTTTGATTTTCCAAGTAACCCCTGGGTTGGTTTACTCACTTAAATAATAAGATATTGTAACCATCTAAAATAAAGATTAATAATTAGATGTTCATTTATCCCCCATTTGATTTTCTTATATGTTTCAGTGTACGTACACACACACCCCTATACTATATTCTATTGTATTAATGTGTTACTTAGTTGTTTCCCAAACTAACTTTTGATATGTTTTAAATAAGGTTGTGTGTAATACTATTTTTATAGAAACCTTAATTATAAACTACTAATTATGTGTAATTGGTTAAGATAGTTATATTATGAGGTTTCGTACTAAATGTCTTATTAATTCATGTATTATTATAGCATATTAGATATAAATTTACCTAGGTTAAAAGTTTGATAGAAATAGAATCATTAAATTTAATCCTATTCATACTATAACCTTAACTATTTTAACCTAAATCTAATTCTAAACCTACATAATTTATTTCTCCTTTTCTCCTTCATCTTTCACCAGCCAACCTTCTCTCTTTCTTCTTCTTCTTCCTCTTCTCCTATGTGAGACATTCCTTGCCATGCTCCATCCCCTACTCTCAACACCCATCAGTTCCCCCTCTTACTCCTACGCATAACGGTCTCCCTTGGAAAACTTTACTTGATTACTCATCCTATTCCCCCTCTACATATAACCTACACATACTCAAATATATGTGTATATATATATACTCTCACATATACAACACATTAAATACACCTTCCTCCCGCCATTTTCTATCGAAACTCAGCACCACAAAAACACAATCTTTCCCCTTCCCTCTCGCTCATTTTTTCCATTGCAAAACATGCCCAAAACCACCACAGTCCATAACAATGTCCACTTTTCCCATACCCCTTTCCCTAGCCATACACACTCCCACCAAAACCACCACCACACCATTACCCATCACTTCCCTTCCACCCACTTTTTTGAAATACTCCAAAACCCTAATTTTAGAAATTATAGCCAAATAAGGATTTATTAGGAAAATTAATTAATCAAATTATTTATTAAAATAAAAGGGAATCAATTAAGGTAAATCAAGAAGAAAATAATAAATATTTTAATTAGGAAAACTTAGGGTGTCTTGCTAATTAAAATGGAATTTAAGGAAAATTTATTTAAAATAGCCTAAATTAATCAAAAAGAGAATTTAATTATTATTTTTCTAAATATTATTAATTTAAATATTCAAAAACACCGAATGCTCAAAATACCCCAACCTATTTATTTTCTCTTTCTTCCCTTTTTCCTTTTTCTTCTTTCTTTTCCTTTTTCTTTCTTTTCTCTCCTTCTCCTTTCTTCTTTTTTCCCATCCTCCTCGACTTGGCTGGCCCGCGCAGCCTAAATCCCTTATTTCCCCTTCTCCTTCAGCACAGCCCAAGCCTACACGACCATCCCCTCTCACCCGTCACCCAGTTAGCTTCTTCCTTTTGTTTTCTTTCTTCCCTGGACCGCCCGATCAAGCCTTTACCCTTCCTTCTTCTTCCCTAGCCCCTGCCACCAGATACACCCGACTTGCAGCCCCAATTCCGCGGGCAGCCACCAGCCCCACGACCGACCATCCTTTCCCTCTCTACCCTATCATTTTCTTTCCACTTTTTGACCCAACCAACCTCTTCCCTCCTCACGCACACTTCCCCCCTTTCCTTTCTCTCCCCCAACCACCAACCCTCTTGCCATGGCAAGACCGCATCGCCTGTGGCCGCCGGCCGATGGTCCTACCTCACATGCCCCCTCTTGTCCTCTTCCATCTTCGTCGTTTTCCCCTCAATTTGGCCTATAAATAACCCCATAGGCATCCATAACCGAGATTTTGTTTTCGTAGCCCAAAAATTCGCCCTTTTTGCTACCGCCCGATCAGACAACTACCTCATCGCTACCGCCCAAGCCACCCACAGAACTTCCCCCTACATCACCATCTACCCAACCACACCTCCCTCCTCCCTCGATTTGACCTGCACGAGCCACCCCGGGCATGCAAAGTTACCCCTGATCAACCCGTCATCAACCCCCGCCACCCTTCGCACCACCATCCACCACCAATTCCACCGTAACTAACACCATCTCTACCCTCCAAAACACCTAGGGGAGCTTCCTCTACCTCCCCATGCCTCCATCTCTCCCTACCTCCCTCTCCTTCTCCCTTCTCCTCCCTCCATCACCTTCGTCCACCACACCCACCGCCATGCGCTGCCACCTTTAGCTGCACCACCACCTTCATTCCACCCCTCTCCACCTAAGGCACCCTCCACCACCTCAATCACCCCCTCATTCCCTCTCCTCTAGCTTATACCACCATCTCTCCACCTCTCTTCTCCATCCACTGCCGTCACCGCCACCAACATGCGCCGTCGTCGGTGCCACCACCATCCTTAGGTGGTACCCTAACCTTTCCAGCTCCTAAACCCATTTTATACAAGTATTAGCTATTTTTAATAAGTACCTTCCTTATTACTACTACTACTACTACTACTACTACTACTACTACTACTACTACTACTACTACTACTACTACTGTTATGTAATCATTATTATTATTTAACCTAACTCCAGAAATATTTCTAACTATTAAAGGTCTACAACTTTAGTATTATTATAATTATCTTTATTATTAATATTATTATTATCATTGTTTTCCTTGCTAATACCATTAATACTAACGTTGGCCCATTATCATTTTTATTATTAGTGTAAATGTTTGAACCTTATATTACTATTACCATTTTGGTTATTATTATTATTAAAATTATGCTTAACATTGTTATTATTACTATTACTATCATCATCATCATCATCATCATCATCATCATCATCATCATCATCATCATCATCATCATCATCATTATTATTATCATTATTATTATTATTATTATTATTATTATTATTATTATTATTATTATTTCCATCCCTATTACTATACTTGACCATATTATCATTATGGTTATTAGGACCTTTGTTAGCCTTATTCTTAAGATTGGAACTATTATTAATATTACTATTATTATTATTAGCATTAGTATTATTATTATTATTACCTTGTCATTATTGTTAATATTTCATAATCACTAACCTACTACCACTACTAGCAGTATCAATATAAGTATCATTCTGGTCACTACTTTTATATTACTAATATCACTATTATTATTATTACTAATAGGGTTTGGGTTGATACTAGTATTATCACTACAACTAATATTATTATTATCATTAGTAATATTGAAGCTATTGTTTTTAATAATATGAATATCGCTATAATTACTTTAACATGAACCAATGTACCTCCTAAGACCTATTTTGATTAATAGTAGCATGATTAGCTACTTTAAAGGATAATAACCCTACTTTTATTTATAAAACAACTATTACTATTATTCACCCTAATAGTAGGCCATGATAAGGGTAAGATAGGAAATGATGGTAATTTTGGTAAGAGGGGGATTAACTCATAGTATTTTCCTCTTATAGGTGAATCAAGTCAAAACCTTAAGGAGGCGTAGGAGTGTGCTCCAAGCCCAGTGTCATATTAGGTAAGGATATGGTTAAGGCTTTTTATGTGTAAGAATGTGCTATGTGTTTTGGTTTGATGGGTGTGCTTTATATTTTATATTATCATGTTCTTGTAGCAGCTTGCTAAACATGGATCTAAGGTAAGTTGCATGTGTTTATGATATGTGTAATGCGATGTTATTACTTGTACCTGAATTGTGCTTATGTAATAATCCCCCTTATGACATGCATGATAAGAGGTCCTAAGTAGTATGATGTGGTTGTGAGAGAAATGGGAAAGAATGAGGAAAGTGAGTTGACTAGAGAATGGTAATGATTACCTAATTATCTTATGACCTATAGGTGGAGAAAAAGAGGAATAATGGGAATGAAATTGAGGGAATGGATTAAACATGCATAGGAATTCCAGGGTTTGTATGGGATGGTTAGCCTTTGCATGGGGATGAATTTTATGTGGGAAAAGTTGATTTGAGGATCGAGTAAGGTAAGGGAAGAATTGTTAGGGTGATTAGAGTCTATATGTGAAAAATAGTACGTGGGTTGATGTAAGGATGTATGGGGGATTTGACTAGGGTTTTGGGGAGGAAACCCTAAGTAAGAGAAATGTGTAAGGGAGGAAAAATTAATGGAAATGGTTTAAATGAGGATAAAAGATGGAAGGGGTGTCACATGGAAGAAAATTGAGTCAAGTGAGAAGAATGTACTTGGGTGTCGAGTGAGTAGAAAAAAGACAAGGAGAAGTATTAGGGTTTCGGGGAGCTAACTAGGGTTTTGGTGATCGTGTATAGGAGTTGGATAGCGAGGTTGTAATGTCAGGTGTGGGTCGAGAGAAAGGATGGCTTTGGTAATAACAAGGAGTTTTGGGCTCATGGTGAGTGGGGAAAAGATGGAAGGAAGTCTCAGGATCATGGGTTGGGTTAGATATGTGTCATGTGGAAGAGGTGTTGGTAAGTAAAAATGATGAACGAATAACATCGTATTGGAAAAGGGAGGTGCTAGAGTTTTGGGATGGCCGAATAGGGTTTCGTGGCCATATGTATTATGTGGGAAGTAAAATGTGGTGCTTGGGGATGAATCGAGTGAAATGAGAAATTGGAGGGGTATGAGTTGTATAGGAGAGAGGCAGGTTAGGCCATATAGGCTAAATTAGGGTTTTCCCGAAAGAAAACCCTAGAGAGTTATATTAAGTTGATTCAAAAATATGGGAAGTGGTCCTCGGTGTTGAGTATTCGTGGTAATGAGGAAAGAGTGAGAAAGGATATTTAGATGTACTAGAAGAAGTAAAAATCCCAAGATATAGGACAGGATTGTCGGGAAGTCGAGTAGGTCGTGTATGTCTAGTCGAGGTTGCGTGTGGAATAAGATACAATAAAACACTGAGCACTTAAAGTGAAAGATTATCAAGCCAGGGCCCAGTGAGGTTATATGTTCTCTAGCCCACCGACTATAATAGTGGTCAAGTGCGATTTGCCCTGCTAAGTGATTTTTCGATCCACCGGCTATAATAGTGGTCAAGAGCATTTTGCCCTGCTGAGTGTTTACGATCCATCGGTTATAATAGTAGGGATTCTGAGCTCGATAAACCAAACCTTATATGGTAATAAGTCATGGAAAGACATTATTTACTTACAGTGGAACACCTCGTGAGTTAGGGCTGGTGAGGATATATATTTTTTCCTATCCACCAACAATAATAGTGATCAGGTGCGTTTTGCCCTGTGGTGTGTTTTCGGTCCACTAGCTATAATAGTGGGGTTCCTGTAATTATGTGGAATTAATATGAGAAATGTGTGAACCAGAAGTATAAGGCATGGAAATATACTAATTATTTACAGTAGAACACCATGCGAGTCAAGGCTAGTGAGGTTATATATATATACTTTTCGGTCCACCGGCAATAATAGTGGCCAAGTGCATTTTGCCTTGTTGAGTGATTCTGGTCCACCGACTATAATAGCGGTCAGGTGTGTTCTGCCATGTGGAGTGTTTTTGGCTCACCGGCTATAATAGTGAGGTTCCTGTACTCACGTGGCATTAATATGAGAAATGTGTGAACCAGAAGTATAAGATATGGAAAGATACTAATTATTTACAGTGGAACACCATACGAGTTAGGGCCAGTGAGGTTATATATATATACTTTTCGGTCCACTGGCAATAATAGTGGACAGGTGCGTGTTGCCCTGTTGAGTGATCCCGGTCCACCAGCTATAATAGTGGTTAGGTGTGTTCTGTCCTATGGAGTGTTTTCGGTTCACCAGCTATACTAGTGGGGTTCCCATACTCTCATGTAATTAACATAAAAGAGATGTAAGATAAATCATTAATATATGTTCGGCCTAATCTTGTAAATCTAAATTATTGTCTTGTATACCTTATGTATTTATTCTCTTGTATGGCCTTACATATGTGCTTCTTGCTAGTTTTACCCATATGGTTACCTTACTCAATACGTAGCATACTGACCACCTGTTTCATGGGTGTTGTTCATTCCCACGAGCAGAGGACCCACCTGAGTTTGTGCAGGTAGGAAATTATATATTTGATGGTTATGATACTTATAAGGTATCGGGTAGGACTGAGAGTTGAACCTAGAATTGGCCTAGGGATCGAGAGTAATCTGGCTGGATTATATTTTGCATTCATTTTACTCTATATCGCCTTATTTTAGCCCTATTTTATCGTATTGTACTTCCTATTCCTTTGGGAACTTTCATTATGTACTCCTTTGGATTGTAAACTTTTTACGCGTACTATGATTTCTATGTTATGAACTTTCTAGTTCTTTTATGAACTCTTGTTTTATGTATTAACTTAAGCTTGACGATAATCCTTTTTAGCCTTAGCACTTGGTGCCAAAGCGATAGGAGTGAACCGGTCTGGTAATAAGTGTGGCAGTAATATCCCCAGAATTCACAGTTTTGTTATTTCACTTCCATTAAACCTTTTCATTAAATGAAATTTTTTAGTAGTCAATTTGGGGGTGTTACATTTTTCTTCATCAAAAGCCACCACACATCACCTTCCACCACCGATTGAACCAACAACAATCACCCCTTCCTTCAAAAAAGGTTTTTGATCCCCTCCCCCATGCCGCATCCTCCTCCACCGAAACCTCCTCTAGTTTCATCCATCCTCACCGCAACCTTCTCCTTGGATTCTGCCAAGAGCACTAAATTTTACCCCTAGGAAAGACACATATTACCATTGCTCATCTCCATTCTTTGACTCGTTAGCCAAAGCTCCTTGTTCCTCCTATTCCCTTTGTTCCTTGATAGATCTTGTGCCCTTGTCCCTTACTGCATTATTTCCTTGTTAGCTTCCCTTTTGATTATTTCCTAACTCTCTCCTCCATTTCAGTTTAATTAATTTTATTTAGTATGGCATTGTATTAAATACTAATTTATGTATGTGTTGGTATAAGGGTTTCGAAGAGGTTGAGTTGAGGTTAAAATTAAGTGGATCTTTCTTTAATTATTTATTGGATAATATTTGATCATATCTTTCTATTGAAATGTGAAATCATGTGGGTACACATAAAAGTCATTATATGTTTAGGGTATGATTTATGCATGTGTTTTGAAAGGTTATATGTATGTTTTATACGCTAAAGTTTTACATTATTGTGAAAGTATTGCAAATAGGTGTGAGTCATGAAAGTGTCATATTAAATAATTAGTATGTATTTAACGTGTTATATACACAAGTGTATTTTGTTGAGTGATTAACATATGCATGTCTAGTGTTTTGTTAGGATTTGTAGCCTTGCTAAGTTATGATGTAATTTCCATGATAGGTGTTCCATGAATATCATTGCATGGGACATAGGGTTGATATTGTAAAAGTATGCATGCATGATTAGGTTTAGTATACAATAATTGCTATTTGCAAGATCTAGGGTTAGGAAGGCCTCCTTACATGCACCAAGATGTTAAATGCCATAAATATGTACATATGTGTTGCATGAAATATATGACACATTAGAAATGTGTGATTAGGGTTTGTAGATGTAACTCACTAAATGCATACAAAGTAGAAAATATAGTTAGTTGCTAAATTGTAAAGTTTTCCTATATGCTAATATTTATGAATTATTATCTTTTAGCATTTTTATGAAAAAATTCTCATAATAATGATGTTTGGTTTCGAATTAAATAAAATGGTGGAAATAGGGTTTTGAGGATATTTTGGTCATTTTGGACCTAATGCATCTTTTATGAATAATTAGACATAAGATGACCTTAGACCTTTTGATAATTTAATTTTAATGTTGACTTTGACCTTTACCTAAACTATTGACCATAAGATTCACTTAGATAATTGAAAATAAAAAGAAAAATAGATAATTATGCCAATGGGAATAATTGTGTAATATGTGCTTTCTATGGTCACATTATAAACTACTAGTACTTATAGTAGAAGTCCTCAAGTTTGAGAATGGTTTCTCTCTAAGGGTAGCTACCCTAGATACGAGGTAGGAGCCCTTAGGTTTTTTGGTTCACTTGTGTGCCGTTGTACCCCAGTAAGATCATAGTCTACTCTATAGGTAACCTATGGGCCATATAAGGTTAAGAATGAGTTGTTTTAGGGGAGGTGGGTACTATATTGCCTAATGTACCATATGACTAGAATTATGCCTCTGGGTTGGATGGTTGTGAAGATACCATGTTGCCTTATGCGCCGATATGACCGATGTACTTTTATGTCTTGGGATTATTATTATATCCCCCTCGAGTAATTAAAAATGGAAATAATTATTGTGTAAGAATATTAATGGGTTGTTTTGGTACCTGTCGTTGTACACTACATGTTTTGGTATGTGGTTTGGTAGTTGCCTGAGTGCCATATCTTAGTATCTGGAATTGATATGAATTATTGTTTCGGTAGTTACCTTAGTGCCTTACCTCGATATTTGGGTTTCTTTTAACTATATTAGTTGTAGCCATTTTATGATTATAGGATTTTCCTGATGTATCTATACTATATTCTTATATATATGTGCCCCATATGGCCTTGCATGTTAGTGTTGTGTAATGACTTACTATGTACCATAGTACAGATGTGTTGTGTTCTCAATCCCCTACCTATTTAATAGGTAGTGTTTACCTTGCACA
This sequence comes from Tamarix austromongolica, assembly GCA_039764185.1. Taxonomy (NCBI): domain Eukaryota; kingdom Viridiplantae; phylum Streptophyta; class Magnoliopsida; order Caryophyllales; family Tamaricaceae; genus Tamarix; species Tamarix austromongolica. The sequence continues at coordinate 70,293,603 of CM077818.1, forward strand.
AATATTTTGAAGGTTTATTATATATAAATTATATTAAACTAATGTGTTACTTGTAAAAGTTTTTTTTCACAAAGGTTTATATATAACATTACTCATGCCTATTCAACCATGGGAAGGAGTTAGTATGGATTTTATCTTAGAACTGCTTAGAATACAAAGATGTAAAGATTCTATTATGGCTATGGTAGATGTATTTTCTAAAATGACTCATTTTATTCCATGTAATAAAACTGATGATGCTACACATGTTGCTAGCTTACATTTTAAAGAAGTTGTGAAACTACATGACATCCCTAAAAGTATTTTTCAGATAGAGATGTCAATTTTCTTAGTTACTTTTGAAAGACATTATGGCACATGTTAGGAACTAAATTGTTATTTAGTACTTCATATCATCTACAAAATGATGGATAAATTAAAGTTAAAAATTACACTATTGGCACTTTGTTGAGAGGATTGGTAAGTAAACATACTAAAGATTAGGATAATAAGTTAACTCATGCAAAGTTTGCTTACAAACGAAGTTCTTTAAGTACTACTTACTCAAGTCCATTCAAGATTGTGTATATGATGAATCCGTACATGCTAGTTGACATGGTACCCTTGAAAAAAGGTGAGTTTAAAAATTATGAATCAAAGGAATGAGTTGAGTTCTTTAAAAAGATTCATAAAAAAAATAATCAAAGGGAACATAGAATGAGCCAACAAAAGGTACCAAAAACAAGCTAACAAACATTGTACTCCAAAGGTATTTTCTCCTAGTGATTTAGTTTAGTTACATTTGCGAAAAGAAAGATTTTCTAATCTAAGAAAATCTAAACTAATGCCAAGAGAAAATTGATCATTTAAAATCCTTATAAAATTTGAAGAAATTTCTTATGAACTTGAACTTCCAAAATATGATGGTGGTGTTTTATGGAAATTTAATATTGTTTATTTGTCTCCATATTATATTGATGTTAATTTGATGGAAAATTCTTCTCAAGTTGGAGAGAATGATGCACTAGCATCAATGTATTCTCAAGATAATGAGGATTTGACATACTTAGTAATGAAACATATTACAATATGTGTCTTTAATGATAATATTAACTAACCTTAACAAGTGTACTTTGAGTAATTCTAACAAGTATATAACATATTTAAAAGGAGAAGATTCATAAACTTCAAGATGCCAACATACTTAAGCTTTCATATATTATAAGTTATTAAAAGTCAAAGGAAGCTATTATGCATGGAAGTCAAAATTACAAGTCAAAAAGATCTAGTTATCATTCTTATGTAAATTAGGGCTATTGTTAGTTTTTTCCATGTAATAATTAGCTACATGTATTTGTAATATTTTTTTGTTTGATTCGTGTACTATATAAACTAGTGATATGTGGATATTACTAGTTAGTGTGCTAGTTACCCATGTGTGTATTACCTTGGTTACCTTAGTGTGCTATTTAGCAAAGTGTGACTACCTATATAAGGCATGGTTAACACCTTATAACATATAAGTCGATTATAGTGAATCTAATACAAGTAATACATTTGGATATCTTTTTCTTTTTTAAATTTTTTTTTAACTAAGAATACTTGGTGTAATGTTAGATAGAGTACTTTGAATGTTGTAACACCCCGAAATTTACTACTAAAATTTTTTTTTAAAGCAAAATTATTAACATAATATAGAAGGTGTTACTGCCACACATAGCACAAGTTTAGTCCATACCTTTCTCGTACCACGCGTAATGCTAAAACTTTACATCAAATAAATCAAAACTTATGGAAATAGATATAAATAACAAAAGACTTTAATAATTTAGACATAATAATAGAGTATGGAGTACATGCTTCAGACAATACAATATATAAAAAGAGATAAGGGGGTTAAAAGAGATGAAGAGTCCAAAAGAAATTCAAAATCTAGGGCACATAACATATGCGATCTCGGATAAAAATAACTCTACGCCCTAACCCCGGGATATAAACCCTCATCACTCTGCCTAAAGAACCTCCTCAAAGTTAGCAAGATCATCATCATATACCTATGACACAACGTCTACAAATGTGTAGTATCAGTACGCATCTTGTACTGAGTAGCACAACTATCCTAAAGAGATAGCATTGTGTACGAGTACGAGGTCCATGCGAAGAAAGCAATAGAGCATATAATAACAAGATGATATCATGCTTACATATATATGTTAATTGAGAACACAAAACTCAACCATCAAGTATAAAATAATGTAATATGAATGTATGGGTATATGGGATCTATTGGTTATTATATTTTATCATCGTGATCACAACCAATTTATTATATTAACTTGAGGATGGAGACTCAAATAAACTATATTAACTAATCTAGTACTCGAACGGTACTAGCCCTATTTAGCCCACCCAGAAACGTAACCAGACCACCAAATAATAGGACACCTAGTCACTTAAGTATGCATACCTTCTATAGGGCTAAAATATATCAAGACACCTATAGAGTATAAAAGGACCTCTTCGGACCTCGTAAGGTACCCAAGGTCACATTATAAAAACACCGAAATGGTACCAAGTGAATACCAAGCCTAACTCGGATAGCTACCTCCAGTAGTACAAGTCTCGACTGAAGATATTTCACTTTAAGTGATCAATGTTTTATCAAAGATTTAGGTCGAAGAAGAACAAGACCACAAAACATCACTTAATCACTTCTTTGAAAATAAACCAATTACTTTATCAAATTCCAATATTATTTACGCACTTAATCCATAGAGGAATCAATGTTCAAACCATTTAGAGCACAAAGGCCCATTAACATTCCATTAAAATCCAATTGAATATATGAGGCATTAAAGCCCAAGGAATATTATTAAGGCATGAAAGCTTAAAGAAGATCATTAAGGAATTAAAGCCCAAGTTTCATGCCATAAAAGGCTCAATATAATCAGTTCTCAATGTACATTAAATCCCAATTATTTGAGACAAAGATCAATAGCTAACATTTAAGTCAACCAAGGGTTCACCTATAAGGCTAAATTAAATAATTAGTCTAAAGACATAATAAATAACTAAAATGTCAATAAGGTCAACTAATTTAACTTAATATCAAGAGAGGTGTATTTAATGCTAAAAACTATTACACTTAACCTATTTTGTTCTTAGGATAAAATATAAATAGGACAAAAATTTAAAATGTTAAGATTCATTAATGCACCAAAAATGTCTCTTTCTCTTTTTCTTTTTCTTACTTAATGAATTATTTTAATTAAGGTCTCTAAGTCTACTTATAAATGTCACCCAAGTGTTATAATTATACATTTTAAATTCTTTTATTAATATAATATTCAATTAAATATCAAAATTTTTAGAATTTTACATGTAATGGCCAAAATGCCCTTATTAAAAAAAAGTACCTTAAACTTCTAAAATTTATAACTTACTATAAACAACATCAAACCCTAACATATCATATACCAAATTTTGTGTAGAAGACCCAATGAAGACAATGGTACACTTAAAAATTTCAAAAATAATCTGTATTGCCTAATGTACCCATGGTTGAATTTGTCTAAACCTTAGAAAAATTCATTTCAACTTTAAATGATCCAAAACTCATAACCTAGCTTATATACACTATTATACATATAGTGAGATACTTAGATAAATTTAAAACAACCAAAGCTCGCATAAAATAACAAGGATGAGAGCTAAACTATTCGAATCCAAGCATATTCATCACGACTATACTAGAAATTCAACACTACTCTACTGAAAATTCATCACTACTTCATTAAATATTCATCACCTTTCCAGCAGGCATAAAAACATAAAAAAAACACACACACACTCACAAACCATCTTCTAATTAGATTTTCATGCTTATACACATAAGATAGAAACACACACATGTCATACAATATTTTTCAAGATATTATTTCATGCTAATAATTAAAATAAAGCTATCCACATATAAGAGAACATATAATACACCTAGCACAAAATCATATTTCTAAAGGTTAGTTTAGTTACCAAAACTCTTAAGCTCCCTAGCAAAGCTTAAAATAAGGAATCTGGAAATTCCTTCTCTAAGCCCACTTGGTCACCTTCAAAAATATAAGATAAAAGAGTTAGATAAACCAAGTTTAATAAATAAGAAAAATGGGAAAGAAAGGAGTTGGAATGGAATAAGTGAAATATAAAATATTACTCTTAAATAGGGAGGCTTGAAAACCACCATAAAACAACCAATATTCACAAAGGAATGATGTATTAAGGTTTTGGAGGGTTAAAGGGGTGGAAACCAAGGATAAAAGAAGGGATGAAAGGCACAAAATCTCTGCTGCAACCCACTCAACAACTGCAGCAAAAATTCCAAGGTTGCTTGGCAAGGCAGATAGGAGAGGAAAAAAGAGAGGGTAGGGGAACGATTTCCTTGGTAAGAAGGGTCTCTAGATGAGGTATAACATGTAAGGAAAAATACCAAACAATAATATATGGTATAGGAAGCAAGGTCGATGAGTGGTAGATGCTAGAAGTCACAAAAAAAAATTCAGCTTTGCTGATTTTGTGAAGCTGGTCGGGAAGCAAAAGTTTGGTTATGAATAAGATTGAAGGAGCTCGATTTCAGGGATTTAAATTATATGGAGTCATAGTATGCAATGAAATATTTCCAAAGAAACAAAAAAAAAAGAGGAATAGGAAAACTAGAGAGAGAGAGCGAGAGAATAAGTTGCTGCATGTTGGAAAGTAATCAACTTTGCACTCTGCTAAAATTCATGATTTTATGTGCGTTTTAAGATTGGAACACACGATTTGGCAAAAATAGAGTGAGATATAATATGGAGGAGTGTGGAGTGATATTTTGGTTTGACTTTGACCTCACTTGAGTGCTAGGATTAGTGGTATAAGAGAGATGTTAGGCTATAATTGAGTGTGTAAGAGAAATGTCATAAAATCATGATTATGGTATTAGTTGCACTTTTTAGTTGGAAGAAATTTAACCAAGTTACTAATCTGATTTTTTTTGCTTAGGATACTATTTAGGATTTAAATATTGGTTAGAGGATTGATTAAAATTTATTTTGTTTAATTAAATTACAAGAAAGTCTAATAATGAGCACTTATTGAGAAAAATATCACTTGAATTCTAAAAATCATAAAAATTTATGAAAATATTCGGAATAATCTTAGAAACTCAAATATATAAAAATATTGAGTATCGGAGTTGGTTTGAAACCGATGGATGGAAAATAACCAAAAATGGCAAACAAACGAGTAAGTTGCGGAAATGCATTTTTTCGTAAATTCATAAAATGAATAATGGGGGGTTCAAATTGTCACATATTGATGTGAAATGTATATATAAAATAAAATATATAATAATATTTTGTGTATGAACTCATTTGATGACTAACCAATTAAAAATAGAAAAAATGGCTAACATTGTCTAATCGAGTAAATAAATTTTTCGGCAATTGGACAATTCAGAAGGAAAAGGAGAAACATGACTGAATAGCATGGATGGAAAAACTCAAAAATATTTTTAGATCGATCCAAAATTTTTGAAGGGGACAAAAAGAGTGAAAATACAAGAATTAGAAGAATTGCAATAAATGTGTTTTACGCACACAAAAGAAATAATCGACTAAATGTCTAAAAATTTACACGAACGGAATGAGGCTAGATAATAGAATATATATATATATATATATATATATATATATATATATATATATATATATATATATATATATGTTAGACATGATAATAGACCAATAATATATGGTAATTAGGATTTGGGAGAACAGGGTATTATAAACATTTTCTTAGAGAAACATTCAAAGTTATCTTCTTGTTGAATTCTTCCTTGAATCTTAATTGAAGATTCATATCCTTCTTTAAATCTTATTTGAATCTTAATTGAAAATTCTCCTTCTTCCTCATCTTCAAACCACTAGATCATCTTACTTCTTCTAGAATTTGAATCTTCAATCTTCTAAGAATATTCACACCATTTTTTGTATCAAAGCCAGGTCGGTTGTTTCCATCATTCGAATATCCAACCTATCCTTCAATTTCCTTTTTTTTATTCATCCATGAAAACCCATGCAAATGCATAGAGCACGACCTTCTTAGCTTTTCTTCAAACTTCTGTTTGAATATTGAACCCCTCAAGTTGAAGAAACTCGATCTCATCATGGTCTTTCCCTATAATTGCACTGAATATCTCTTGAATATTCAAACCTAAACTCATACTCACTTTGTCTATCCAAATTTTGGAACATAACATCTTTGGTCTCTCCTTCTTTTTCCCAAGTTTATTTAAACCCTAAAGCATATCTTTGAAATCCATTCAAGTATTCTTGATAATCTTGATTCAAGCAAAAAGAATTTCACAATTCTTTCTATACCATTCGAGCATTACTTTTATGTTCAATCTCTTTTTCCTATCTTAGCATTTATTCACTCACAAAAAAGATTACTTGAACATTTCTTGAGGTTTGAGTCAACTTTATTCACAACTTGGTGTAATCCTCTCAACCAATTCCTTTCCATCTCCCTCCATCAAGAATCCTTCATCTTGCATGAAAAATTGGTGGTAATCCTCTCAACCTATTCCTTTCCATTACTAATTCATCTCCATGACCAAGAAGCTTCCAAGATTCTTAAATCTCCACCAAGAAGCCATCAAGAGCCAACACTAAGTAGCAAACACACATTATCAAGGTTTTTTTTCAGCAAGAACAATAGCCATGGGTGAAGAAGTGCCCATGAAAGCTATGTTTGACACTCTACAACAAGTTGCAGCTAGTGTGCATGCTACTAATCCACAATTTTAGGAGCTTCCTTCCCTTCAAAGCCAAGTCCAAAGGTTATAGACAAGAGTAGCTGACCGAGAGACACTTCAACATATGCACAACACCATGTAGGCCACTAATGACCGAGTAGAGGGCATGATGAGAAGAGAAATCCAAGCATGAGGTAGACACATTAATAACTGAATGGAGTATGAAGTAAGGGTGAATGAGAATGGCTCTAATGATTTCAGAAACAATCAACGAGGACATGAAAATTACCAACCAAGGTATAACTCTCCTCCTAGTATTTAAGCCATTCTTGCTTTGATATCTTGAGTTAATTAACTTTGTGTTTTGCATGTTGGTTTGTTCGTGAGATGATTATGATAATTTTAGGGGTAGTGACCTCCATGTACTATGTGAGCCTCATGTTTGTTATCTATGTGGTGTGGTGTGGAATTTGGGGATGAAGTCCCTTTTCCAGGGGTAGTAATGCAATACCCCCATTTTTAGAAACTTTAATTATAATCTGATAATGATGTATAATTGGTTTTGATAGTTAATTTATGAGGTTTTGTACTAAGTAAGTTATTAATACATGTATTATTAAAACATATTAGATATAAATTTAATTAGGTTAAAATTTTGATAGAAATATAATCATTAAATTTAATCCTAGTTATACTCTAACCTAAACTATTTAAACCTAAATTTAATTCTAAACATACATAATGTATTTTGCCTTTTCTCCTTCCCCTTTTCTTTCCTTTTTCTTTCGCTAGCCAACCCTCTCTTCTTTCTTTCATCTTCCTCTTCTCCTGTGTGAGATATGCCCTACCATGATCCATCCCCTAATCCCAACCCCCATCATTTCCCCCCCCCCCCCCTCCTCCTATTCATGAGGGTCTCCTTTGAAAAAATTTACCCAATTATCCTTACACTTCCCCTTCTCTACATCCAACCTACACATACACACATATATGTATGTATATATATACACACTCATATATACATCACATTAAATGCCCCTTCCTCCCTCAATTCTCTATCGAAACACACCACCATAATAACACAACCTTCTCCCCTCCCTCTTACTCATTCTTGGCATCACCAAACTTACCCAAAACCACCATAGCCCCTAGTAGCATCCATTTTCCCTATAACCCTTCCCCTAGATATTCACACTCCCACCAAAACCACTACCACACCATTACCCATCTCCTCAATTCCACCTCTTTGGCTTCGTCAAAAGCCACCACACATCACCTTCCACCACAGAATGAACCAACCGCAATCACCCCTTCCTTCGACAAAGGATGTTGATCCCCTCCTCCATGCTAGATCTTCCTCCACCGAATCCTCCCATAGCTTCATCCATCCTCACTACAGCCTTCTCCTTAGCTTTAATCAAGAGCACTGAAGCTCACCCCTAGAAATGGCACATTTTTTCTCACCTCCATTCTTTGACCCTTTAGCCAAATCTCATTGTTCCTCGTGTGCCCTTTATTCCTTACTAGATCTTGTTCGCTTGTCCCTTGTTGCATTATATCCTTGTTGGCTTCCCTTTCAGTTATTTTTTAACCTTCTCCTCCATGTTTAGGGCATGATTTATACATGTGTTTTGAAAGGTTATATGTATGTTTTATACGCCAAAGTTTTACATTATGAGTGAAAGTATTACAAATAGGTGTGAGATATGAAAGTATCATATTAAATAATTAACATATATTCAACGTGTTATATATGCATGTGTATGTTGTTAAATGATTAACATATGCATGTCTAGGGTTTTGTTAAGATTTGTAGCCTTGTTAAGTTATGATGTAATTTCCATGATACGTGTTCCATGAATATTATTCCATGGCACCTAGGGTTGATAATGTGAAAGCATGCACGTATGGTTAGGGTTAGTATACAATAATTGCAATTTGCATGATCTAGGGTTAGGAATGCCTCCTTATATGCACTAGAATGTTAAATGCCATAAATATGTGCATATTTTTTGCATGGAGAATATGATGCATTAGAAATGTGTGATTAGGGTTTGTGTACGTAACCCACTAATAGCATAAAAAGTAGAAAATATAGTCAGTTACTGCATCAAAAAGTTTACCTACTTGCTAAATTTTTATGAATTATTGTTATTTAGCCTTTTCATGACAAATTGCTCATAATAATGATGTTTGGTTTGGAATTGGATAAAATGGTGGAATTAGGGTTTTAAGGGCATTTTGGTCATTTTCAACCTAATACATCTTTTATGAATAATTAGACATAGGATAGCCTTAGAAATTTTGATAGATTGACCTTATTGTTGAATTTAACCTTGACCTAAACTATTTACCTTAGGGTTAACTTGGATAAATATGTCAATGGGAATAATTGTGTAATATGTCCTAAACTATTTTTATGTATAATATTATTATGGTGTATTATATATATATATATATATTAGGTTAATATTAGATAGAATTTGGGTTATCACTTTTAACCCTAGCCGGAACCCTAATTTTTCTAACCGGATATATTTTCCTAGTTTATCTATTCTTAATAGTATCCCTATGCTATTGTGTGTAGTCTGCTTTATATCCCACCTTCCCTAGTGTTTATTTCTCCATCCCATCGTCTTCCCCTACTCACCCATGCCTCCACCCGATGTTCTCCATAACTTTATCTATTTGTCCGTCACAAACCATCACCCACATAAGCCTCCCCCTCCTCTTATTTTGATGTTTTTATTTAACCCAACTTACCATATTATGTCTTCTCCTTCTTCTTCTCCCTTCTATTTGTCTCTGTTTCTCATCACATCATCAACGATCACTATAACGCCTCACTAACAACAATCACCAAGCACCACCATTTTTCCCTATAAACCACAAGCACTAACTCCCCATCAGTGTCTCTTGTCCTCGCAAAACCATCACCACCTTAAACCCCTTCTTTTCTTTCCCCCCCCCCCCATCATGCTCTACTTTAATTTTTCTTGAGGCGCATGGTTGTGCACCCTCACACGCCCTAGTAGTGCCTCTCTCGCATGACACACACACGACCCTCGTATCATGTGTGCGATTTCTTCTCATTTATTTCCTTACACACCTACGCACCCTATACATATGCCGTGCACTTCTCTCAGTTATTTCCTAGCACGTTCATGCACTCCCCGCATACCCTACTCGTGCACGTCCCATTCTTTTGACCCATGCATGTGTTGCATGTAATATCATACATCCAATCTTGTCCTCTTACACAACCATGCTTGTCATCCCACCACGGTTTCTCTCCTCTTTGGTTGTATGAACCATCGCTACTCTTTCCCTCTTTTCTGCAACAACCAACACCAAAACCTCCCCTAGCAACTCTAGCAACCATCGTTCTCCCCTCTTTCGCAATGACAACAAGTGTTGTTTTTTCCCTCCTGTCTTGCATGACTTTGTACCATTGTTCTATTGTTGCGTTGTTACCTCACGTAGCTTCCTTTACCCCAGTTATTTTCTAACCTTTCCCTATGTTGATTCCAGTTAATTAGGTTATTGATGTGTTGGAGTAGACGCTAATATAAATGTTGTTGGGTGTTGTTTGCTTAGGTAATCCTTGAAATGTCATGGATAAGATGATATTTTATGATTTTGTGTAGCTTAGATTCAAGTAAATCCAATCACTCATGAGACAAAAGAATTCATGTGCAGGCATGATAGGTTGTTTAGATCTAAAATCATTCTAGGATTTTATGTTATGTAAATGTTAAGAAAGGTATGTATAAATTGATAAATAAAAAAATAGTGAATGTATGTTTAAGGTTTTGTTACAGTTTTAACCTTGTCAAGATATTACATTTATGTTATGTTAAGCTCTCCATGGTTATCATTGCATGTGTAGCTAGAGTTGATGCAAATAATATGCCTACATGATTAGGGATAGTATACGATAATTGCTATTCACATATTTTAGAGTAGAAATGCTCCCTTATGTGTCCCATGATGATAATTGTCATCTTTTATGCTGTATCATGCTAAAAATATGTATTTATGTGTTGCATGTAATACATGACATATTAGAAACGCATGATTAGGATTTACACACATAAGTTGCTAAATGTCATATAAGAAAAAAATATAGTTAATTGCTAAATCTTTTAAATTACATACTTAATAAAATATTGTAATTGTTATCTTTTAGCCTTTTATGAAAAACTTTTATGTTAATCATGTTTGGTAAGAAATTGGATAATAATGGTGAAATTTGATTTTCGAGGGCATTTTGGTCATTTTCAACCAAATGCACCTAGTGTGAATAATTAGATGTAGGATGGCCTTAGTGTATTTTTAAGTTGACCTTAGTATTAAATTTGGCTTTAACATAGACCGTTAACCTTAGATTTAACTTGTATAGTTAGAAATAAAGGAATATTGGTTAGGTATGAAAATGGGAATTATTATACCATGTGTGATATTTGTGATCACGTCATAAATCACTAATACTTAAAATGGAATACCTCGAGTTTGGAAAGGTTTCTTTATAGGGTTAGCTACCCTAGGGACAAAGTAGGATGCCTCCATTTGTTTTGGTTTGATGGTGTGTTGTTGTACCCCAATGAGGCCCTAGTTTATTCTATAAGTATCATATAAACCCTATAGGGGGTATTAATACTTTGGGATTAGGTGTCTTAGGTGTGGAGAGTATTGTGTCACCTTGTGCACCAGTATGACTAGAGTATTGTTATGCCTCTAAGTTAGATAGTTGGGAGGGTACCATGATGCCTTGTGCGTAGGTATGACCAGTGTACTTTTATATCTTAAGGTTATTTTTATATCCTTCTTGAGTAAATTCAAAATGGAAGTAACTTTTAGGTAAGAATAAATGGATTGTTCTTGGATATTGATTTGGTAGTTGCTATTGTGCATTGCCTATTTTAGTACGTGGTTTGGTAGTTACCTTAGAGTCATACATATGGTATTTGAAATTGATTTGGATTTGTTGATTAGGTACTTGCCATAGTGCCCTACCCTTGGTATTTGGAATTAATTTGGATTTATTAATTCAATAGTTGCCTCAATGTTCTACCTTTAGTATTAGAATCAATATGGATTTGTTGGTTTAGTAGTTACCTCAACGCCCTAACTTTGATATTGGAACTGAGTTGGAATTTTTGATTTGGTAGTTGTCTCACTACCCTGCCTTAATATTTGGAATTGATTTGATTAGTCAGTTATGGTCATGGATTTTGATATAGCTATTCTGTACTTTGAGATGATGTGAATTGGTTAGGTATGATTGGTTGCTGAACATGAGACTTGAATATTATATATATATATATATATTAACCTATGATTATCATATGTTTTGATGGCTTGTGCTTTGTGCTTTGAGATGTTTTCAAATTATTTTGTGATTATGTACAATGTGAGCATGTTGTCTCTTGTTAGATATTGTGATTTACTCAGTATGAGGAAGTTGTATTGCTTTTACATTGTAGATGGCTATGTGAAGGGTGTAAAGTAGTTTGAGGTGTATTATATTGGTAAGGATAAGTGGAGTCTCTAGCAAGAGGTCCCATTCTCATAATTGACTTACAGGTCTAAAAGTCAAGATAAACCGATGTTGTATCTTTGGGCGATAGTTTTTGTTGTAATTAGTTTTCCTTTTGACTCTTATATCTCATTTTGTATTTTAATTATCATTGTATACATAGTATATTTACTCGTAACTTTTAAATATGATTATTACCTCCTATTTTCGCTACTTTCTTTTAGATTTAACTTATTTTGAGCCTTAAAACTTGGCATAACAAAGGTGAGAGAACTAGATTTATGTTAAGTATGGTAGTAACACTAACTATTTTTGTAACTAATGCTTCCACAAAATAAAATTTTTAAGTAGTAAAAATGAAGGTGTTATAACAAGGGATGAGTGTAAAGAAAAATTGGTGTCGCACCATTGTGTCCTCTTTTGCGGTCGGTTTTAGTTGGACTCCTATGTTCCTGATGTATTTGGGATATAATTATTGTATAGAAAAAATATTATCCATAAGTTTTTATTTATATATTGTCATTTCTTAACACTATTTTTTTATCCGACTTATTTTGAGCTTTAACACTTGACATAAGGAATGTGAGGAAAGTAAATTTATGCTAAGTATGGTGATAACACCCATTGCCTTGTAATTATCACTTCCATAAAATAAAGATTCTAATTACTAATTTTTGGGGTGTTACACCTATAAACCTATGAAAAAAAATAGATAGTAAATTTTCATTCAGGACTGCACAACATTCATTTGGCCTTCAACAACTTGACTCTCAATATTCTCTAATTCATATGGCATGGCTTGTCCACAAGCTCACCACAAGCTTCAGATCGGTTGATCCTCAAGTTTGAACACAAAGCCCAATGCTAGTAGATCTTCACCAGTTATTCTAATTTGATTTGAGTAAGTAATGTCCTAAATGCCTAATTCACCTTTTATTCTAAATATAGTTAGTAAAATATAATCTCAAACCCCTAATTTCATTTTTCTTAATTTGTGGTTTATTTGATTTTGAGATGTTATCAAATCTTTATCGATGCTTACTTCTAAGAGCATTATGAAATCAATTAATTATTTTTATCTTGTGTGGAAGGTTTTTCATGTATTCATTTATTTTGGATTTTTTTTATTTGCATTTTGGGGGCTATAGGAAAATTGGTTGTGGTGATTGTTGATATTTATCAAATGAAATCAAGTTAATTTGAGGATCAACTGGTATAGATCTATTATTAGGTTATTTCTTTCTTATTTTTTTTATTGCAAAACTTTGTGTTGAACACATGGCATTTGGATTGCTGTTAATTTAGATTTATGTCAGCCAAAGAAGTTAATATCTAACTAGAGTTAAAGTTGGATATTTGTTTAGGGATTGATTATATCTCCTTTATTAGCATTGATTATGGATTAGTTTTGTGCTACACTATGATTATCCATTAATTAGTGTGCGTACTATTTTTTTCCTTTTCTAATATTGATGTTTTTACTAATTGAAACTAACTACTATTGTGTTTTGAAGTGTGACATTGAGCTGCAGGGGTAAGTAATAATCCCTTAGGTGTCTTATACACTTACTAATATCTTAGTTTTGATGGATGATAACAAAAAAAGAATAAAAATAAAAGTAGTTGCTATAATTTGATATCTCCATGTCCAATAGTTATTAGGAATGATGTGATTGACTAATCCTATATGAGTTTACTAATTATGAACACATGATGAATCACTGTTAGTTGCATTCCTACATGGGAAACTCTTGCAGCCTTTGTCTATGGTCTCATAAGTTTATAGTTTCTTCTTTTTGTAGCTAAAGGATGTGAACTTCATCTTTTTTCCTTTTTTTTTATCATGTGCATGGTTTGTTTTTGTTGCCATGGATGTAGCTAAAGACTCCTATTTTTATTGTACTTTATGCTCTTAGTTGTAAGTTATTCGTGTGGCTCTACTTTAACGTATATGAAGCTCCTCTATTACTGATAATAATGGTTAAAGTGACGAATTTTAAACATTATAGAGCATTAGCCATTCCCAGGCCTTTTTCTTTATTTTCCTCCACGCATTCATAATACTCCTTTACTTTGTTTGGTTTATTGATGTCATTTGATAGTTATAGTTCACTTACCTACTTGTTGTTGTCCATTAGAAATCTTGATATCTTGTAGTAGAGGGACAACATGGGAGATATAATTAGGATCTATCTAGTAAGCTATCAATTCAAAATAGTCCAATGCTCTAGCAAGTTGTTTCATGGTTAAATAAAATTAAATAAATAAATAAAGGGACATAGGTTCATATATACCAAGAGACCCTTAAGATCAATATGCATTAAAGGATCTATGTTTTTGTCATAAATAAGTTATGCCAGCTATGATTTTGGTATATCATGGTTTGGTATACATTTGATAATTTATGTGGATGCTTAATTTATTCAATATTTACTTGCATATAAATGAAATAGAATTAGAAGATGCATGGCTATGCATATATATATAATGTAGGGCAGACACATGGATTTTGAGAATAACATTAAGAGTATATAAAAGTTTACCTAGAAAATGTGCATAATAATTAACCAAGCATACATATTAGAAAGCTTCAAGAAATGAGGGATTTTTTTATGCAAAAAAGAAGCAATTCCCCTATCTAACTATGTTTAATATAATTTGTGATTTGTGAAATTTAGTAGTTGCAGTAACTGTAATAATAGATTTAGCTAGCCAATCACCTTTAGACCAAGAATGACTATAGATTTTCAAGTAGTTTAATATAAATCCCTAATCCCCAAAACCTCCAAAAAAAATATTTTTTAATTGCACTATTGATCCAAGACATTGATTTTTAATTGCATTGTTGATCCATTTGAATAGGCTTACTTATAGGCATCCTTCTGACATTCATTGAAATTACATATCTTTGATGGATAACAATTGTTTATGCATGATCAAATTGGTGGTCACACATAAGTAAATGAAAAGAGAAACCTGACTTGGGATAGATGAATTTGTAGCAACTCTTGATAGAGGAAATCCACTAGAATTTTCTTGAAGCTAAGTTTTTTTAGAGCTTTAGTAGGTTGAAGGACTAATTGAAGTTTCTATAATGAAAATTTATACCAAGATTTCAACAAACAAATCAAAATTTTCTTGATCTTCCATCCAAGTGGAGAGCCATATAGTTGCTTGCGGAATTTGGTCCCAATGTTTCTAACAATCCTACTAATGGATAATGGTTGCATATGGAATTTGGTCTCAATCTTTCAAATGATCCTACTTCATTAATGTTTTGGAAAATTTGGAAATGTAGAGGTGATGTATTTTTTTTGTTGTTGTAGATTTTCTATAAATGAAAATTATTGTAGCTCTATATAATTTCAATTTTTATCTATATTTGTGCACTAGTGTCAAATTAATTAGTTAGATTGTATATAGGGATTATTAGCATAAAGTTTTTATATAAAAATAAATGTAGTGTATGTATATTTCAATAATTTGTAGTGGAAAAGTTCACTTAAGAACATTATAAATATTACTAAAATTATAACTAAAATACTATGGAAATATAAATTGCCACAATATTTATTAGTGGCTAAAAAATTTGGCACTCATTGTATGCTTTTGCAACAAATTTTTTTATTTCAAATAATTTATTTTTTGCATTAATAATTTTTTTTTTTGCAAAAACCTATTGTAACTTATCTATAATAATAACTTTGTGGAATGGTTTTTTTTTACTAATATAAAATGCTATAATGGCAAGAAAATTTTGAGTTTCTAAGTGACAAATTTTGATGTTGCAATACATATTATTTCTAGTGGTGTAGAGTGATATGTCATTTTTCTTCAAAGATTAGTTGACTTTCTTCATAAAAATTAGTATTTTAAGTATACAAATAAAATTTTATATATATAAACAATTAAGTATAAATAATTTAGACCTTACAATATTTGACTCGTAAGAAAAATGACAAAGAGAATTTAATGGTCAAATCTATGCAATCAATTTCAATGAGATGGAGGTTGATGTGATGGTAGAGGTAATTTGTCTATTGGTGATAGAGATGGTGGCGGAGGTTGAGGTGATAGGGATAATTTATGTGTTTTTAACAAATAAATAATTATTTATAATTATGAATATCAAAACTTTTCTTGGTACTTTTTTTTCCCAAATTCAAATACAAGAAAGGATTTTTCAAAATTTTGTTTCTCACAAGTGTTTCTGAGCAACAAAACAAAAATAAAATGATTATTTATTTTATTTTTCCTTCTTGTTCAATTCCTTTTTTTTTTCTTTTTTGTCAATGTTTTTCTTCAACCAAACGGAGCCTAAATGGTGCGAACAAAGTCAATTGATATAATATATCCAAAAGGGCAAGTGAACAAATATCTATATAATAACACTGCACGTTCGATGCCAGATTTTTATGAGGACCTAACGAGGAGCACAAGAAACCGCGGGTTCGTGGTAGCTTAACATAGTAGTTGTTTGCGGAAGAAGGAGGGTGTAGCTATTAATACTAGGGTAGCACATGAGATGAGGGTCAAGTATTACCGTACAATTTAGCCGACGAAGTTAAAAGATAAAAATCTGATAAGTTATTAAAAAAACTAATCATCCTGCTCGGTCCCCAGAAGCTGCCATGGGAATGAAAACATGAGAATCGTATACGGGCGTAACAAACTCCATTCATAAATATGATATCGCGCATCAATACGGTGTCGAAGGAGAAGATCCCAACTTTTCCTTTCTCACCGCAAGTCACCTTCTTCCGCCGGAACCATTCATTTCGGATGCTTGACGGCCCTCATTATCGTAATATACTCGCAATACCTGCGTTTTTACAGTTGGATACCGTAGCGTAAGCCAAATGCACGGAACAATATTTTCGACGCAATAGATGTATTAGTTCTAGTAGTGTTGTGTTGGTGTCAAAGAAGAGATCATAAATTGGAAAAGCGCATTCAATCCCTCTGGGTAACAATAAATATGCAGTATAAGACGACAAGCAATCGTCGAGTCATACAGCCAAATCCAACCGCCTCGGTCGGCCACAGACGTGTAATTGACAGCATCTCACATGATAATTTAGGCACCATACCTACTTATATACATTTAACTTCGTCCTCTTTCTTCCCTCACCTCGATCACCGCATTTGAGAATTAGGGTTGTAAGCGTCTGTATTTTATTGATTGCTCCCACCGCCCATTCCGACTTCTCTCAACTGCTAATTGTGATTGGGAAACCTGGGATTCGCCGTCAGTGGCGGGAGCACCAATAGTTCGATAGGAGCGCTGATCCCTCGCGCCACTGTCCTTACTTCACACTTGAAAGCTCTCTCAACCTCTCGTTCCTAACCTAGTCTCTGCTGCACCATCTCTTCTCAGTTTGAGGCCTATATAAGAGCTGCCGGCGAGGGTTGAAATTCGAGCAAGCTGTGAACCGGTATACTTATCTCATCGTCAATTTTGGGTAAGAAAGTATAAACTTCGGGTTAGTTCAGCTGCTTTGCTACTTAGCTGCTCGAAGTCCTGCTATTAAAGGGTCTTTTGCTTTGTCTCTATCATGTCGGTAAGTATTTCTACTCCTACGAAATTTACGATATACGCCTTAATTTTAGCTGATGATATCAGATAGGTTGACTGGGTTTTTATCTTTTTGGCTTCATTTTTTTATTTTATTGTGATTTATGCAGTGTAGAGAATTGACGGACGAGATAATCTTGGAAGGCAAAGATGCTAGTGATTGGACGTACAGAGGAGAAGGAGCTGCTAATCTTGTTCTTGCTTACGCGGGAAACTGCCCTGGCTATGTAAGGCCACTTCTTTTAAATACCCATTTGTTTTTAAACTTGTTATCATACACGTTAAAATTTTCTTCTTCTTCTTCTTTTGCATGCAATGGAGGAATCAGTAAACATGTTTCTTCCTCTTTCTTTCATATTTTTTTATTTGGTTGAAAATCTGTAGTGTGTGTGTGTGCATGTGATTAAAATGGATGCAATATCTTTTGTAAAATGATTGGAATATTGAAGCTGTTCAACTCCATGCTATAGATTTCTCTTGTTTTTCATTTTTATATATTGAATTCTGAAATAAACTGATATGCAGATAGTATTGTTTGGAGGGTTATATTTACTAACAAGATCTTGATGCTCCAGAGGTGTCTAATTTGCATTCTCTGCTTTCTATTCCAAACTTTAAGTCTTGCTTTGAGCAATTAACAGTTTAATCCTTAAATCTTGAGTGTGCATAACAAATCTTGTTGATTTTTTTTTTTGGGAGGGGGTGGTGGTGGTGTTAAGCCCACATCATGAATTTTGGTAAAAAAAAAAATTCCTTTGTTTTGAATGTCTTGTTATTGCCTTGAGCTCAATGAATTTACGAGGTTGATCAATAACGGTTTATGTTCTACGATTCTGGATTAACTTTTATTCTCCGGCATTGTAATTGAAACAGGCTGGGAAAGTGATTCGGGTGCAAAAAGTTTCCAGGAAAGGTTCCCACTGTGGCAATGGACATTCAGGTTTATCCAAACATGAACGGCTCCTATGGAAAGATGTTGATGCCATTGTGATGTCGCCAACGAAGGAAATTGCTCAGAGGATGTATGTGCAGAGTGTGATGATACCACTGTTAGGAGCTAAATATGTTGATGCTGGGGTAAATTCTGAACCTCTTCGGCATTTTCTGTTGTTAATAATCTTGTGGTTGAATTAGCTGGAGATCAAAACTGCATTCTGCTTTTTGCATACTCAATAGTTGTCTAAGAGCTGGTTATCAAAGATGATTAGTGTTGTAAATGAGTCAAGTTGGCTTGTGAATTGCTCGGCTCTTTAAAAGCTCAGTTTGTCTCATTCGTTTAGTTAAACGAATCAAATCTAAAAAAAGTTTGGCTCGAACCATTTATAGCTTAGGCTTGTGTGCTTGGCTTGGCTCATTAAAAGCTCAGTTTGGCTTATTTATTTAGTTAAATGAGTCCAGTCTAAGCCTTATTTTAGGCTAGTTTAATAAACTAGCCAATCTCGAGCCTAGGGTGTTTGGCTTGGCACATTTACTACCCAATAAGTGCTTATTTAGTCTTTCTTTTAATATTGCTGGTCCTGATATTATGCTTCAACCTTTTTCCTTTACTATGAGAATATCTTGGTTGAGCCTTGAGATTACAAAACAAGTTTCTAAATCTTTTAAGGTCAAGTGACTGAAAAATGTGTGACTTGAATGATCAGATATTAACGCATCATTATGAGACATCCAGGTGGTTTTCACATATTAGTTACCTTGTTGGAGTCCTCTCTTGCACATTAAGGCTTTTGTTTGCAGGACATATTTTCCATGGCTAGTTGCATATTCTGTTCGTATTGCCATAATAGGATCCTACCTTCCAGCCCTGAGATTGTTATGTTATTTTCTCTGTGCTAATTTGTTTCTGAGTTATATGTAGAAAAACCGGTGTTAACTTCTGCAAATTTAATATCTGTTCATTTGGTTCTTGTGTAGCAGGCCCCATGTTTTTTAACATTTCTGTCTTGATATTAGTAGAAGTTAGTAGTTAGTATCAGACTCATTACGTTTTTTGGAAAAAAAATTCTGCTATATTTTCCTCTTAGACAGTAGAAATAACCTGCATCTCCTTGTCTAGGAGATTTATATGCCACAATTATAGGTGCCTTTTTTTTATAAAGTGTTGTAATAAATTGAGCTAAATAAGGCCCATACAGATTTTTGTTAGTGTTCCTTACATCCTTTGAACTTGATAGGTACACGTTCTTGTGTCTAGGGAATTCTTAGAGTTGGTTGAAAGAAACATGCTTTGCCAGCGTCCTGTCTGGCGAGTTAATGATGCAAAGGTCAATATCTGCTCAGATTCTGTTCTTCTTATGTCAGATCACTCACTCTTTCCATATAGTAAGTGCCTTCCCCCACCCCCCCCCCCCTTTTTCTGAAATAATAGCTTCTTGCTTGAATGGGATTACACTCTGAATCTCTGATCTTATTCATTTATACATTTTCGTATTTATTGTTCTTCTCTCAGGTTCTCCAAGAGGGCACTTCTCCATATCAGTAGAACTAAAGGTGTTATATTTTGATCAACTTCTTATACTTAAAGATTTATACATTTTATGTTTGGCCTCTTAGAACTTTGCTCTGTGTGGCTTATTTAACTTTTGTTTCTCATGATCAGCCCAAATGTGGATTTCTTCCATCTTCAAGATTTATTGCTGAGAAAAATGCTACCAAGAAAGTTACTTCTCGATTTAAAATGCACCAAATTCTCAAACTGCAGGAAGATAAGGTAATCTTTCATTCACCAAGGTCTTTATAGTGATTTTCATTGTTTGGATCTGCATTATAGTGGCAGTTGCATGTGAATAACACCCTGCTGTTACACCCATATAACTAAATAGCGGTGCCGCTATGGCATACGATGAGAATTCTTAAATCTATTGAAAAAGGCATGTATAATAATTTCTTCTTATTCATTTACTCTCTCTCTCTCTCTCTATATATATATATATATATGTTTGACCAAGTCTCTATTAAATTGTAATAAAATATTGCTATTTATTACCTTCACATCTATTCTAAATAACATGTCTTTTTTCTATTCCAAGGCAAATTTAGGGTTAGTAGGACAATTTAGTATATAATGACTTATATGATGCTTCTAATATAATATGAAATACTAGTTTATTAAATACTTATATTTAAATGTTCAATAAATAATAATTAAAGTATATAGCAAAATAAAATTAAAAATTCATATCGTGACAACCTCAATACATAATTTATCATTTGCGATGGTTCGACACAGTGACCGCGGCTGTAATTTTATTGCCTGGTTACACCACATTCCATCTCAAAGTTTGATGGTGAAGTTCATAAACTTGAGTGACCAGCGCTGAAGTTCATGTATCACATGTAAACATTTAATAACATCTGTAATTTTCTGATTCCGTGATCAGAAATGTTATCTTTATTGCTTCAACCAGGGATTTTCCCATTGTGATAATAATATTTCAATAAATAAAGTGAGTTTGTGATGTTCTGTGGAGTCTGATAATATCATTTTTTTCATTGAACTTTGTGTACTAATTATATATTTATTGACTTGATTCAGTTGATATCTCAGATATTGCAGCGAAGTGAGTACAATCCACTTGATTTATTTTCTGGAACTAGAGAACGGATTCAGAAAGCTATTCAGGCTCTGTTTGCTACACCTCAGAACAACTTGCGTGTCTTTCTGAATGGTTCTTTGATATTTGGTGGTTTGGGAGGAGGTGCAAATGGCCCTAGTATTACGGGAGGGGAATCATTTGAAGATTACATAAAACATTTCATACAGGCAGATGATGGTTTAGGTACACAGAATTTTGTGCATCTTGTGGCGGAGACTGTCTATAAATCAGGTATAATGAACAAACTTCTGGAAGTCCAGAAATTGGACAAGTTTGATATTGAAGGGGCAATCCATGCATATTATAATGTTATTTCCAAGCCGTGTGAGATTTGTAAAACATTGGGTGACGACAGGCAACTGGGTGGGGGTGTTTTACATTCCATTTCTATTGATGAGAGTGTTAACATTGTAAAGGACTACTTGGTGGCTGCAACTGCGAAGGATTGTAGTCTAATGATTAGTTTCCGTCAGAGAGAGGATTTGGATCCTGAATATTCCCATGATAATATATTTTTACAATCAACAAGGCAAAGTTTTTATTTCAAGGTACTGAAGCTTCTCAATTTCCTTTGTTTTTTTTTTTAATTATTTTCTGGTAGAAGTGACAAAGTTATAGATAATGACACTTTTCCATGGTTTAGTAAAATAAAAGAGAGGTATGTCTTACTATTCTTTCTTTAGTCAATGGATGGACTGATGATAGGATGATACAATGTTATGATACGCACATTGCTGCTGTAGTTGTTTGATCAGAAGATGCACTATAGGTCTTGTTTGATCTGATGGTGCACTCTGTCTTATTTGATTACCTTTTTCTTGATTATACTCTGTAGGCATATTTCATTGACCTCGATCTCAAACCATTAAAGAAGATGGAGCACTATTATGAGTTGGATCAGAAAATAGTGAAGTGCTATACCGAGACCTTGAAAAAGAGACCGAAGGCAGAGAGTGGACTTATGAAAGCTGCAGACAATTGAAGGTTCAAAACCTATCATTCTGAAAAAAGCAAGTTCAACTTCTGGATGCGTGCACATGTTGAAGTTATGCTGATATATTTAGTGGCAACTCTAGGGGGATCCTTTGCTATGAGATTTATTCTTTCACCCTTCTTGCCCTTTTCTTGAGATCCGACAGAACTGGCTGGGTATAAATTTGTGATGCCTGGGCTAGATCTGCAAGTGCTGCTTCTGTGCATCTACGACCATGTTGAACTAATCTTCTGTTCCTGTCCTGAAGTTGAAACTGAAGTCATCGTAGGTCTGGCTATGCGGTGAACTTGACACACAAAATAAAATGTACCTAACAATGCATCGGGCTCCTGTGGTGCTACTAGCTAGGGTCAAGTCAGATGAGTGAGATGCTGATCGCTGATGATCTCATGTTATATTCTCTGTAAATGGCACCATTTTTTTTTCTTTTCCTGTGCGTACTTCTGGTGCTCAGTTGATGAAGCTTTGGCTTCGTTCAAGTTGGATTTGGGATATTGTTGAATTTATTTATTTCTGTAATTTCAAGATGGCCAAGATACTCTCGCGCGAGGATTGTACAACGTGTCTGTGACAATTGGTCGCATGACTTTTATGCGTACTTTGATACTTGTTCATGGAATTTCATCTTTTCAAACCTTTCGGATAACTGAAATATCAATCTCTCTTAGAGGTTGCATTAGTTCATGTTTGACCCAAAAGTTGCACTTGGAATGCCTTGTCATTTCAAACTGCTCTCACGTTTTCCCTGGAATGCTCATTGGTTTCAGAATCTTTGGGCACAAGGGCTGTAAATGAGCTGAACTAGTTCGGTATTCAGTTCGGCACAGCTCGTTAAAAGTTCGATTCGGCTCATTCGTTTAGTTAAATGAGCTGAGTCTGAATCTTACTTTTGGACTCATTTATTAAACGAGCCGAGTTTAAGCTCAAAAAAGCTAGGTTAGCTTTATTTTTTGGCTTTGGTTCATGAATTCAACTCGGCTCGGTTTGTTTGTTTAGTTAAACGAGGTGAGATCGAATCTTATTTTAGGCTCGTTTAACTAAACGAGCCAAGTCCAAGCCTAGGAGTGTTCAGTTTGGTTCAACTCGTTTACAACCTTAGGCACAATTGTAAAATGCTTTTCCTCATCTTGATGTGCTGATGATATAGATCAGAATTCACTTGCTTATCTCTTGTACTGATATATTGATAATTTCCTTTTACATTATTGACAAGACGAGCCTATTACAAAGGTAAGCTCGGTATCTCTTTCTCTCTGTATCAAAATAGGGAAAGCTCCCCCCTGCATCAACTTGATTTATTATATGGAATCTCTAAATTTCATCCGGCAACATTTTCTGTGTACATGCCGTGAACTGGCTTTCAAATGTATGGTTGTATTGGATTTGAGAATTTTCTTTGATCAGATATTTATAAAAAAAAGTTTCATTTGGAACAAAACCAGTGTTTTCATAGTTGAAAACATGAGTGCTTTTGGAGTGCAAAGTTTTAATAATATGTTTCAACAGTTCATACTTCGTATGTGCTTTTAGTGCTGTTATACCTCTGAAATTGTGTGAGATGGGATGTGGGGGGCTGTGGTATCAGCAGTCTGGGCAATGCTGGATCTTAAATGTGGGCAAAAAATTTGTAAATCATACATGAACTCACTTACAATGGGAGAAAAGGCCAAATATATGCATACAACAGTATTTTATGATCCCGCAAGCCTTCTTTACATATTCCAAGGGGATGCACACTACACATTGGGTTAGGCACTATTTTTTTTTCCCTTTTTCTGGTTAATATTTCCTTACCCTCCTCCTCTGTGCCTGGAATAATGGTCACTAATGACTGGTCAAGGAATAATAGTAGCAGTAAATAGAGCTGGAACAATTTTGTGTTATAGTCATTGTTTTCCCATGTGTCTCCATCGGTTGACTCTTGGGTTCTTATAATACAGAAAACTATTAAATACTTCCTTTATATCAAAAAAGAAGTTATTCTATCAATCTATACAATTTTTAAAAAAGTAACAAAAGTAGTATTAAAATTACATTTATACCCATCAATAAAAAATTACAAAGCACTTAATGCATATATAATTAAAAAAATTGAGGATAAAAATAGAAAGTAGACTTTAATTTTTCTAAAATTATTTTTTTAGATAAAAATTTAATGATAAAATGACTTTTTTTTATATGGAATAAGTATTATATAAAGCTAGGTGTTGCAACATTGTGAACCTCACATACCGATACAACCCTAATTTTTTCGTGATTAGTATATTATTTAGTCCTTTTTATTTGATCATTGGCCTCCATTTTTCTATTCTAAAAGCAGTGAAAAAGACATTTTTCTGTTTGCTAGGTTATTATTAGGATTGTAAATGAATTGAGTTAACTTACGAGCTATTCGACTCGACTCAATAAAAGGTTCATCTAGCTTATTCTTATAGGTAAATGAGCTAAGCTCGAGTAAAAAAAAAAGTTTCAACTCGACTCATTTATAACTTAGGCTTATGAGCTATGCACGGTTCAATTCATTTGTTTAATTAAATGAGTCGAGTTCAAGCCTTATCTGAGGGTATTCGGCTTCACTCAACTCAAGTCATATATAAGCCTAATCATTATAGTGTGTTTTAAATTTGTTGTTTCTCAAGGCACTTGTTTGAACAAATATCTTTGTGTCAACTAGTTATTAAGGAGATTCAATTATTGATGCTTAATTATTTAGTTTAAAAGAGCATATTTTGGTTGTGATTGTGGCTATGGTGTTGCAATATTGAAACGTTGCAAATAATAAATTATATTTCGTAGTCGTTGCAAACAATAAACTATATTTCACAATTGATCATTTAAATATAAGTAATTCATATATTAATGTTCTATATTATATTATAAATATTGAAATGAATTATTATATGTTAAATCATCCTAATAAATGTACATCTGCCATGGAGTGAAAAATAAGACATGTTATTTAGTTATAGATGTAAAGTTAATAAATAACAATACTTTATTATAATTCACTAGTGTGTGTGTGTGTTCAATGAGAACTAGCTCTATTAGTGAGAACTGAGAACTAGCTTTCATAATTGAAAAAATTACCAACAGTAGATGGTTGAAACTACTCTTAGTATTTAGAGAAAACTACTATATGTACCGGAAGAAACTATAATATTTAAGTGCTAGAAAAAAATAGGTGGTGGCATTTTTATAAATATTGTGTATTCATGTTTCATGTTTAGAAACTAATTACAGTAATTACTAGGTGGTGGAAGAAACTATTATAAGTCTTTCAAAAAAGTGTAGCATTTGAGTGTTAAAAAAAATAGTGACATTTTTGTAAATATTAAGTACTTATATTTTGGATTAGGAAACTACCCATAGTAAATAATGAAAACTATTTTTAGTGGGTAGAGAAAACTATCTCAAATATATCAGAAAATTATAGTATTTTAATACTAAAAGAAGGCAGTAATATTTTTATAAATATTAGACAATTATCTTTCAACTTAAAAAACAAACACAATACTTAGTGGAAAATATCTATGATAAGTGGCGGAAAGAAAATTAGAGTGCTTCTAAATTCTGACTATAAAAGATAGTTTGTACTATATATATATATAAAGCAAATGAATAACAATAAATTAATATGTGTATTTATATAATTAGCGCCATTCCAAATCCTGTCTAAAAGGTGGACGAGTGAGAAACTATAAAACCTATGCAGCAAGATCGCTTTTGATTTTAATATAATATCTACTTATCTTGGTTTTCAAGTAGATTTAGGATTTTTTAATAAATTCCTTATTTAATGGCAATATTTTTTGATATATGATATATCAATAATAAATTTAAAAGATAAATAAATAAATTACCGTCGCATATCAATTGATTCAAATTTTGTTAAATAGCAGTCAATACACAGTGGCGACAGCATTATTTAATTATATGCGTGGAAGTAATACGTTACTTAGCCTTCTATCAGAAATAATAATTATTTTGCTTAATTTAGTACTGGGCCTGCTACTTCTCTTTAACTATATATACGTATACGTGGAAAGCATTTTTCCGTGTATAGAATTTTGTCTGGTCCCCATCTCGGCCAATGTATGACTGCATTTGATCATCGTCCTATTCTTTTGTATGCATATGATAGAGAGGCAAATGAGATGCATCTCTCTCTCTCTCTCTCTCTCTCTCTCTCTATATATATATATATATATATATAATTAGTCCAAGTTGCATTCCTCAGGTCTTTTCCTTTTTCCATAAGAGTTCTAGTTCTCCATATTATGGCAAAGGTGTCCTATTTTTCTCTTGAATTATCTTCTATACACCTTTCTGTTTCTTATTTTTTGGCGGAATATAATATTTTATGCTAGAATTAAAAGTACAAGCAGTAAGTACTAAATATTTTTGATTCTTTATGCAGGGAACTGTGGTGTCGGTTAATTTTTTCTGTTCAGGATGCAGAAAGAAAGTGATGAAGAAAATTGCGAGCATTGAAGCTGTTACTTCTGTAGGTAATGATCCCATCAAATAATACGGTGAGGCTGATCCTATGTTTGTCGTCAATAAGCTGAGGAAGTTTAGAAGTGATGGAAGGTGAGAACCCTCCTTGCAGTGATGGAAAAGAAAACATGTACTTCAACAATCGTTCCGTTCCCAAGACATGTCATATATGTGAAGTTTGGCATGTTGGTGACAGAGATAGTGCTACTGAGCACTGTTCTATTCTGGAATTGTCTGTGTCTTTCATCGTTATCACATGCATGTATGGACAACATTTAGCTTAGCTCATGGGGAGGGGGGGAGGATGGGTGTGTGAGAGAGAGAGGTAGAAGAAAATTGACGTGATAAAAGAGTGGCAAAGGTTTAGTTGGTGATGATACTTGACTCTAGTTATAATCAATCATTATGATATGGTAGTAAATTGTGGCTCTCTTAAAGATAATTATATAATCTTGTTCCTCGCAATGGTGGCTCCTGGTTTATTGTCCTGTCAAAGAGCAGGGACCATCGGCAATCCAAAGGGAAGAAACACAAATCAGAGGCTGCACAATAGTTTGAACCTGCTAGAGAATGTAGCTTATCAAGTGTATAGTAATAACAAACATTTTCTATGTCAGTTCTTATTCGGCACCGTATCATCAACCTATTCTGTTATTTCAAAATCGTATGACAATTATCAAGTATACATTCTAAAGAACTCATTTGCAGCAAACCCTACTTTACATAGACAATCTAGATGAATGCATATATGCACCATGAATCATAGTATTGATTTTGTATTTGGAGAATATAAATAATATGTTGAACCTAATAGTGTGAAGGTATTAACGAAAATTTTCTACAAAAAATATGAAGAACAAGCCAATAAGTTATTAATTTTCGGATCGAATTATGGGTGCAAACTTTTTGTATAAATTAATTACAAGATTTATCTAATCCTTTGATTCAATCACCCGAGCTAATAAAATGATGTTGAAGAACATCGATTTAATAACCTAAATTTAGGTTGACTTCAATTTTTCATTGAACTTAAATTTGATTTGGTCTTTCAACTTATTTGAGGATTTCATTGAATTTGATAAGCTTGATATGAGTCTAATGATAAAGATTTGATGTTGCGGTTAAACACATTGAATTTATTGGTGAAGATGGCACAATTTGGTAATACTTGATTCCTTTGATCAAATTTGGTGTTGTTGACTTTATTAACACAGAGGACATGAATCTGTGATGCTTGATCCCATCAATTAATTTGACGTTGTGATAAAGAGGACTCGATTTAGTAGTGCTTGATCCCTTCGATCAGATCCAATGTTTATTGAATTTGTTGGTGAAGAATAGATTAATCAAGTGTGCTTATTCCTTTCAACCGATTATCTGATCTTCGCTCATCAGATCTTTGAATCTTCAAAGTCGCTTACTTTGTTCCTCATCAGTTAAAGTCATTGTTCTTCAATGGATGGTTTGAGTCTTCAAATTTGCTTGCTTTGTTATTAAACTAAAGGATTTGATCTTTGGTTGAAGGCTTCAGATCTCCAAATTTGATTGCTTTGGTCTTTAACTACGGGCTTTAATCTTCAATAGAAGACTTGAATGCTCAAAACTTTTACTCATCAACCCTTAAATCTTTGAAGCTTTGATAATTGGATATTCAATCCCCAACTCTAGAGTGATTTGGAGTTTTCTCTTTGAAAGTTTCTAAGATTTGAACTATTCTACCATCGGTTCTTCAATCAACTTCATAGCGCTTAAAATCTTTCTGTCTAAAAAGTTTTAGAGTTATAAACTCTTTGATCTTTAGCTTTAGAATGCTTGGGAGTATTCTTTATAAGAGCTCTTGATCTCTTGACTTCAAAAGTGTGTAGAATGAGGAGTGATTTCTCTTTATAGAGGGGAAAGGTTATTTGCTAATGATCTTGGGCTTATTATGTTTGTCTTACAGACTTAGGAGTTAGGTTTGTCTTAACTATATTAATCGGACTCGTTGTCTATAGTAAAATTAAGTCATACACATATGTAATGAAATTAAGCTCAATTTGAACATTTTGATCCAATTTAAAAGGAATACAACTTAATTTGACAAATGTTATATCTTATTTTAATTTATAAGTTCTAAATAATTTTAAAATATTTATGAAGTTGTCCTTAATTTAGATAGACCACCTACTTGACAAATTTTTATTTTAGTGTTGACAAAAAGAAAATCTTACTCCTTTTATTGTACTAGCTAGGAATAATATCAGGAGGATCAAACATGCATGATATGATGTAGTGGACGTGTTTGGTATACTAGTAATCCAACTAGAAAATATATATCAGTTGCGTACCAAATGAAAAGGGATTTTTTAATTTCTTTAATAATTCTCATTTCATATTTTCACTCAAGAGTAAAATAATTATTCATCCGAATCTCTTTCTCCTTTTCCAGCACGCCATAGTATGACGTGAAATAGAAAATATTAAATCCTCCTTCAAAGAACTTATTTTTAATCCATTACCGACGTACATATTTTTGTTTATAACTCTGCCCCTCCTCAGTGACGCACGCTTCGATGCTTCATATGGCTCCTCCTTTACCTCGAGCATCGGAGGGAACGCATCAGGCAGACCAGGAAAATGATTCAAGGCTGGTTTCTAATGCATCCCTTGTGCTGCTGCTGGATTTTTAGATGCTTTGCACTCAAGATCGCACTCATATTAATAAATTGAATGCGAGGCGAGGCGAGGAAAAGGTCAAGGATTTTAAGTGTGGTATAAGGTGAAGGTCATCGAATCTGGAGAGAGAATAAGCATGTAGTATCGTCCCCTTAGAAAGCTGTCGCCACTCCTCTTTGTCTGCTCAGAGTAGATTTGGATTTGATCGTATATAGAATAATAGGAGGCTAGTAGCTGAAGATTTATTATTTATTTTTTTCAGAAAGAAAAAGGAATTTCGTCTGAAGTTTAATAATTATATATGTAAATCTCTTGGGATTAGATTTATTATTTAATATTATTATTATTATTATTTTGCCATTGTGGCTGGATTGATTTTTTTACGCATGATGCATGAGGTTTCTGTTTTTATGTAGCATTTTTAATATATCTAAAAAAAACACTTGAACAATTTTATATTCTGCACACCAGGAGCATCTTATATATATATATATATATATATATATATATATATATATATATATATATATATATATATATATATATATATATATATATGTATATTTAGATTTATTTTTATAAATGTATATATATTTTTGAATTTGTTATAAATATATAAATATTTAGACTTTACATTTATTAAGACATAATATTTAAAAAGTATTAAATTTTAGATTACTTTGTTTATTTTTTTCTATGTTTTAATAAAAATAAATTCTAGAAATTTACGTTTTAATGAAAATAAAACATAAATGTGTGCGCCTTAAGTTTTTCTTTTTTAAAAAAAATAAAACTTTTGTACCTTAGTGAAAATAAAATTATTGTACATCACAGAAAATTTAAAAACGTTTATACATTTATAAAAATAAATCCAAAATGTTCATACTGTTAAATATACTTTTTTTGTTTTAAAAAATTATATAAAGAGTGTTGAAGATTATTGTATATCAATAGTAAAATTTTGCAACAATTTATTATACATTAAAGTTTTAGTAAAATTCTATTGAAAATTTTAAATTTAAGAGAAGAATTTCTTCTTCTTTTTTTGTTTTGTTTTTGGCACAGGCACTTGATCCCCTAGATTCCCGGTCAATATTATGAATGTCCCATGTCAATTTATGGGTTCATGATATAATAGGTGTTCTTTTTTTCCCCCTCTATATGTCACCGGGTTAAAATTTTGGAGGGAAATACAAAACCAATACAAGTTCAATAATATTTTTTTTTCTGTAAACAACACTCTAAAAATTTTCTATTGGCCTCACAATTAACTAGAACTGGCAATCGGGCGGGTCGGGTCATTATCGGATCGGGTAACATGATAATCGGGTCATATCGGTTTCGGATAATTTCGGATCATTTTGTCGGGTCGGGCTGGGTCGGATTTGATTCGGATCAACTCAGTATCGGATAATCTCGGGTCATTCTAAGCTCTCGGGTTGGGTCTGGTTGAGATCAGATGGACTCGGATTCGGGTAAATTTGGGTTGTTCTAATTTCGGTTCGGGTTCGGATCGGGCTCAGTTGAGTTTGAATTATTATATTTTCGGGTCAAATTTAGATTGGATTTAGGTCATTTTATATTTGAGCCATGCTTGTGTCATTTTCTTTCTTTCTTTTTATTCCAAGATAATATTAAAAGCTAATTATTTTGAGATCATTTATTTTAATTTATCTTATTCAATTAAAAGTGAATTATTATATTAATTGTTTTGGGGCCTTAGAATTTTTTGTCATTATTTTATCTTTGGAGATGTATCTGACGTTTCAAATTTAAAAGTTTTCAAATCGTATCACTTTTCTTTTTATGTTAAGGTATAACTTATAATTTAACTCCATTATTAGCTTGGTCATATTAAGTTCTAGTATTATTTTAAGTTTATATTATATTTATATCTTATACGCTCCTTACATGATATTAACTTATAATAGTCATTGATAATTGATAACAAATGAAGACCTCTAAGGTTGTACTTCTCATATTATTTTTAAAAGAGATTGATCACATCATATCAACATAATTTTAATAAATATAATAATAATACAAAAATAATGATAACAATAATAATATTAATCAATGAATATCAATTATGGCAAAAATAATAATAATAACATATTAGTTTTTTTTATTATATATTTTGATTAGATCATATTAAGTTAAATAAGATAAAAATTAGATAAAGTAAGTAATAAGGACTATTATTGACAAAAGACCAACTAATATTGACTTCTTACTATTTAACACTGTTGATGTAATAAAAAATATTAATCTTCAATTTTTATAATGAATAACTAACATTCTCACTCTAAATTTTTCCTACTTTTCTATGATGTTGTAGGTGCTATATTACAAGGTACGGCTGTATAGATACTAACATATAGTGTTCAAGGCTGCACTGTTATTATCTTATAGTACTAGATGGAATAATGGAAGTGAAGTAATATTTAAATGGCATAGTAGTGTTTTTTTTTCTCTACTTTTATTTCTATTGGTATCAATGGATATTGTATTTGTATATACATAAGTAATATAAATTTTATGAAAGTATATTGTTTCTAGATTTTGATGTAAGTACTAGTATGGATTAGTTGCACATCTATATTATTTCATGTTTTATGAAGTTTAAAAAAATTTGAGTTATGTGTTAATGTTAATTTTTGGGTAGTACCAAGTTGAATCTTTACAGGTTTGTAATTTTTCAGATAATATCAGATTTCGGATAAATAATGGATCAGGTCGGGTCATTTCGGATTTATAGTTTTTCGGATTATATCGGGTTTCGGGTGAATAGCGGGTCGGGTCGGGTTTATTTCGGGCTTATGATTTCTCGGGTTATATCGGATATCGGATATGTATCGGATCGGGTCGGATAAGTTTCGGGCTTTTAATTACTCGGATAAAATCGGATCGGATTTCGGGCGGATCGAGTTGGAATTCGTCGGATTTTTCGGGTCGGATCAACTTTTGCCGGCTCTACAATTAACCGTTAAAGAATGTTCCGGCATCAATTTTCATACATTAGTATTTCTCCTATTTTTTTATTTAGAGGGGACATCTTTTCTAAATTAATTATGTAACTCCATTGTTAGTAGGAGTTTTCTTTTTCTTTTTCACAAAGTACATCAATATTCTTTTTCCTTTAACCAGACAGTAGGTTGTTATTAACTAATAGCTATACCATTGTCAAATGTCAACTAGTCATTCATAAATCTAAGAACAGATATATATGTTCAAGTAGGGGCCATCAATTATCAAATGTCTAACCGAGGAATTCAATATGCATAAAAAGTGCGCAAATGTTTTAGCTTGTACTCTGGTTGTTGGTCTTCACAACTTCACGAGCTCCATTAGCAGTAAGAGACTCGAGTTGTATTAGCATGACAGTAACATATTTTATTTAATTAGATGCAGATATATCTTCCATTGCCATCATTGCTTCAAGGTTTGTCAGAAATAAGGGAAAAAGAAAGAAAGATGCCATAAATAAACAACACACGACAGGGGTGAAACGAGAAAAAATACGACTCTAAACCTTAAATTGGTTCGGTTAGATATCATTTAAGGGGGATTAGTGCTTGGGGTAAAATGTCTAGTATTTATGGGTTGTTAACAAAGGAACGGTTGTGGTTGTGTGGTTTGGTTGAAATGAAACCATCATCTTTTGAAGGACTCTTGGAAGAATAAGGTATGGAGAAGCGGCTTGATTGAATGGAGAGACTCTGTTGCATAGGGTAGGAGTGGAGGCCTAATTATAGGTTGGGACTTGTAATTTTTTGCACTACACAACTTCAGGAGTGGTAGTAGATGGATATTGATCGAGGGGTGTTTAGGGCCGTAATCTTTTGAATGTGGGGTGATGCTTGTTTATGGGTACCTAGGCACAAAAGGAAGGAAGGCTTTCTGGGAGGAATTGTGGGATGTGGGCCAACATTATAATAGACCGTTATTGGTATGGGGACTTCAATGAGGTTAGATGCAAGACTGAAAAAAAGGGGTTGGATGGACCACAACAATGTTAAGGCATTTAACGAGTGAATCGATAAGATGGGCCTTATTGATTTTAAGCCTGCTAACTTGAAGTTTTTGTGGCACAAGGCGGACTCAGCTAGTCTTTTGGACAGATTTCTTGCCAGTCCTTCTTGGTTGGCAGAGTACCCGGGGCTATCATGCCTAGGGTTAGGAATATCCTTATCGGACCATAACTTGATTTGTCTCATAGGGGAGTCTAGTGGGAGTGGGAAGAAACCTTTTCGAGCCTGGGATATGTGGTTTTCCCATCCTCAGTTCTGTGGCTTTATTGTAGAATGTTGGACCAAACTAAAAGGAGGTTCTTCTCAAAGTAGACTAAAGGAAATGAAGGGTATGTTGAGGAGGTGGAATAAAGAGGTGTTTGGGGACATTGAATCAAGGATTTGTTTACTTGAGTCAGAGCTAGCAAAGGTGGATATAGTGTATAGCATGGTGGAGCGTATAATGAAGTCGAGCTTGCTAGAAGGTCATCCTTGCAGGTGTGGATTTGGAAATGGCGCAAAAGGAAAGAAGATTACTGGATGCAAGTATCCAAGATAAGAGGTTTTAAAGATAGAGACATAAATACAAGATTTTCTCATACTATAGCCATTGTAAGAAAGAAGAGAGCCACCATCAGCAGGTTAGTAATAGAGATTTAGGAGATCTTAGAGCCGGCAAAGATCAAGGATGTAATCACATCTTATTTCAAGGATCTGTATAAGCAACCAGATCTTCCAGATATTAGTATTTCTGCTAACGGGTTCCACATGTTATCTAGAAAGCAGAGATTGAGGTTGGATAGCATTCCTCATAGAGAGGATGTTCAGAAGGTGGTTTGGTTGTGTGACCTGTTAAATGCACCTGGGTATGATGGGTACCATATGGGCTTCATTTGAAAGATGTGGGATGTAATTGGGGAAGATTTCAGTGATTCTGTCATCGAGTTCTTTAGGGCGTGTTCTGAACACCACGTTGATTACTTTGATTCCCAAAGTGGAAGAAGCAAAGGAAGCTCATCAATTTAAACCAACCAGCTTAGTAAGGTGCATCTATAAGTTGATATTGAAGATTATGGCTCATAAATTAAAAAAGGTGATGAATGATTTGGTAAGTGATTCTTATTTGGCCTTTATTAAAGGAAGGAGCATTTTGGAGGGTGCATTGGTAGCTAACAAGATAGTTTAATAGTCTAAGAAGAGGAAAGGATCGAAAGGCGTGATGATTAAATTGGATTTTCGGAAGGCCTATGATAGCATCATATGGAAGTTTGTGGAAACCATTTTAAGTATTATGGGCTTTGGTAGTGTCTTTAGAGGATGGATCAAGGAGAGCATCACGACTGCTAGTATTTCGGTCCTTATTAATAACACCCCTTCAGAACTTTTCAAGATGGGTAGGGGACTCAGGAAAAGGGATCCTATATCACCATTTTTTTTTTGTCTTAGTAGTGGAGGTGTTTAATCAACTCATCAAAAGAGGCATGGAAAAAGGTTTGTTGTAGGGTCTTACAATGGGAAGAGATAATTGTGAAATCACCCATCTTCAGTTTGCGAACCATACAATGATTTTCTGTAGGGAACCTTTGGACAATATCATAAACTGGAGAAGACTAATGGACTGCTTCTATTTATTATCTAGGCTTCGGGTTAATTTTGATAAATCTGAACTCATTGGTCTGGGCTTGGACGCAAATTTTTAATTGGAGGCGACAGGAATTATGAATTATAAGATTTGATTGTTACCTTAGTCTTCTGCTGGGTGAAAATGCAAGAAAAAAAAAAGAAGTGTGGAAAGTAGTGGTTGTGAAGATAAAGTAGAGACTGGCTGGATGGAAGTCAAAAGTCCTCTCAAGAACTGGACGACTAGTTTTGATTAAAAATGTATTGAATAGCTTACCGTTGTACTACATGAGCTTGTTTAGAATCCTCAAGGGGGTGGTGAAAGAGATCATTAGTATTCAGAAGAATTTCTTCTAAAGTAATAGTGGAGATAGAAAAAATTTACCTTTGGTTAAGTAGAATGTGATTCAGAGGCCCAAAGCCTTGGGGGGTTTGGGTGTGGGGGATCTAATCATGAGAAATAATACATTGCTCTTCAAATGGTGGTGGATGTTCTATATTGTGGAGAGAGTATTGTGGAAAAGGATTATTTCTTCAATTTACCGGGGTGGTCACTTTGGCTTTCTAGAAATTTCGGATGATCAAAGAGGGTGGACCCCATAGGGGGACATTGTTCAAGTCGGGTGCAGGAACCTTAGCCTTACTTTAGGTCTAAAAGTTGAGCTTGGAGATGGGAAGAGTGTCAAATTCTGGTTCAATGACTGGTCAGGGCAAGGAGCATTGAGAAACTTATTCCTTCGACTCTTTATGGTGTTAGGACAAGAGGATGGTAAGGTGGCGCACATGGGTATATGGCAAGGAGCGCAATGGATATTAAACCTCAAGTGGAGGAGGCGCCTTTTTCTTTGGGAGGAGACTCAAGCAGAGCAATTAAAAATATTCATTCAGAAGTTCCATCTGAGTGAAGGTAGGAAAGACACGATCAGATGGGTTTTTGATGCTATGGGAGTTTTTCTGTGAGATCGTTCTGTCAGGCATATTATCAGAGAATAGCTGGGGAAGATTAGAATCCAAGTATATCAAGCTTAATTTGGAGTAGTGTAGCACCACCGAGGATGATGCTTATGTCTTAGTTTGCGATTCAGTATAGACTCAACACCATAGACATATTGGTTAGGTTGCGAATTGTTGAAGCAAGGAAGGCAAGGTGTCCTTTTTGCGAGTTAGAAGAAGAGTTGATCAATCATATCTTTTTGCACTGTATAATGACAGGAATGATGTGGTAAGAGGTTTGTGATTGGATTGGTTGCGACTAGGTGCTATTAAAGTCAGTTGATGAGAACGCTCTAGCCTAACTATGAGACAACAGTAAAGGGCTAAGAAAGAAAATTAGCTGGCAGCCTTTTTCGTAATTATGGAAACCATTTAGAAATTTAAAAATAAGGTTGTATTTGATAATTAAAAAAATTTACTCTAAATAAATGCTGGTGTCAATCAAGTTGAGAATTAATTTTTGAATTAAGCACAATAAAAAAGAATTTTCCTATAAAATTGAGAAGATAGTTCATAATGTGCAAGCTTTTTAAGAGTAAATATAAATTAATCTCTCTAGTGTTTTACTTTTATTGCGCAGTTGACATAGGTAGGAATTGAAACTTTTTGGCTTTTTTTGTACTATCAACTATCCAAAAAAAAAATGATATCATTTAAGAATTTAATCACCAAAATACCTCCAATTACACCATATAGGTATACATTTGACCAAGTAATGTATACTGTTAGAAAAGGTAAAGTGAAAATGAATTCAGCCTGATTGACCTAAAGGTGTTCATAATAGGCCTGAACCATAACTTTTTAATTTAATTTGGTTATTAGTTAAAAAATTATAATGACTGAATTTTTAAAACAATATATATAGACACACACTACAACACGAGGCTCAGGTACTCACAACTATGAATAAGATAGCAAACATGACAGAACTCGTAGTTACATATCGCATTACAGTAGAACATATTATTTCCTTCTTCGTGGACAAGAATCATAATATTATTAGCCGGCGAAGGGCGTAACAAACAAGTTGTTTCGTTAACTGATTCAACTGGCAGATAACATCAGAAGTTATCTTTAAAAATAATATTTTATGGATGCAGGGGATGGCGTTTCTGAAATTCAAAACCGAGACGCAAGCAAAAACATAGATAATCAAAGAAAAACAAACAAAATTGAGTCAAGCAAAGCATACGACGCTTCTTTATACAGCAGTTTTCTCATTCTTTCTAAATGCAAGTCTCGTTCGTCCCGCCCCGCAAGGGAATACAGATTTCCTCCATATGAGACAAGATTCAAAGTAAAAGGGAACATAAATCCAATACGATGTCGAACACCGCAGCCATTCTCCTGTACTGTACAACAATCTCTTTCTCAACAGCAAAACAACTTTCTCTGCACCAGTTTAAAATAGAAACCAACAAAAATCAATCGGCATACACCAGTACTATGCAAAGAAAAACCATTTTCTACCACGTCCACAAGAATCAAATGTATAATGCAAGCGAGACAATTATTACGTTGGTCACCAAACTTTATCAATTTTGCCAAGTTCGTCACGGTAGTTTTAATATTCTTACGCTAGTCACTAAAGTTGATATTGGTATCTTTTAATCACAAAGTCAAACTTGGGGAAATTGTGAAAGTTGGATGACCAAATTAATATTTGACTCTAACGTAAGCGTTTGAATCCAGCTAACCTTGAGCGTTGCAGCTTGTTGACGATCTACGTATGCAAGAAGCTCTTCTTGCCTCATTAAAGCTTCATGTAATGCCTTCAAAGTAAAAAAGAATGGCCATATTACCACTGTTCGTTTATCAAGCATACCAGGAGGGGGGGGACCCCAAAAATAAAACTGTTTATGACTTTGATTGAGAAACCATGAGGCAAACATTAATGAAAGCATGGTAAAATCCATACGCGGACAAGGAAGGAATGACCAAAAGACACCACAATACATAATAGAGAAAACCACCGCCTAAAAAGCCAATCGTTTTTTGCCATAAAGGTAAAATGAAACACAGTGACCTCCTATGAATACATTGCAAATCTCCACACCACTTCTGCGAGCCTGTGAAGACGCATACTACAGTTGTACTTCATTGAACTATTCTATAAGCACATGCCCATAACTTCTGCTCCGGAGTCCAGATACACTACCAAGTATTTGCAAGCAGGAAAAACCAAACCCAAAAGCACAAGCACGGTAGATCTAAACTTTGTCATTATTGTGGTCGATAAATCAATAACGTGCTCTGCTCAGCTTCTCCAAAAGCCATGGACTATAACATCACGAATATTCTACATAAATATTACACATCTCAACAGGGTCTCTACGAAACTGCAGGCATACTACAACCGGCATATTCCTGTAGTCGCATACTGCAACAAAAACTAACATTTGCAAGCGAAGAACCCTGAAGAGCGCTGCTCAGCTAACGATATGAAGCGTATAAAAGGGATACAAAATCCAACCAATTGAAGGAGCTAGAATATTCAAGATAAAAATGATCAGAATTTTAACATGTGAAGAACCAACAAAAGAGATAAGGGGGAGGGAGACAGTCCCAAAACACTCAACAATTAGCATACCATAACCTCACTAGAGTATAATCCTCTTATCTACAGATGGATACTTGATAAACACGTAAAATATGCATTTTCTTAGTGTGTTTCAAACATAAGTTATGGGTGTTTGATGCATATTTCGTGTTTAAATTGAAGATACTGCTTTTATTTATATTCTTATGTATAGGTATTGGCTCAAGATTGAAATATTTGTTGATTGTTGGAAGTCAAATAAGAGTTTAGAGCCACGACGAGATTTAGAATACATGATTTGAGAAAAAAATGGATGCATGTGTATAAAGAACTAAAATTTCCTCCATGATACAATGTGAATCTGAACAAACTCAAAAGACCAAAGTTGTAGGTCTCTTCAATAGCTTTCTAATGCAACTTGAATCACATCAATCCGAAGTCGGATGAAAAAGTTACAGCCAGCATACCGAAGACTACTCAAAGGAGCACGAATTAAGCACACGTGCCACATGTGGTTCGGTTACAATATTTACAAAACTTCTTTATTTCTTTCTAAATTTTTAAGACATATATGTATAAATGTATTTTAGCTTAGGGTTTGGGAGAGCTAGATTGGAGCTTTCTCTTAGCCGCAAATTAGTATCTAGATCTAGAACTCAAGTCGTAAAGGAAAACGAAAGATTTCTTATGTAAAATTAGATTATAACTCTCTACTTTGAAGATTTTAATCAAAAGATTGGTTCTTTCTTTCTTCTTTTTAATTACTTTATTCCTATGATTGAATTGCATATTTATTTGATGTGTTCTTTCTTTCCAATCATGTATTAGTCGATTCTTTGTCCGGGAATGGAAAAGAACCCAACTTTTTGGTAATTCATGATGAATAAGTATACGTTATTGGTCAAAGTTTGAATATCTGAACTTAATTTCTTATGATTGAACTTTGTTGACTCGCTTGATCACCGAATTAGCAATCATTGGTAATTAATTGAAGGATCAAAAAGTGAATTGATACTGGACCTCTAGAAATTAAGTAGGATATTCAAACGATGAAATAGGCTAAATTCCTTGAGGGTTCTATCGGATTAGCAAGAAGATTAATAGGTTTAATTTAATATTAATTCCACGAAAGTAGGTAATTGAACTTAATTAGGCATGATCTTTAAACCTCGAAAGAGGCTTTAGATTAATTTAGGCTAATTCACCCTTTTAGCTTAAACCAATCCTGAGAACTAAAATAATTCATCATTGAGCACAGAATTTGTGGCAAAAATCCTAGCCTTTCATTATATTGAATTCCATCCGATTAGCTATTTATTTTATTTTTATTGTTTTACCCTACAATTTTATTCTCTTTTACTTTATTCATTGATTTCGTTAATTGAAAACGTAAATTTTGGTAATTAACCCCTAATCCCTATAGGATCGATCTTGATAACTACACCGAATTCGTGGGCCTACAGTTTTTCCTATCAAGTTTTTGGCATTAATGCTAGGGAACTACAATGTTAATATTGATTGTTTACGTGATTAGGTTAGGCTTGACTTTTTATTTTTATTTTTATTCTCTTTGATACTGAATTTCTATTATGTAAGGGCATCAACTGGAGGTATACGCTGAAAAACATCTTGAACTATCGCTAATTGTTGCAGACATAAGAAGGTTAAGGATTTCGCTTCTTCAGCTTCTTCAGGATTTCGCTTCCCCAAATGGTCAAGGCACACATTTGAGCATTACATGGCCCACTATTGAAGCTAATTACTTTGAGCTAAAACTATCATTACTATTGATGGTTCAGCAAAATTAGTTTGGACGAGGTCCTACCGAAGTCCCTAACATTCACTTGTCGATTTTCTTGGATTGTTGCAAAACCTTAAAGCTTAATGGAGTTACAATAATACTATTTGACTCAAACTATTTCCGTTTTCTCTAAAAGACAAGGCTAGAGCTTGGTTGCATTCATTACTAATTGGGTCCATCACCACTTGAGATCAATTGTCTAGGATGTTCCTAGCAAAGTGCTTTCCCCCAAATAAAACAACACAAATGAGGAACCAGATCACAAGCTTTACACAAAAGGAAGAAGAATCACTCTATGAAGCTTGACCCCGATACAAGGAATTATTGAGGATGTGCCCCCACCATGGATTAGAGAAGTGGTTTATTGTTCTCACCTTCTACAACAAGCTTACTTACAACACTCGCATAAATGTTGATGCTGCTGCAAGAGGAGCTTTGAGGAACAAAACAATAGATAAGGCATACATTCTCATTGAAGACATGGCTCAGAATCACTATCAATGGGCAAGCAAGTGTGTTCTAACATAAAAAGGTGGAAGACATGACATAGATGCCTTAGATCATATTTCCTTTAAAGTTGATGCTTTGTTTTAAAAAGTTGAAAGCTTGAGTATTAATTCTGTGGCATCTACTTCAACAATTGCATGTGAAATTTGTGGTTATATGGGTCACTCTACTCTAGAATGTCAATTAGGAAACCCCCCCCCCCCAATCCCCTAATATTTCTGGTATTGAATAGGTTAACTATGTTAATAATTTTAATCAGAAAGGAGATCAATTCTCCAACACCTATAATCCGGGGTGGAGGAATCATTCAAATTTATCTTATAGAAACCCACCTTTAAATCCCATGCCCGCATCTAATTTTTTTCCTTCTTGATTTTTGTACCCCTCAACCAAATCCCCCTCCTCAAAGGTCTAATTTGAAAAATATAATGGAAAAATTTGTGATGACTCAATCGAAATTAAATGAAGAATTTATGCAACAACAACAAACTATGGATAAGGTAGTTAAACAATTGGCCTCTAATATGGATTCCCTAGTTATACAAAACAAGATGTTAGAGATACAAATCACTTTATTGACACAAAATGCTATCTCTTCTTCTAGGCCTTCAGGTATTACTTGAACAAGCCGAGATGAATCCCAAAGGTCATGTGAATGATATATCCCTTAACAGGGATCTAAGATGAAGGAAAACAAAAGGATACATGGTTATCATGAAGAAAAGGTAAAAAGATGGTAGATGAGGATAATGAGACCCAAATTCAAGAAGAAGAAAAAGTTGAGAAATATGTGCCTCCCTCTCTTTACAAGCCTCCTCTACACTTTTCCCAAAGGTTAGCCAAGGCTAAGTTAGAAAAGCAATTTGAGAAATTTTAGAGATTTTGAAAAAATTACACATTAATATCCCATTCACTGAGACTATTTCTCAAATGTCTTCTTACGCCAAGTTCTTGAAAGAGATCCTCTCTAATAAAAGGAAGTTGGAAGAATATGAGAATGACCCTTACTGAGGAGTGTAGTGCTATAATTCAAAATAAGTTGCCTCTTAAACTTAAGGATCCCAATTTATTTTCTATTCCTTGTGTTATTGGTAATTTCTCTATTAATCGTGCATTGTGTGATTTGGATGCAAGCGCAAGCTTGATGCCAATGTCTATTTACAAGAAGCTTGGTATAGGGGATTTGAAGCCAACCACAATATCACTCCAATAGGTAGATCGATTGATAAAATATTCGGTGGGTATACTTGAAGATGTGCCTATCTAGATCAGTAAGTTCTTTATCCCGGTTGATTTTGTTATTTTATAAATAAACAATAACTCTAACATTCCAATTATATTAGGAAGACCTTTTCTTGCTACTACAGGTGCTATAATCAATGTTAAAGATGGAAGACTCTCCCTAAAGATTGGAGGGGAGAAGATATAATTTGATTTAAGTTAAGTTATGAAACTCCCTCTAATTGATAAAGTTTGTTACAGGGTTGACGAGATTAACAAGTGTACACATAAGCAATTCGTAAACCATTGCTCGATTGATCCACTTGAGAATTGTTTAGTAAGTGATGGATCAATAAATGATGAAAACCCAAGGTAGCCACATGTGTTCAATCTTTGGAATCAACCTCAACTGTTCCACTTCAAAATGCAAAGCTTAAAAGTTAGAAGTTAGAGCCAAAAAGCTCTACTTATGAAGAGGATAAAGCACGAAAGGTAGAACTAAAACCCCTCCCAACCTCTTTAAGGTCTGAATTTCTTGACCCTAACTCCACTTATCCTGTGATTGTGGATGTATGTTTGAATAAAAATGAAACTAATAAGTTGCTTTAAACACTTAGGAATTATTGAAAGGTCATAGGATACACCATGGATGACATTAAAGGAATCAACCCATTGATTCTCATGGAAGATAATCATAAACCCTCTATAGAGCACCAACATAGATTAAATCCTAACATGAAGGAAGTAGTTAAAACAGAGGTGCTTAAGCTACTAGATGATGGGGTAATTTATCCTATTTCAGACAGTGAATAGGTTAACCCGATTCACGTGGTTCTCAAAAAAGAGGGTGTAACAATAGTCAAGAACAAGAATAATGTGTTTATTCCTACTATAACGGTAACAGGCTGGAGGATGTGCATTGAATGTAGAAAGTTGAATAAGGCAACCCGAAAAGATCATTTTTCCACTCCTTTTATAGACTAAATAATGGAAAGGTTGGCTAGACGGCTTTATTTTTATTATTTGGATGGCTATTTGAGATTCTTCAAAATTCCTATGCATCCTCATGACCAGGAAAAGACCACTTTTACATCATTACATGTCCCTATGGGACCTTTGCTTATTGGCGCATGCCTTTTAGTCTTTGTAATGTCCCTGCCACTTTTCAACGATGTATGATGGCTATCTTCTCTAATTTTATAGAGGACATTATGAACATGTTTATGGGTATCCGTGTATGGCACTACTTTTGATGGTTGTGTAGCTAACTTGTCTCGAGTTTTGCATCGTAATGAAGAGGTTAATTTAGTCCTAAATTGGGAGAAATGTCACTTTATGGTAAGGGATGGAATAGTTCTATGCACAAGATGTCCAAGCGTGGCATTGAGATTGATAGAGAAAAAGTGGAATTCATTAAAAAATTACCTCCTCCAACGTCGAATAGGAGGGTATTTCAATAAAGACTTTTCAAAAATCGCAAAACCCTTAACTAACTTCCTTCTTAAAGATATTCCATTTTATTTCACTGATGAATGTCTCGATACTTTTCGTAGGTTGAAGGAAGCACTGATAACAGCTCCTATTATGCAACTGCTGGACTGGAATCTTCCATTTGAATTTAGGTTGGTGCAAGTGATTATGTGGTTGGTGTTGGGTTAGACCAAAGGAAAGAAAAAAACAAAAAAAAAAGATAGTCCATGTAATTTATTATGCTAGTTGTACTCTTGATGAGACCCAAGTTAACTATGTTACCATAGAAAAGGAGCTATCAGTAGTTGTTTTTACCTGTGACAAGTGGCGGTCTTACTTAGTGGGGTCTTAAGTCATCGTTTATACAGACCACTCCACTATCAAATATCTTTTGAGAAAGCAAGATGCCAATCTTAGGTTGATTCGATGAATACTATTACTACAAGAGTTTGACCTAGAGATAAAGGGAAAAAAAAGGGATAGAAAATCTAGTCGCAGACCATTTATCAAGGATGAAACAACAGTCACATGACAGGGAGGAGGATTAACTACCAATCGACGACTCCTGCGTAGATGATTAATTGTTAGACATAGAAAGATTGGATACACTATATTATGCAAACCTTGTCAGCTACATAGTGTGTGGAGGCTTGCCCTCGGATTTGAGCTATC
Organism: Tamarix austromongolica; assembly: GCA_039764185.1. NCBI lineage: Eukaryota > Viridiplantae > Streptophyta > Magnoliopsida > Caryophyllales > Tamaricaceae > Tamarix > Tamarix austromongolica. Next base: position 70,338,061 of record CM077818.1, read on the forward strand.
AAAAGTTCTTTGTGGACTTGAAGTATTATTTTTAGGATGAACCGTTTCTATACAAATAGTGTGTTGATGGGATGTTTAGAAGGTGTGTTCCTAACGATGAGGTTACAAGTATTCTCCATCATTGTCATTCATCTTCCTATGGGGGACATGCAAGCACTTTAAAGATAGTTGCAAAATTTCTAAAATCAGGTTTCTATTAATCATGTCTTTTCTGAGATATGAGACAGTTTGTGATATCTTGTGATAGTTGTTAGAGGACCGGGAACATTTCGAAGTGACACGAGATGCCTTTACACTTCATCTTGAACATTGAGGTTTTCAATATGTGGGGCATAGATTTTATGGGACAATTTCTACCATCGTGTAACAACAAGTTCATCTAAGTGGCGGAGGATTACGTCTCCAAGTGGGTAGAAGTAATAGCATCCCCCACCAATGATGCTAACGTGGTTGTGAAACTATTCAAAAACATCATCTTTCTAAGGTTTGGGGTGCCAAGGATGGTAATCAGTGATGGTGGTTCACACTTTAGAAAAAGAAAATTTGAAGTTTTTTTGAGAAAGTATAGGGTCACTCAATAAGGTTGCCACACCATATCATCATCAAACTATTGGCTAAGTGGAAGTTTTAAATTGTGAAATTAAGAGTATCTTGGAGAAAACAGTTAATCATTTGAGAAAGGACTGGTAGATAAAACTCCAAGATATCGTATGGGCCTATCAAACTGCCTACGAGACACTAATAGGTATGCCACCATTCAAGTTGGTATATGGCAAATTGTGTCATCTCTTGGTTGAACTAGAGCACAAGGCTTTTGGGCTATTAAGCCACTCAACTTTAATATGAAGATTGAGGGTGAAAAAAGAAAGCTTCAACTTCATGCGTTAGATGAACTACGATTAGACTCCTATAAGAATGCCCAAATTTATAAAAAAAGGAATAAATGATGGTATAATAAGAATGTCCTTTGAAGAGAGTTTAATTAAGTAGATATAGTGCCGCTTTTCAACTCTCGTTTGAAGATTTTTCCGGGCAAGCTCAAGTCTAGATGGTCCAGACCTTTTAAAGTTTGTGAGGTCTTTCCTACTGGAGTTGTTAAAGTGTGGAGTGAAACAACGGGATCTTTCAAGGTGAATGGGCAATGATTAAAGCTCTATATTGTAAGGGAACAAAGCGATAAATGGGTTATTTATACCCTTTCCGATCCCCCCTTCGTCGGAGAATTGAGCGTAATAGGGGTCAAGCTCATGACCATAAATAAGCACTTCTTGGGAGGCAACCCAAGTTTTCATTCCTTTTCGTTCTTTTCTTCTTCCTTATTTTATTTCATTTTGATTTCATTTATTATTTTTATAGGCAATCAAATAAAAATGAAGTAGATATAGGGAAATGATCTCCTGATGGTGATATGAATCCTTAACCTTTATCGATCATTGAACTAAATAGATGCTCATTAGTCGGGACTAGAAAAACTTTTTAACCCACATTTCAACTTATTCTCAAAGGCTTTTGATTGTAAGTTAGCAAAAGGGGAGAACGGGACTTGAATTCTTTTTTTGTCTTATAAGAGTCAACATTTATGTGGCTAGCATTATAACCTTTATCATAATGAGACAAAAAAGAATTAAATTTCGTAGACATTTAAAACTAGTCAAAGCTTGAGCCTAAATTGGATGTATTACATATCCACTCATGATTTTTCTTTTCTTGTGTAATATTCTCTAATGGTGTAGGAGATTAGAACTTGCATTGAATTACTTCGAGGCTACATATAAATTTTACATGTATAAAAAGTGATTGAGGCACATTTATTTTTGTTCGTAGTCAACATTATCCAAATAGCCTACCATATGTTATTTTGCATTTTGATTAGCCATTTTGAACTTATGAGTCTAATTCTTGTTGATTCAACCCACATATGTAACCTCTAATTCGGAATGTAATCCTTACCCATGCCTAAGCTAGGGGAGCATAATTTTTGATACAATGGGCTATGTGAGTAATGTGGTGTCGGCTTGGAGGTGTGAAAGGTAGTGTTTGATTTCCTCATTCTTTCTTTCTACTCTCTAAAAATTAATAATAAAAAAAAGGGAGAAGAAAGAGAGAGAAAGAAAAAACATTACAAATCAAGTACTATCTTTGTGGTGCATGTAATTATGAGCAGTCAAAACAATGTATTATGACGTATCAAAGGGAATAGTTGGAAGTTCTTTGATAGAAGATAGAGTTTGTGTGGATGTTATCGATCTTGCTTTGAAATATTGTGTTTTGCATTTATTACTCCACTAGTTATAGGCTTTTAGCTACAATCCCAAATATCTATCCTACCCTTTAAACCCTAACCCCATTACGACCAAATAAAAGACCTCATGTTTTTTTACATGCATTAGTTTTCAAAGTGGTGGAGATTGAGAGTCCACATGCCCTAAAGCGAGGTCTAAAAATTTAACTACTTGAATGTCTCAATTGTACTACTTCCAAATTAAAGCTAGTTACATGAATTGCTTTCTTTAACTTTGGCTTGAGGATTGGATGGAAAGGTTATCCTTAACTTGTGACACTTGTGATCGCAAATAAATTTTTAAATGTGATTTTACTGAAAGATATGGAAATTACTTTCTTATGTCCTGATGAAACGTGTCTATCTTGTGATATGTTAAATATTAGTTATAAGATTGATGAGAGGGTGATCCCTACTCCATTAAGTTTACCTCCTCCTATGGTTCTTATTGATTATTTGCTTGAGGGCAAGCAAAAGTCTAAGCTTGGAAGAGATGATAAACACATAAAATATGCGTTATCTGAGTGTATTTCAAGCAATTTTTGTAGATGTATGATGCATATTTCGTCTTTAGATTGAGGATACTGCTTTGGTTTATGTTCTTATGCGTAGTTATTGGCTCAAGATTGAAAGATTTGATTATCTTTGGAAGTCAAAAAGAGTTTGGAGCCACAACGAGATTTAGAATGCATGGTTCGAGAAGAAAATAGATACATGTGTATAAAAAACTGAAATTTCAATCATGATACAATGTGAATCTGAACAAACTCAAAAGACCAAAGTTGTAGGTCTCTTCAATAGCTTTCTAAGGCAACTTGAATCACATCAATTTGAGGTCGGACAAAAAAATTACAGACAGAATACCGAAGATTGTTCAAAGGAGCACGAATTAAGCATGATAGCACGTGCCACATGTGGTTCAGTTACAACATTTACGAAACTTCTTTATTTCTTTCCAAATTTTTAAGAACCGTGTGTGTGTGTGTGTGTGTGTATTTTAGCTTAGGATTTGGGAGAGCTTGGAGCTTTCTTTTAGCCACCAATTAGTATCTAGATCTAAAACTCAAGTATTAAAGGAAAACGAAGGATTTTTTTATGCAAGGTTGGATTACAACTCTTTACCTTGAAAATTTTAATCATAAGATTGGTTCTTTCTTTCTTATCTTTAATTAATTTCTTCCTATGATTGAATTGCATATTTATTTGATGTGTTCTTCATTCCCAATCATGTGTGAGTAGATTCTTCGTCCGGGATTGGGAAAGAACTCAACTTTTTGTTAATTGATGATGAATTAGTATACATTCTTGGTAAAAGTTTAAATTTTTAACTTAATTTCTTGGGATTGAACTTTGTTGACTCGCTTGATCAACAGATTAGCAATCATAGGTAATTAATTGAAGGATTGAAAAGTGAAAATTAATATTGGACCTCTAAAAATTAAGTAGAGAATTCAAACTACGAAAGTAGGCTAGATTCCTTAGGGATTCTATTGGATTAGCATGAAGCTTAATGGTTTTAATTTAATATTAATTCCATGAAAGTAGGTAATTGAGTTTAATTAGGCATAATCTTTAGACCTCGAAAGCTGAAATAATTCATCATGGAGTATTGAAGTTGTGGTGGAAACCCAATACTGGCCTTTAATTATATTGAATTCCACCCTATTAGCTGTTTATTTTATTTTTATGATTTAATCTTATAATTTTATTCACTTTTACCTAACTCATTGGTATTCGAAAACATAAATTTTGGTAATTAACCCCTAGTCCTTATGGGATAGACCTTAATAGCTACACCAAATCCATGTGCTTGTGCATTTTCCTATCAATATTAAGCTTTCTAGACAGTAGACCAAGCATTATAAACAAATGAACTTGGATGTAATTAAGTATAATTAGGTTTTCATATGTGAACAGATCCGTGCACAAAAAAGGTCACCTCAGTTTGAGACTTGTTCAAACTAAGCCAAGCTCCAGCAGATGGATTATCTTGTTAGGCAGCTTGTGCTTGCAACCAAACTTGTTTACATGTCCACAAGTACCACAAGCTCATGAACAATGGCTTCAAAATACATGAAAAATCCTAATAAATAGGATTCTCACTACTAACAACCTCATTATTATGTTACTTAGCCCACCGGCATTTTTTTATTTTTTTTCAAAGCAAGAAGCTTTCATTTTGTTAAAAGTGATATTCAAATCAAATTGCATGCACACTATTAATTAGTCATAGCATTAAATGTCAATAATTACTCTTTTAGCAAATCAGCTCACAACTCAGCATGAATTCATACATCCTGAGGCTGGAGCTTGCATAATTTCTTTAAAAAAAAAAGAAGAAGAAGAAAAACATGAGCATCTTATGATCAGCTCAGACTGACTTATTTAAAGGTATCAAAATCAATACAAAACATAAATTGGATATCATAAGCCAGCAAAGCGCTAAATGAAACATAAATATCTGAAGTAAAGACTTATCAAGCCTTGTCAACCACTGTTTTCATTTGCATGCTTCCAGATTGAAAATACTAAAATATCAATCCAAAACGGATTTGGTAAAGTTACAGTTGGGCTGAATCTTTCCTTGGTCTTTTGACCTGGAAACGATTGCTGCACAATCACAATGGAAGATCCAGATATTAGTGAGGGCGAGCCTCTTTTTGTTCACCTTTAGCCGCTACCACCTTAACCAAACTCGCCCACCAGCCAACCATACCTGACAACCAGCATTGCATGCTCCTGCCCCCAGAAAAAGATGCTCACCGAGCTTTAAAGAGAGCATAAGGTGGAGAAAACTGGAAGGAGGAGAAGATAGTCATAAAAGAACTGGAGGGCAAGGAGGATTACTCTATAGCTTTGTCAACGTTCAACCCTATCAAATTTGCCCTCCATAAGGTGGTATCGAGGCCAGGGGCCACACTAACAATGACAAAAGGCAAGCAAAACCCCAGGCAGCTTGGAGATGGTGCAAGCGCCAAAGGAGGCTAGAACACTCTCAAACAATCCTCTCCAACAATGGAAGTAGCACATAAAAAAAAAAAAAAAAAAAAAAAAAAAGAAGAAGAAGAGAAGGAGAGAAACATCAGTGAAAAGTTCCATTTTATTTACTTTATTAGGATGCACTTTTGGTGTACTTAACGGGCAATGATTTAATAAACCAGTAACTCCAGAAACAAAAAAGTAAATCTAGTTCTGAACAGCAAAACTATATAAAGATGTAAAATGAAGAACAATAAACAGAAAATACCCCAACAATGGTCTCATAATTTTTCCAGCAGCCTAAAAACCTTCTACAGCAGCAATAAATCTTGATCCATGAGTTTAGGGTTTATGGTTTATGATTTAGGTTTAGGGATGTATGGGTTAAGGGTAAAAGTAAAACAGTAAAAGCACAAATATAAAATCTATAAAATAAGATAAAAAAACTATTATAGGAAATAATATTATTAAAATATTATATGTCTAAAATTGTTAATATAAATCAATTTGGTTCATACAAGTTGCTAAATAATAATATTCCTTCAGTCATATTCATATATAACCTTTGCCAACTACTCTACCAAATTATTACTTCATGTCAGCTCAAATTCAGTTCGAACACTACCAAACAGGCCCATAATCACATATTTTGTATCCTTGAAGGCACCCCTTGACCAGTGTGTATAACCCCAAAATTCTAAGGTTAGAATAGTGCAACTGGGGTGAAAACGGTGTAGGTTGTAGGAAAGGACTAATTGTTTGAAGCATGCCACAGCAAAGTTTGTCATTCTACACAATCATCAAAATGCAGTCCATTCAAGATTCAATAAGTAGAATAATGACAAGATCAATCACACAGTGCACATTGATAAATAGTTGGCTATGAGGAGCCACAAATGGAATATATATTACCTTTTTAGTTGAGATCAAATCAGCTTCTAATGCATTGACCCGGTGAATAGCTATATTTAACAAATCTTCCTTGTCAGAAGGCATCTGGGCTGGCTTTTTCACTAGGGAATTTATTTTCTCTTCAAGATGCCCCATCTTTCTCAAAACAGTGGACATGAGATCTGTCTCCATAAATTGTTGAGTAGGTGAAGTGGGCCACAACTCCTCTCTAAATGGTGTATCAAATGCCAATTGCCAAAGGTTGTGAGCATAATTGCAAACTAAGGGAGGGCCTTCTCTAGTAACAACTGTGAACATCGAGTGGAGGAAAGCACATAATGTCATGAAGAAAGCCAAGATCACAGACCATGCACATCCAGGTATTCCTTTTGAAGTTCCTTCATCAGAGCACAGAAAGAATCCATACATTAAGCAAATGGAATTCCAGGAAAGATCAATCAAATATACAATTTATTGATAGACAAACCATCCCTATGAATAGCATATCCACTCAGAGTAAAGGATAAAAAGGGGAAAACAAGGGTTAGAGCATAAAAAATTTGCTCATATAGAATGATGCAGGGAAATATATATGTCCTCTAATGCAGCATAAGGAGGCTCTCTATGGATAAAATGGGTGCATGAAACATTATCAAAGGTAGCAACATTTTTGCATTCATAATCCAAAACCAGCACTCATGAAGAAAATTCTTGGGCTAAGAAGCAAACTCCAGCACTTTATGTATGAGGATGAGTGTTGCAATCAAGGGAAGTATGAAGTGGGGAAGCTTATCATCAGCCAATGCAGAGGGGGGCTAAAATGCCTTGGCATGATCTAGTATGGCAAGATGAAGGACAACCAAATCATAAACTCACCATGTGGCTAACATGTCATGGCATATTTCCTACTAGGGAGAGAATACAGATGTGGAGGATGTGGGATGAAGCAACTTGGCAAGTATGCACTACTCAACAGGATGAATCTTGGTCTCATTCGTTGTTAGCTTTCCTATCTCTCACAGTAATTAGTGCAGAACACTTGCTTCTCCCTTATGAAGAGATTTTGTGGATGATCAACTAAGTGGAAGACAGTGATGACCAGAATGTTGAGTGCCCTGATTTGCTCTTTGATATATGTGATTTGGCTAACACTATTGTTTAAAAAATTACAAAATGGAATACATAGAATTGTTAAAAAGTTAATGCTAAACATCTAAACTAGATTATTATCCATACCCTGTATTTGGAACTGCACCAGACCAGCAGGTCAGCCTAATTTAACCAGAACCGATCACATGCCTGGTCCTGTATACCCTGAAAACTGCTTGTTACTATCTTAGGGATGACGGAACAATTCTAGAGAGCGAGTTTACACTTCAAAATTTGGCATATATAAAATTTCTCATATTTGCCAGGGAAAAGAAGGGTAGGCGACCACGAAAAAACAAAATGCTTATCCTTCAAAATTGAGCAGTGTGTACATTTTTTTGGTCCAAATATATGTTCTCTCAAATGAGAAAGGGGAGGATGAGAGATGTGAGTTTATGAAACACAAAACACACAAACACACACATAAATAAAAAATAAGAAACCACAGGTCCATGCCCAGCTCACTGATGAGTTGCATGTACAGGTCTATTTTAGCTACGCCATATAAGATCCCATGGAGTTCTTGTTAGGTAAAGTTTGTTTTAGCTTGTAAATATCTCCTTTTGGTATTAACAAAATTTATGAATTACACAAACACACACACCACAAAATAAATAAATAAAGGATCAAAAAATAATCGAAAAGTAACTGATGGATCTCATTCAAGATAAGCGTTGAAGTTCTACGAAGAGAATGAAAGAAGCAAGAAAAAGGAGAATATAATATAATCTAGATGACCTGACATCATCTTATTATCTAGTAGTCTCTCTGCTATACTCTGCTATCAATCAATTAAACAGGACTCCACAACATTGCAGTATATCAAATCACTTGCTTACAATCTGAAGCAAGATCCAACAACTCCGAGAACATTAAGGTTCTATTTGGTAAATAAACTAGTGAAATGAAAATGAAAATGAAATAACAGATATATATTGACATTTTTGAATATGTGTTACAATAACTTTATAATTTGTTTGGAAACACCCTATATTGAACTGTGATTAAAGGCAGGGATAGCTTTGAAATTTTGAGAAAAGTGAAGAATCACCCAACTGAAATGAATGAATAGTTTGAACTATCGAATAGAGCCTAGATCAAGAAAAGTAGAAGACAGATCATTATCCACAGCAGAGCAAAGATCATTGAGCTGACCTCTAGAGGCATCAGTTTCTTGCACAGCCGTCTTCACCACACATCCATCATCTACAGCCTTGTCAACTATTGGAACATCATATCCAGTCAAGTTACTCATGCTTCCATTCACCTTGGCCTGCAATCAAGTATCAGCATATCACCTTGCTTTCATTTAACCAGCTATAACCCCCTCACCCACACACACATAGCCAAAGTGTGCCTATTCTCCATTTTTCTTTCCTCTTCAACGGTCTTGATTGCTAAGACCCCAGGAAATAAAAAGAATAACAAAACGAATACTATATTGCTATGTTACAATGATCTCATCCCAGGATCCATTCATACAAAAAAGCCACATTGTTTCAGAGTAACTTTCATTCAGGACTGCTATATCATCACTCACATTGCAGCCATGAATTTGTGGTATACATGAAACTTGGCTCCAATATCAAATAGCTTCCTAAAATGAAAAAAGGTGGTAGTCAATGCCGTCCAATCAAATTATAATTTGGCAACATTCTTTCCTTTCCTTGACAATGGAGTATTAATAAGGGGAAGTTTCATGAACTAACATGAGTAGAAAACAAAATACATATGCGATTTCAAGGGGGCACTGGAATCCCTTTTCTTCATGGGCCCTGTATGATTGTTGATACTTCATGAGACATTTCAGGTTTCCTGATAAAGATGTACAGAAATTCATTCACACTTTCCCCAGTCCCCACAATTGTATTGCATATGTTTCCAAATATGATCATAGAAATTGCATACCAAGTTCTTATAGAATCTCAGTAGGTTCTACAACAAATTTCTACATTTGTGATCTACTTGGATATAGAACCCAATGCACTTCACATACAACAGCCAGAAGATCCTGTTCTGTGTGAGTTATGATAAATGCATAGCTAATAAACACAGTTTCTATACTTCAACTCTCCATACATAACCCATGAGAAAGTAAAAAACCTAGGAAATGCATCAACAATTAACCGTTGCAAACAGCCAACAATATTGGACAATTATGAAAGAAAGAAATACATATACAAGCATCATAAAAATACAGAAAGATCCTTCACTAAACTTAGAGAGCAGCCTGAAAAGCAATTTATTGGCATTCATCACAATGAATTCCAGAAAGCAATCTCTAAAACATACGGACAAACTCCCAACAACTCTCCCACAGATAGTTTAGATAAAACACTACATTCCACCAACGGAATACTTACTTCATGAACAGGTGTCAAACTTAACTGCGTAGAGCACCCAGCTTGCCTAGGAGAAGATAGTTCTTCAGCCTCTGACCCAGACCCAGAAATGAATGTCTGTCCAATTTTATTCTGCGCAGGTGAACACAAAATAATCTCTTCAGAATAAAAAAAATAGCTAAAAATAATGAAAGGTCTCAAAAACAGAGATGGGAGGAGTTGCAGGAACAGGGCTTGAGAGTAGACACTACTTCTAAGAGTACTTTAAAGGCATGTGAAACAAAACATAACAAGGTTCTTCTCTCCTCACTGCCTATGTCCTCCCACTTCCTTCCTCCATCAGGGTTGTCTAGAATCATTCTAGATGGTACAGTCTAAAGACATCTGCACATGCAAGGAACATAACTTCTATTCACTTGTAGGAAAAAATATCCAATCAAAGCCAGCCACTCCCTACCCCAAATTTCAGCATGAAATAGAAATCGTAGCATGCCTATCAAACACCAACACACAAAACTTCACATCGTTGAAGAAAATTCATACCCCCCTCCCCCAATTCCATTTCTTTCATTGTGAACAAGAATAAAAAGAGATCATAAAAATCTAAGGCCAAAACACATAGCTGGCAACATTCTTACCACCATTTTCTTTAATTATGTGTATAGGGGCAAGGTTGTTTTGTGTTAGATAATTTAAACCACAAAATTAACCATAGCTGATGACACCCCCTCCCCCCCCCCCTCCCCAAAATTGTCCAACTGTATTATGGAAACTGTATGCAGTAATGCAAGGCAAGCAACTTATTAAATTTGGATTATCTTCTCCTGAGGTTTCTAAAATCATAAACACAAGGTTGAAAACCAATATTAGAATCTTAGACAAGATCACAAAACTCAATTTCTCTTTCTTCAACAATTTCTAGGGTTCTGCTCTTTTATGAAATCTTCTTTAACAGCATTCTTAAAGATTCATCTGTCTGTGGCTTTCAATCGAAAAACCATGGCTGTGGGTGGCTGGTAAAGAGGTTCCTGTCTCCTTGGGAAAGAAAGGAACCATCAAGAACAGATTCAGAGGCACATACAGCTCCAAATGCAGCTTTGCCCTCTCCCGTCAGATTCAACCATTATTGTGCCACTGCATTTCACACTTGACTCAGGAAACAAAATTTCCTACATTTGGTCTCTCTTCCTATATCTCCTTCTAAGCATAAGCAACAAACAACTGCTCCATCTCATATGCAGAAAGCCATTGCAGCACATTATTAGCATCAATCCAATAAAAATGATTGTAATATTGCAATTAGATTTCTCCAATTTAATATCTCCTTCCTCCAACATGACAGATTAGATTATAAAACCAGAAGTATTTCAGCTAAATATAGCTAGATACCACAAGTGCAGCCAACAAATAAGCAAGGTAGCATGTTAATAAAAATTAGACTAAATGCAACACTTTAAAGCTCATACAGGAAGCTTTATGAATATACAGGTAGATACCATATTGAACTGCGGATTGTCATGAGCAATTACCATGCCATCACTATTTGATATAGTGACTTGTGCTTCTCCACGATGAATCATCTACAAGAAACAATTATACCAAACGAACTACATGATTTCATCCAGGAATTTCAAGACAGGCACCTCAAAAATAGATGCAATTAGTGGTTGATGCAAACCTTCAAAATTTTAGGATCTTTCCATGGCCCCTTGTCAGATCTCAAACAACCACCTTCATCAGCACACGAACAGGTACCGCCAAAAAATTCAGGCAGCTGGCTGCATCAGATGAATAGATGAAAACATCTGGATCTGAATGATATAAATAGTAATTATGAGTGATAATTAAGTGAGTCTACAAATTTGAGGCAATTACCAAGAGTCGATTACTTCCAGCAATTTGCTTTGGTACTTGTGGCCAAGGACCTGAGTACTCATTTAAGAAAAATAATTAGAGGTGCAATGCCCAGGCTGGTGGTAAGAAACTAATTTCATCCACTTTATTCCAGGCAACTGTAAGGTCCAATAACATACATGAATTTTGGAGGTAGTTTCGGGATCAAGAAAAGGCTTCAGTGTATTCCAGAGTAGTTTAAACCCATGCCCAGCATTAATAATATACATTCGAAAAAGGGTCTGCATGAATGTTGTTCAAAAGTTAAAAAAGACTGCAGAACCAAACAATGGAAGAAATTAGTTAGTCTCTTCTGTTCAGCTCTTGAAGTGAGCTTGGCAGAAGACAGATCATGTCTAGTGCAAGATCACATTGTATACCTCTGGATAGTTGCCATTATCAATCTTTTGCAGCTGCATTATCAGGTCACGTGCAGGCTTGTTAAAGTTTTTTAAACCCTGTAAAAAAAAAATTTTAATTATGGATGACAGCATAAAGCAAGTTCTCCGTAAGTCGTATATTTATCCTACTCAGAACCCAGAAGAACCAAGATGGCCTACCACGCCTTGAACATCTACTATAGTCGTAGTTGAATCGACATGCCTTTTTGCAGAAATTGAGCAAGCTGGAAGCTTGATAGCAAAACATCTCTCAAAATCCTGTACATGGTATTTCAGGTACCGATCCATTGATGTCACTTGCAGAAGCTTTTCAGTATCAACTTTACCCAATAAATACATATAAACAGGCCTCCCATCTTTATCAATGCCATGAAATCCCTGGGGATAGTACTGCAGAACGTCATTGAGCTCATGGTATTCAAAATCCTGACAGCACATAGGCCCAAGACAGTTAAGCTTGACAGTGGCAATGCATAAGACTGAAAGATCAAAAGCCGTTCATCATATATTAGTTGTAGTAACAAGGCCACCATAGAAGAATCTAGCCTCCAATAGGACAATCATTGAACTGAATTACCTCAATAATGGTGTCAGCGCCAAAATTCTTCCTCCAGCAGAGCATGTCAGACCACATCTTCTTTGCTTTTGGAATGTCAAACTTCCGTGCTTTCAAGAATCTGCAGTGATCAAGAACATGAAAAAAACTTAGATCAAAGAAGCGACAGTTAGAGCAACAAGTTTAAACAGACATACTATGATCAAAGAGAAAAGCAAGAATCTAAAATTGATTAGACATTATCTTCTCCTGGTCACATTGTAATTTAAAAATTCAAAGCTTGTTCAAAATTTCACACATTGTGAATCTTTCAGAATCAACTTTTTGCAGGAGGAAAATCCAGCTCAAACAAAAATATCAGATCATACCAAGTGCATATGAACATGGCCTAACATTACTAATGAGCAGAATAAGGAAAGCAAATCACCTCAGAAGAGTGTAATAATTATCATGTCTTGAAGGTAATAATTCATCTAAAAGCAGTGCCTGACGAAAGGCCTCTACTGTCTGTGCTTCTTGAGCATCTCGTACATCCTCGATGGAAACAGAAGTTCGGCGGTCTACTTTCCTTTTGCCTTTCCGCTTCAGCGTATGTCGAAATTTGCTACCAGCATTAATTGCTTTCTTCTTAAGATTGCCCATTCTAGACTTCTTTTCATCTCCCGATATCTCATTATCAGAAGTCGGCTTCTGCTCCCTTCTATTGTCATGGCTTGAGGTTTCTTCAAAGCCTGATAGGATCCATATTAGTTATCATCCAAACTTCCTCATGTAATGCTTGAGAAAAACAATCATGTGTTTAATTTATGTTTCCCTAGTTATTGCTCCATCACAAAGCTATATAGTTGTTGCAACTTTTCAAGAAATATCATGGAACTTCCAACAATAAGACAGCCTTAAATCATCTATTATCTAAGAAAACCAATAAATCTGCATTGATCTTACCTCAGAGAAAAACCGAATCCATATACAGTAGACATAGCAATTAAAAGGGGTGGTTCCCAGATCAGCAATCAAGAATGAAAAGCTTGAGAAAATGCTCTCGTGGCTGTTAAAAGACAACGATTTTCCATTTTTTCCCTTTGGGGGAGGGGGTTGAAAGATGACAGGTGTATGGAATCTGCCTATAAGCTGCGAAAATAAAGAAGGGCACAAAAAAGTTACCAATTAATGGATCATTACTATAGCTCATCGAGAAAAAAGACCTTCCCCATGCATGAGTTATGCTAATTATGACTTTTGAGGTTACTAGGAATGGTTCATTGAACTAGAGGCTTGTTCTTTAAAGCACCTACGGGAAGGCGTAGTAGGAAGTGATAGCTCTATTTGGTAACTAAATTATTGTTTGATTATTGCATCATTTGTAAAATATTACTTTTAATAAAAAAATATTCAAAACTTCTCTTAACTTTATCACAATAGCCTAAAATAATAGTGGTGTCAATGAAATGATCAAGACAAATCAAAACAAATCATGTTCTCTTATCTAATTTTATTTTCTATTTTTCTATTCCCTCCTTACAACCATTACTTATTTCTTATATCCAAGATAACTAAAAAGGTTTGGCAGCATCATTTATAGCCCTGCTGAATACAAAGAAGCACTTTGTAATCACCCCAATCACCCTCAGACAAAACGCCCACAAGAATGAAAATAATCGAGTCAGTTCAAAAGAAATCATGTTCTCTTCTCGAAATATATTGTTTTCCATTCCCTCCTCAACCTATGCTTATCTCTCAAATCCAAAATAACTAAAATGGCAAGGCAGCATCCCCTATAGCCCAGAATGCAGAGAAGCAGATTATAATCACCCCTATCACCCTCGTACAAAATGCTCACTTCGTGTGAAGGCATCACTATCCCTAGAATGAGAAAACGTACACGTCACCAACCAGAGTCTACCACAAGTATGGCCCCAATCCCTCTTTCCCAACACTGAAATTCATACTAGCTAATAAATTAAATGAGTATAAGATTCGATCAGCAACTTTCAAACTCCATAAGTGCAGCATTTAACTATCCATTAGAGGAGAACAAAAATCAACAGCACAAATACTCAGTAACAAATTGAAACTCAGCCAGCCATAAAGCCAGGGCCATAAATTTTGGCCATCGTTGAAATATAAATTGAAGAAACAATATCAATCTAGAGTTTGAAAGTATATCATAACTTGTGACGTCCTAACACAATTCAATGAAATTCTACTAAAATCCGAAGGAAAAAAAAAATATATATATATATATAGAGTCATAATCCAAACCCTAAAACCCCAATAACTAATTAAAGCATGAAGAACTAAAATAATAATATCCGTCATGTAAAGAGCAACTAAAGAAAACAAAAAATAAAGAAAGACAGAAGCTAACTAGGCCGAGCGAACCGGTCCAGCGGCCCGGACATGTTAGACGATTCTTCTGAAAATAGAGAAAAGATGATCCGACTTCAAATTTCAATCTATCTCTGTAAAAAAAACAAAAACTCCGTGAATTGTGAGTGCTGCAACGACAACAACGACAGAGGAGATAAAAATTCATGCGGAGGCAACATAAAACACCTGCTCATATGGCGGGATGATAAACGCAATACTTCAAACGAAAGGCAAGAAAAATCTTTCAGGTCAGCGAACTAATATGCCGGCTGGTTGGCTGCTGTAATTGTAGCTGTGAGGAAGAGGAGAAACGGAGAAGAAAACGAAAATGAATGTTCTTTTTTTTTCTTTTTTTCTTCTTTTTTTTTTTTTACACCAGTTGATTTTGTTTTTTCACGCATTTTTTATATATATTTAAACAAATATTCCTTCAAGACAGCATCAAGGAAGGGACGGGGGGAGAGGGAGAGGGAGAGGGAGAGGGAAAGGTTAGAATAAGAAAAGGTCAGTGAGAAGAGAGAGGGCGTGTGACTGTGACTCTGTGACGCTTAAAGTTGCACTGATGTTCTGTGTTCTATATTATATATATTTTTTAATTATTAATGATTATATTTTAATAAAAAAATTAATTAAATAATTTTAATATAAATTTTAATCTGAAAATATTCCAGAGAAGTTTTCGAAAAGGGGACGTTTAGGGGACCGGGACGGCTATTCCCGTGCATCACAGCTGATGTTGCCAGCGTCCTGAGTCTCTGACTCCTCTACGACACGGTGATTGTGGGTCCGAAAATCATTTTGGTGATATATGGAATCGCGTCACATTGACATGGATGTCTGTTGCCCGGATGATGTACCAGCAGCACCCGGCACCCAAAGTATATAATATTAATATTTTTTTTAAATTCAAATATATGTATTATATCTAGATTTTTTTTGTGCTTTTAATTTGGTTTTTTTTAGATTGACTTTTATTTAAATTTCGATCAATACTTAAATTAATATTTACATAAAATTCGTGAATATTTTTTTTAGTTTAATGTTATTTACATTTCATGTGATGTTATATTTTTTTAGGATAATGCTTATTTTTATTTTGTTGGATATTTTATCATTACACTGATTACAATAATAATAATAATAATGATATTAATATATAAATATTATCATATTTTTTATAATCAAATAATATAATTATATTTATATTTAAAATATTATTACACATATTTTATGTTTTATTAATATCTTATAAGATAAACTGATACATAATATCCGTACGGATTGAGATCGACGGGTGAGAATGACTGCCACGATTTTATCTTTGTTGATCTATCTTTTATCTGTCCTTTTGCCCTTTTCCTGAAAATTCGTTTGTATGTGCCGTGTGCGTACAAAATTTAGTTTGGCGAGAGTAAGCGGTGTGTGTACTGTAGCCCCTTGAGTTTACAAATGATTGGATCGATCGAGAAGATGGTGAGCTCGGGGGGATTGACCCGACAAACAAAACAATTTACCAGATTGTTTGATAAGTATATTATTTTTAATGTGTTGTGTTATTTTTTATAAAATTTTAAAATTGTGCTTACCCGTTACTATAAATTCTTATAAATTAATTTGAAACAAATAAATAAATATTATATATATATATAACACATTATCAATATATATCATGTTAGATCATATATTACCAACAATACCTATATTAATTATATTAATTTAGTGTTAGCTTAAATTCACTCTCATACTTAAATTAATAGCCTAAAATATTTGAAATAAGAAAATGTGGAGGCACTAAAGACTTTGGTAGAATAAACTAAACAGCTAGACTATAGAGCTATCAAAATATAAAGTTTTATGTTGTTATATGGGCTAAAGAGAAACCGTAAGTATTCATTAATTAAAATATAGTGTAACACCTCTATTTTACACTCATAAATATTTTTATTTAAAAATAAGGCTAAAACTTAAAAATTAAGAATAGAATTATGATTGCTACATCTAATATTAAGAGATTTGTGATCATTCATATTACACCTATACATGAATAAAACATTAAATGAAATAATAATCGATGATTAATAAGAAACTCAAAAGAGAGATCGTCATGAAGTTTACAAAACCAATACATCATCTAAAATGTGAGGAAGTAAAATAAGAATATAAATAAACAAGAAGAGTACAAAAAGGTTCCCGATACATAAAAATAAAAATAAAAATTTAACTTGACTCTCAAACCAAAAGGAATTTCCTAAGCATAGCCAATTTTTGGGGCACATCATAATGCACCTAGGCATCATAGTCCTGCTTATCATCTTCTACTCGTCCCAATAGAAGCTAAGTTGCTACCAGATTATAAAATATATCAACAATATGGTCAAGAACTAAGTAAAGCAAGCCTACTCTAATACATGGAAGGACTTATGTTGCATATAAGATTATGGCATAACATACCATACAACACATGCTTGAAACATAATTACAAGGAATAATAATAATAACTTATACTTAATTCATGCATCTTATAAATAAAAGGCATTCCATAACATAACCGTGCTCAAAAGAGAGACAAAGATGCATAAGGCTTCTCTATCAACTTAACACCATTTATCATCATTATAAAACTATGATCACATCTTCTGGTAAACAAAAGATTCAAGAAACTGCATTAACTCTCCACCATGAACACATGCAATATGGTAGCTTACTCATTAAATAGAACACAAGGAAATCTCGTCCCACCACCAATGAGATATACACTAAGGGACACCAAGTAGGATATCCCATCACACCTCAATGGAAATACTTGTCATACGGCATAAAGGAATACAGGGGCATCTAGCCCCACTATACATGAACATAGATGCTAAGGCGTTGGTGCAAGGACTCTAATGTCCACTACACTTGGTTTAACACTCCAAATTTTTGAGCTAAAACTTTTTATTTAAAACATTAGATTTGCAAAAGCCAAAAAAAAGGATGTTACTACTACTCTCAGTACAAGTTTGGTCATCATACCATTCGTATACCAATGATAAGACAAAATAATTTACAAATGGGTCACAAAATAGAGATGAAAAATGGAAATAATATACATATATTAAGATAAATATTAGGGGATATGAACTCCCAAAATAAAACAAAACAAGGGCAAGGGACATAAGAGTCTAAAATTGTAATACCCCAAAATTTTGTAACTCTTGCTTTCATGTGTTTATCCTGTTATTTGAAAATTAATCCTTAATCATTTTTGTTAATCATTAATCCGTAAACCAGGTAAATTCTTAAATAAATTTATCCTAATTATTTGTATCATTCTCCTTTATCATAAACCCCACCTGAACCGGTTAATTTTTTCCTGATTTATTTTTCCTAACTGGGTATCCTAACCTCAACTAATTGATAAATTAATTTTACCCTAATTTCTTTAACCCTAAATTTAAACTTAATTCTAATCTTAAATTTCTTTTCTTTTCCTTTTTTTTATTTTCCCCTTTTCCTTTTTGTCTTCCTTTCTCCCCATCCCGATCTTCCTTCACATTTCCCATTCGAGTTATGCACAACCCTCCCCATATGGTCCCCTTTCCCTTCCCATCCATTTATTACCCTTTGCAATGCACCACTTGTTATGCATCATCTGCACTTCACCACCCCTGCCCTACACACACCCACGCCAAAGCCTTGCCAACCTACCCCCATGCCTCTCATCCCTCTAGAAAACATCACACTCACCTCTAATCTATATCTGTATATCTATCTCCACACACACACACTCCTCTACTCCCCTCCTTTTTCGGCTCAAAAACCACACTGACCCCTTCCTCATCCTCTTCCCTTCCATTATCATCAAATTTCAATCACCCCATATTCTTTTCTTCTTCTTTCTTCCTCCCTAAGTGCCATATTTTTTTAGTTCCTCCCCCACATGGATGTGCAACCACCCTACATAGTCGTGTCACTCATACCATGCAACCACCATTTAATATCCACCATCACCACCCGACCCCTTACTCCCTTCCTTTCTCTTTATTCTCTCCCTCTTCTAGTTTATTTCCTCTACCCTTCTCAAACAACTTGTCTCCTTTCCTTTTTGTTTATTCCTCTCAGACCTATTTCTAGTTGTGCTCATCACACGATTGTGCACCAATCCTTACACAACCGTGAGAGTCCTCACACAATTGTGCCCCTCCTTTCACAACTCTGCTCACAACCCTACTACTTATTTCACACCAACTCAAGCCCTCTGCATCGTGACCTTAACACAACCACTAGATCCACAATCCTCAACACTATTTGCTATCATTTCCCTTCACCACCATCGCTATCGCACTAGAAACTACCACCCCCACCGTTGCCTCCTACCCATGCAATGCTACCTTTTCCTGCTGCCTTCTACCTAATTGCGTTAAGGTAGCAGAAACCCATTTCCCCTACATCTATCCTCCACTATATAGCCTCCCTTGCGTGCATGGACTTATGTTGCCTACCCCATGCAATGTGAGTTTGCCCATTTTCTCTTTTTGTGGAATTGAGGATATTTTGGTAATTTTACTTGATAAATAATTTAGTATAAATTACTATTTTATGAGTTGGATATTAATATGATTAATTTTAGTTTTATTTTTAGTTAAATGAGGTTGATTAGTGAAGCCTAATAAATTTTAGTGTGTTGCTTATATTTTTTTTGCTGGAAATTAGATAATCCGCATACTCTACCTAAATGTTCAACATCGCATGATAGCACATTAGGATTTTGATGTATAAATTGTGTTAAGAATATTTGATAAGTTGTAGTTATTTTCCTAATAATGTTGGCATGAAATTCGGAAAGCATGAGCATATTGATTTGTGTAAAGTATTATATATATGAGAGCAAGTTTGTAATACCCCATGGAAAAATCCTTCAAAATGTGTTTAAAATTATGTTGATATAAAATAAATTAGTTTTGGTTTTGAAATGGGCTTGAAATTCTAATAAAAATATGAATTTCAGATATACCAATCTACTAGTTTACCTAACCGATTAACTAATGTACTGAGTAATTGAAATTTTTTTCTCACAAACCAATTGATTGGTTTTCCCAAACCAATTGACTGGTTATCTTGCGATTTCATATTTGTTTTTTATTTTATTTCAAATTTATTTCTAATGTTTATGAAAGCTTCTAAGTAGAGTCCAATTGTGTTAATAAGCATATTTTAGTGCTCTGCGATTATTTTCACATTATTTGGATAATTACATAATTTTAATTAGCCAAAATTTTTCCCAAAATCACTTTTGAGGCAAGCCTCGCCTTCTCTCTTCTTCCTCACCTATCCCTCTCTCTTCTGGAAGTTGGGATATGAGGTTGACTTTGTTCCCATATCCCGACTCACCAAGCCATTTCCATGCTCATTCCTAACTATAATTAATCCCCCACCATCCCATCAAGTTAGCCCTCGCTTCTTGGTTGCCCACACTCAACCTTACTAGATTCATCTCCCTCTCCTATGAATGCCGACCCAGCCTTGCCTATATATCTTTCATTTATGATCCATTTTCCTTCCTCAACTATTTCTATTGTTCTCTTATCCCTTTTATTAGTGGAAAACTTCTCAAGTGTTGAGCACCCCTTCATTTTTTCCCTTTTCTCCTCTCTACTAAGAAAAATAGGGATCTACTTTGGTTTTCTCTCCTCTTTATGTGAGCATTGTATTCCTTTTTCCTTCTTCTAATATTAAAATTAGTTATCCCTTGTTTTCTTTAAGCAAGGAAGAATTAAGGTTAATAAAGGTTGAAGAGTTCAACCCTTTCCTTTGACACCCTATTTTTGAGAAAAATGTGGTATTTTGTGTTCTTCTTCTTCTTCTTCTTTTGATTTTCCTTGATTTTAATGATATTTTGAAAGATAAATTTTAATGGTTTTAACTTTGATTCACTTAGGAATCAAGTTTCTTCTAGATATCCATCAAGTAGGAGCTTTTATGCTAGAAGAATTATTTCAAGGTAAGGCAATTTTATCTTTAACATGAATAGAGTTTTTGGTTTATTGGGGTTCCATGTGTTTGGTGCATATGTGAACATGATCTAATTTTTATTCTATAATCTGAGCATGTGGAATAATCAATACTAAGTTAGCATTGTTGGATTTCTTCAATTTTTATTCATAAGTTAGTCGTTTAAGTATGATTCATTCAAGTATTTACATTACCAAGGATCTGTGTGATTCTATGTGTATTATGATATATAAGCATGCTAGGATTAATCTGGTAAAGTGTGGTAAATTTTGGGTGTGCGTATCACATTTTTGGGTAGCTCTTTACCTAGAATAGTCAATCGGTTCTTCAAACCTATTGATTGGTTGTGTGAGTAGTCAAATGGTTTGGAGATGTGGATCAGTTAGTCATGATATCGGTTGATTGGTTTGATAAACTAGTCGACTAGTTTTGATGAATAGTCAATTGATTTGTTAAACCCATAGACTGGTTTCTCTGTATGCTAAAATGGGTTGGTCTCTACTTAGAACCATCGATTGATTGGACAAAACCCATCCACTGGTTCCCTTAGATAGTCAATCAATGATGCCAACTAGTTTACTAGTCCGATTGAATGCCGCCTAGTTTGCTTTTAAATTATTTTTATTCTCTTAGGCTTTTTGTGTTGATACCACCATAGATTTACAACATTTAAATTATGATTTTAACTATGATTGCCCCTATTTAATAAGAATCATGATGATGGTAATTATTATTTGAATTTGGATTCAGTTTGGTGTCATCTATAGACACCCTATTTATGGCTTTTATGCCTTATGATGTATTTGGTGTTATCACTTGGAAACATCCAATTTGGTTAATAAAGGAATTTAATTGTGTTTGACGTTATCACATGGAAACACCCATTTGATTATGTGTGGATTTTATCTATGATTTGTGATATCAATTGAAAATATATTATGGAATAAGATTTTGTTTGAGCCTTTTTCTCCAACTCTCGGGATAGTTGTTGAGAGTTAGTGGGGGATAGCCCTATGGTTATATTTTCACTTAGTAATCATTTCTTTCTCTATCAGATTATAGTCGGTAAGGGGTATGCACATATCTTTGAGGTATAAGATCATACTATGGCAGGTTGGTATGGCATCAGTGTCTAGTACAGGTGGGTGAGGTATCTTAGTACAAGCCCCCCTGCATTTTGTATTATCCATTTCTTAGGTGGGGTGTGGTATTCCAACTTTTTAGCCCTCGTGGCATAGACATTGGTGGGTGAGGTATCCCGATACAAGCCTCCTTGGTGTACTTCAACCATATGTGGTGGGTGTGGTATACTGATTTGTGTGAGCTCAGGTGGCAAGTGCACTCGATGTGTCGTAGGTGTGGTATCCCTAAATAAATCCCCTTTGATTTATCCTAAACTTGTGTGGCAGGTGTGGTATCTCATTGTGATTATTTATGCTGCTATGACCTTCGTTCATGGTGGAGAACTAGGTGCAGCTGAATGAACTATCTTATTTATCAAAATTTGTGTGGTCACTATTGAAAGAATTCTAATATGTTTATATTGTATGGATTGTGATGTAGTATCTTTATACTTCCATGATTTCCATGCAAGCATGTCTGGTTGTACTACTACTTGAGATTAAGTGTTGAAATTATATCAGTATGATATCACCATGCTGTTATGTGACTTCAATGTGATGCATAAGCCTTACCATGTTTGAGGTTGTATGTTTTATTAATACTTCACCGCACTGATACTGCATTTGTGTGGTCGCTGTAATGATCCAACTTCTGGTCCGAGGAGTAGAGGATGATTTATAGAGTTATGACTTTCAATTAAAGTAAGTTGAGCGTGATGATGTGGGTTGTTATCAGGCCATTGCCTTGGGTTGGAGGTTTATGTTTATATCTAAGAGTTATTCTAACCAGTTATAAATATGTTGCCCACTACTTTGGGAAGTTTTTGTACTTTCGGTTACTTAAAATTTTAGCTCAATTTCCAGTATTTGGTTTTGTAAACTACCATACTCATTCTATCTATAATATTGTTCTCACCCTTCTTATCTTGTATTGTCACATTAATGTTATGAGCATACATCTTTTTGTTCATTGTTCTGTTTTACCTTGCATCAGGTATGGATTAGGTGATGATCACACTTCTCTCTCATGGTTGATGTGATGATAACATTCCCTGATTTTATTTTTCAAATGCTACTGCATTGTCTTAAAAATGAAATTTTCTGGTTCAAAAATTGGGGGTATTACAATGTTATTATGGGTTTAATGTTTCAAATAAATCATGTATAATATGCATGTCTAATATTATAGCTTGAGCATGCTTAGGCGTATTTTTAGCATAATTATCATCATTGTGTGCCCTAGGGGCAATGTGGTCTTTTTAAACATATCCCAATATTTATTCCAATAAGCATACCTAATATATATTATGATGAGCATCGAAATATGTGATTTTAGAGGAATTAGATGTGCATGTTAGGGTTTTACGTGCTAAATTATGTGCAAGAACAAAATGGTCATTTGATATGTATGGTAATTTATTTTCATGTTAAAGTATTTTAATTATTTTGTTTTAGCATATTCATGACAAATTATTAAATAAAATGGAATTAGTATTTAAAATGAATGATAATGTAGCAATTATAGTCTTAGGAGTATTTTGATCAATATAGGATAAATATAGAACCCTTGATACTTTAATATGTATGCTATATATATATATGGAGTGATTATGAATGGTCTAGGTATTTTAGGAATGTGTATTACATTTAATGGTAAAGTAATTATTGAGGAAGAAATTATGCTCACCTTGTGAAACTAAGGGCCTTTCTAAAGGAAAATCTGAACCTTTGTATGGCTGTGTCTAATGTGTTTCGAGCAATTATAAGTCTTATTTGTGTGTCTTGCATATCTAAAAGTGTTATGCATGATGAGCTTGAGATAAATAATTAACATTCTAATAAGACAATAATATCTAAAGTAAAAAGATTGTGTGAGTCATAACTGATTGTACCTATCTATTTCGCCGGATAAAAATAGTGGTTGGGAGCATTTTGTTGTAGGGTTATATATTACTAATATCATTCCACTAGTTGAGAATATTAGGGGTCCCTAAACTCATCATGAAACTGATAATTGGAACGATCATAATCATTAATAAGATATTAATATTTAAACTGAAAGACCATGTGAGTCATGATTGGTTGTACTTTTTCGTTCCACTAGATGAAAATAGTAGCTAGGAGCATTTTACCCTAGGGTTGTATATTGTTGATATCGTTCCATAGATTGAGAATAGTGGGGTACTTAAAATCAATATGAAATTAATAATTAGCATATCATAATCATTAATAAGATATTAATATTCAAAGTAAAATATCATGTGATTCAGGACCAGTTGTACCTATCCGTTTCACCATATGAGAATAGTGGACATAATCATTTTACCTTGGGGTTGTACCTATTAGCTCCATCGAACGAGAATAGTGGTCATGAGTGATTTACCCTAAAATCATATACTATTAACACCATTTCACTGGCTGAGAAAAGTGGGGTCATTGAATTCAATGTGAATAATTGATTGGAATGATTGTAATCACTAAATGGGTTTTATTTGAGGATAAGAATAATTATATAGATGTTGAGTATGAGATATATATTGATGTTATATTTATCAGATTAAGATTAGTTCTAATAATCACAATAAAGAACATCTCTTGGATGCTTGGTTGGTAAGTTTCATTATATTTTAAATGAATAGCCTAAATTAACTAATAGCCTAAATTAGTGATTACATTGCATAGTAGAGGACATTTTGGTGCTAAAAAGACTGCCTTTAAGGTTCTTGAAGTGGATTTTTCTTGGCATACACTATTTAGAGATGCCAACACTTACTGCATGAAATATGATAGATGTTAAAGATCAAGTAACATTGGTCCTAAAGATCCAATGCCCTTAACCTCTATTATAGTTGTAGAAATTTTTTACGTATGGGGCATTCATTTTATGGGTCATTTCCCATATTCTAAGGGCTATCTCTCTATTCTTCTTGTGGTGTAATATCTATCAAAATAGGTGGAAGTTATTGCCACCCATACTAATGATTCTCGTATAGTTGCAGGTTTCCTCCAATCTCAATTATTCTTTAGGTTTGGTATGCCTAGAGTGATCATTATTAATGGAGGATCACACTTTTGCGATAGGATAAGTGAAGCTTTGCTACACAATTATGGGGTTACATAGAAAATTTCTATGCCCTATCACCCTCAAACTAGCGGGCAAGCCCAAGTTTCTAACCAAAAAATCAAGAAGATACTAGAGAGGATTGTGATCCCAAATAGAAAAGATTAGAGCCAAATGCTAGATGATGCTTTATAAGCTTATAGGATAGCCTATAAAACGGCCCTAGGCATGTCTCCCTTTCAACTTATTTATGGAAAAGCATGCCATCTACCTATGGAGCTTGAATATAAAGTATGGTGGGCTATGAAGAAGCTATACATGAGTATAGACTCTAATAGAATGCATAGGAAGATACAACTTTATGACTTAGAAGAAATAAGGGATGATGCATTTGAAAGTGTTATGGTATATAAGGAGAAGATAAATTTTTTTCCATGATAAGATGATTCGTGGAAAGTTATTTGTTGTGGGCTAAAAAGTGCTACTCTACCATTCATATCTTCCCTTATTTTTAGGTAAGTTGCATTCGCAATGGGTGTGTCCTTTTATTTTTACTCATGGTGCCATATAGATCAAAAGAGAGAGGACGGGAAATGAATTTAAGGTTAATATTCATAGTCTTAAACCCTATTATGAAGCATTCACAGAGCATAATGTTCAAGATGTACAGTTATAAGAAACACCCACCTTGACTGAGTAAAACCATGATCATGTTAGGTTAAAGACATAAAAAAAACAAGCGCTACTTGGGAGGCAATCCAATGTGATAAGGGAGTTTCCTACCCTTTAGTAGTTTTTATTTATTTAATTTTTTCTCTCTATACTAAAATTACATGTTCCCTTAATTGTTTACACATCCTAGGATAATGTGTGGTTTAAGTGTGGGGGTGTAGGTTTTTATGTGTTTGCATGTTTTTTTTTTTAAAATATATATATATATATAATGAGATATGAAAAAAAATTAGTGTTTTTAGAGTCTTAGGAATTCAAGGCTATACACACTTAATGGCAAGGAGAAACAAACAACCTCTAGGGTTGATCCCAATTAACCAAATCCTTAGGCTATACCATTAGTTCATCCATGTAAGAGATAAGTTAGTCAACCCATCAATATTCCATTTTGTAATCAAGTAGACAGGTCAACCATTAGCTAAGTGTAACAACCAGCTTTACTCATTTTCGACCAAGCATACCATTACTTCCATTCTTACCAAATATTAGTCATTCTCTTAATCATCATTTATATTTGATCAATTACTTACTAACCATATTTTATTATCATTGAGCAGTGGAATATGCTCCATCCTATGGTCTCACATACCACGAAAGCCTATCCAAAAAGGGATATAAAGTTCAAGCTGAAGCCAATCACCAAGTGGACATAAGTCTAGGCCAAAGCCAATCACCACAATGGACATAAGTCTAGGCCAAAGAGAACCACCTAGGTAACCATACCCTTTAGTATTGATACCCTCTAGTACATCATTAATGTCTAGAGTAGGT
Source organism: Tamarix austromongolica (assembly GCA_039764185.1). NCBI lineage: Eukaryota > Viridiplantae > Streptophyta > Magnoliopsida > Caryophyllales > Tamaricaceae > Tamarix > Tamarix austromongolica. The sequence continues at coordinate 70,364,602 of CM077818.1, forward strand.
AAGGCATCAAAATGTCTTAGGATCCCACTTGAAGGCACCAAAAATGCCTGAAGGTAGACTAACCTCCTATAGCTAATTGAGGATTGGGTAACCCAAACCCATACTCAACTCAATTTTATTTCACTTTAAATGATTGTTATTTTATTCATAAGGATGGGTGATCATACAAGGCCCATCCAAGCAAACAAGGTAAATCCCATACTAAACCATATTGATCATTTTTATTTCCATTTTCTCCAATCATGTGGGTTCACCATTTATCTTTGGCCAATGAATTTCATATCCGTCATAGGGTTTAATCCAAGCCCTTACTGATTTCCATTACTCTTATTCCCATTTTATCACTAATTACAAGTGAATTACACCTTTAGCCTTTACATTACTCATAATATAAGCCATAAGTTATGATCCATTTTAATCCCTTAATTAGGCAAATAATCTATGTAAAAATATGTATTTCATCCTATTAATAATCATGATATAGTCCCAAACATAACCCCTAAAAATAACCAAGCCACAAAGCAACAAATTATGTAAACCAGCCGAATAGGTTGATCAGTCTAACCCAATTAGTAGATTGGTTGCACCAACTATTCATCTAGTTTGGGCTGACCAATCGATCGGTTCAACTAAACTAGACCATGCTTCCTCAAACCAGTGGATTGTTCATGGACAAGTCAATCGGTCTTGCCAAACCAATCGATGAGTTTAAGTAGAGAGCAAGACCAAGGTCTCTACAAGCTAACCAGTCGATGGGTTGGGTCAACCAATCGATTATTCTAGGAACTAGTCAATCGGTTATACCTAATCAGTCAATCGTTTTACCCTAACACAACATCAAACCACAAGTTACATGTATATTCTTATGTAAAAATCATTTCTACTCACATTAGAACATGTATCAACATCAACCTATATATTTCTAACTCGATTATCATGCATTTCTTACCATAACATTATTATAGCCTATTTTTTCCATTTGCATGCTCCTTTATCAATTTATGCCGTTTAAACATGAAAATTATGCATACAACTGCATTTCTTCATACCAACATGTATAATCTAATCAAGGGAATCACCTTTCATGTAGGAGAATATGCTAACTATAACACCCCAAAATTCACTAATTTTTTTTAAAATAAATACATAAATTAAAACCCATGAATTTTGGGGATGCTACCACCACACTTAGTACTAAATCGGTTCTCTCCGACCATTTCAGTACCAAGTGCTAAGGCTAAGAAAAGAATATCGTTAAACTTAAAACAAGATTTCATAACATCAAAGATTAGAGTACATGGTTAAAATTCCAAAAAGAAGAAATAAAACTTTCATATGATAAAAGTTTCGTCTATAATACTCAATACAAAGTAGTCACCCATAAGAGGGAAAAATCTGATACAAAAAGAATAATAGAAGTAAATAAGATAACCAGAAGAGTGAATTAGGCCACACTACTCTCGAACTTGGAGCCAAATATATGCTCAACACTTAGCTCTGCCTGATGGCTTGCCCACCTGCATAAAGTCAGAAGGGCCTACTACTCGTGGGAATGAGTAGCACCCATGGAAAGGGTGATTAGTACGCTCTGTACAGAGTAAGGTAACCGTGTACTAAGGCTAACACATAAAATCACATAAATAATGCAGAAGAAATAAGAAGCATATAGTCCAACATGATAATGTAATATCGTACAATCATTCGAGTAAGTACATAAGGGCCCATTTATAGTCCAGATTAATTACTTAATCAATCTCTGATCAAAAATCGATTCACACCATACTTTTTATCAAATCCATGAGAGTACGAGAACCATACTATTATAGCCGGTGGATTAGATACATATAGGGCACATAGCTCCTGACCACTATTATTGCCGGTGGACCGGAAACACACAGGGTATAAAGCTCCTAACCACTATTATTCGTCGGTGGACCGGTCTGGCCTCGACTCTCATGGTGTTTCACTGTAAGCACTTTGTGTCTTTCTCATGTCTTAGCACAAATATGTTTGGTTTTGTTGAGCACGGAATTCCCCACTATTATAGCCAGTGGACTGAAAATGCACAAGTACAAAGCCTAACCACTATTATTACCGGTGGACCGGTCACATATAGGACATCATGCCCTAACCACTATTATTCGCTGGTGGATCGGTTTGGGCCCGGCCCAACAATCTTCCACTTTAAATGATTAATGTATTACGATGTCTTATTCAGAAACTTTACCCTAGACATGCATGAATCACTCCCTTTACACTTGTCCTCCAACAACCTTTCCTCTATACTCAAACTCACATTAAAACTCCAACACCAAAATATGTGGGTCAAGGCCCACTACTACACACCTCCAAGTCCACTTATTTCCTTACTCTAGGATTTTTTTTCCCCAGAAACCCTAATTTAGGCCTCAATGGCCCATCTTACTCCATTTCACACAACCCAAATCATTTTAACACCCCACACACCACAACTCATAAATTCCATCCTCATAATTACACTTTAATCACCAAATACACATGATACCACAAAAACCCTATACAACCATACCAAACCCTAATTGTCCACACAAACCTTAGCTCGGTCACCTATGTACCCTTATATTTCTCCACGTACCATTTTTCATCCAAAGTGTTCAAACACCCAAACAACACTTACATTACCTTCCTCATACCCCAAATCAACTTTTCATACGTAAACTTTACTCCTATGCAAATGCTAACCTCCCCATGCAAACCTTCAAACTTTTTCATGCAAACCCTAAAACTCCCATGTGAAACCCTAGATTCCACCATACAAAACCTAGATTCAATCCATACAATACCATAGAATTTGCCATGTAAGACCCTAAGTCCATCCATACCAAACCCTAGTTTAGATTATTCTATGCAACACCATAAAATCTGCCATGCAAAACCCCAAGTCCATCCATACAAAATCCTAGTTTAGAATATCCCATAAATCACTATAGATTAGATTATCCCATGATACACCATATATTAGATTCTCCCATACAAAACATAGATTAGATTCTCCCACACGAAACCCTAAATTTCTGATTTTATTCTTCCACTCACGGATCATTAAAATACTTAGGTCAACTCACATCCCTTTGTCAACTTATTTCTCCCATTCTCCTTTTTCATCCTTTCCCCCACACAAACCACATTAACATCCTCACATGCATGTCTTACAGGGTCACAACACTTAACATCACATACCACAATATTTTATCACATACACATAGTACACAAGCCATGTAAACACACAAAAACATACTTCAACTCCACGTCATACCACATACGAAATAATTACAATAATAAACATAGGATGCATAACATACAAAGCATATAATGCACATCAACACACAATAGGCCTTAGTAACACCCTTACCTAAAACGACACCGTTCTTAGAGCACGCTCCTACGCCTCCTTAGGGCTTTGACTGGTCTCACCTAAATGAAGGAAAAACTAAAGATCAGATTCCCTCCTACCAAAAATACTATTAAATACTAACTTATCCTAAGACTAGGTTTTTAATAAAATAATAACATATTAGTAATAATGACATTAACTAATTACTAACTTTGCTAAAGATATATGAAATAATAGTAATATTATAAAAGTTGATAATATAAGGTTGAAGACTTTACCTTAATAATAATAATGATATTAAAAATAATAATAGCAAAGATACTAAAAATAGAATGATAATATTAATAAGAATAATAATAATAATAGTAACAATAATCATACTAAAAATACTAATAATAATATGATTTGAAATAAATGATGGAATAAGGGCTTCGACCCTTCACCAAAATAATACTAATAATAAAATTAGTAAAATGAATACTAAAACTTAGTAATAATAATAATAATGATGAAATAGTAATAATAATAATGATAAAAACCATAATAATATTGCAAAAATAATAGTAATCATAATGGTAATAGTAATAATGATAATAATCGAAGATAAAATGAAGTAGGGCTTCGACCCTACATTAAATTATAATAAACTTAATAAATAATAATAATAATAATAATAAACTAATAATAATAATAAATGCTAATGATAATAATAATAATAATAATAATATTAATATTAATAATAATAAGACTTGATATTTGTAATACCACTACTACAATTTAAAATAGGTACAATAGGGTTTCAGCCCTATATAGAATAATAATACCAACAACAACAACATAATAATAATAATAATCGCATAACAATAATAATGATAATAACAACACTAATAGTAAAATAGTTGTAATAAAAGTGAAATAATAATAATAATTTCAAAATAGTAATAGTAATAATAATAATAATAATAATAATAATAATAACAACATATTAATATTAATAATAAAGATAATAACAACAATAAGAATAAAAATGATAAAATTGAAATAAAAATATAATAGGGCTTCGGCCCTCAACAGAAATAGTAATAAAACCATTAATAATTAAAATAATAATAATAACATTAAAAATAGTAATAATAATAATAAATAATAACAATATATTTCGAATAAATGAAATAAAATAAAATAAAGCTTGTATAAATAGTGAAAAAGGGTTGAGGGGGTTTAGGGTTCAACCTTAGACTAGTGGTGACAGGCGGCACCGGCGATGGTGCACAATGGCGGTAGCGGCGGTGGCCGGAAAAAGAGACGAAAAGGGGAAAAGTTGGATGTTGGGAAAAGGAGAGGTAGAATGGAGGTGGAATTTGGGGTGTTTAGGGTTGCTTAGGTGGAGAGGAGCAAAATGGAGATGGCGGCACAACCAATGGTGGCAGCGCACGACAACGATGGTGGTGGCTGAATGGAGAAGAAGAAGAGAAAGAGAGGAGGAGAGGGAGAAAGAGGAAAAGAAAGGTAAGGGAAGGTAGAGAGTGGTATGCAGAACAGGTTGGGAGGTATAGGGGCGGTAGCCACGGTAGGAGAGGTTGCTAATGGTGGTTCGAAGGGCAGCGGAGATGAAAAGGAAGGCTAATCGAGGAGGAAACTTTGCATAGTTGGGGTGACTTATGCAGGAAGAATTGAGGGATATGGGTGGTTCGGTTAGTTAGAGGGCGGTGTAAGGATTATTTTGGTAGGAAGAGAGGGCAGCGGAGTTGGCCGAAGGCGGCGGCAATGGTGTCTGAAGGGGAGGCATCACAAGGGGTAAAAGTTTCTGGGTTTAAATCAAAAACTCAAACAGGGCTAATTATGGGGGTATTTATAGAGTTTATAAGAGAGGTTAGGGTTCTGGGGGTTGGCTAGGGGCTAATGGAGGTAGGGTTCCGGTCACCGGCGGCAACAAAAGTTGGCGAAATTTAAATCGGGATAGGGGTGGTTGCGTAAAAAAAAGAAGGCCTGTGCACAAAAAGGAAGGGAGGTGGGTTGGGTAAATGTGGTCACCGAAATAGAGGGAAGAGAAAGGGAGGAAAACGGTCGGTCAAAGGGGCGAGATTGGCAGCGAAAAACTAGGGCGGGGAGTCATAGTTACAGGTCATTGGCGTCGTGGGAGGAGGAAGGAAGAAGAAAGAAAGAAAGGGGGGTTGGACCGGGCGACTGAGGAGAAAAGAAAAGAAAGGAAAAGAAGGGGAAAAACGGACCGGTCGGGCGGTGAGGGAACGACTTAATAAAACGCGGCGCTCTAGGGGTAAAAAGAATCAAAATGCAACGTTCTAGCTGACGAAGGAAGAAGAGAATAAAAATGGAAGAATAGGCCGTAGATGAAGGAAAAGAAAGAAGGGGAGGGGTGGCCCACGGGGAGGAGAAAAAGGAAGGAGAGGATTGGGCCGCAAACAGGCCCAATCGTTAAGGAGAAGAAAAAGAAAAGAAGAAGAAAGAAAGAGAAAAGAAGAAAAAGGAAAGAAAAAGAAGAAAGAAAAGAGGAAAAAAGGAAAAGGGAAAATAGTAAGTTGGGTTAATGAAATTAATTAGAATATTTGAATAAAATAATATTTAAATCCTTTTTTAGGCTAATTTAAGATTTTTGAAAGATTTTTCATTAATTCTATTTTAATTAGCAAATCACTCTAATTTCCTCCAATTAAATTATTTATAAAATTCCTATTAATTTCGACCTACTTCATCCTTCTTATTTTAAATAAAATAATTTATTTAATTAATTTCCAAAATAAAATCCTTAATTAACTAAAATACCAAAATTTTCTAATAAAAATATTTATTATTTTCTTCTTGAATAGTCCTAATTAATTCCCTTTTATTTTAATAAAAATAATTTATTTAATAAATTTCTAAATAAATTCTTAATTAGCTATAATTCTCAAAATTGGATTTTGGGATATTTCACCAACATTTTAAGAGCAAGAATTATTTACTTGATGCAGGATAAATTCTCTTAAAATAGAATGTCCAATTCTGTGAAAACCTCAACTCTTAAAATCTTAAAAACCAAAATAATAACTCGAGTATTATACCAAAACTTCATCAAATTTCAAAAAAAAAAATAGAAAGAAAGAAGGACATACCATTGAGACAAAAATATGGAAAAACTCAGTAGGAGCACTCAATCTTTTCCCAAAATCTGTGTTACCTTGCTTCACAATTAAAACATGATAGAGCTAGAGGTAGGATTAGGAGAGTGTGTAAAATAATTTGGCAAGTGCTTGAAGTGTGGGGGGGAAAAGAAGAAAATGTAGAACTCAAGGAAATTTTAGTAGCTGAAAGAAAATACAATGCATGGAGGATTGAAGCTATTTATAGCCAACAAGTCGAAGGAAAACACAAAGGGTTCAGAAGGTAGCTCAAAACCCGACTTGTAACCATTTAAATTTGATTAGAACGGACAGATTTGCCAACCTAGTCTCCTGAGCTTAATTCAAGACTCTAGGATCTTAAGTCAATTAGTCTAAAATTAACATACAAGGAAGTAGGAATGTGGTGTGACCGTAGCCAGTACGCAATTTAAACCCTCTTATTGACAATTGTAGTACTAGTAAATAAGGATATCTTTCTATATCAGGGATTGAGAGGGCTCACCACTATTTAACTAGCTTACAAATAATAAAAATAAAAACCTTAAATCACACAAAAGAAATAAATAAGATTAACTTTAATGGGGATTTTTTAAATAGAAAATAAAAAATAAATAAAAAATAATAATGAATATGGATAATCGTAGATATGATAAATATGCTAGGGAAATCAAAATCTACCACTAGATTAGGTTAAAACCTAATAATAATTTCTAAGTCGATATTTAATCATGAGAAAGAGATTAAATAAGGTGCACACCAAAGCGGGTTCATATGCCTTTTATTATTTCCCTAAAATAATTAATACGACAAAGCACCAATATTAACCCTATTAAATACTAGCACCATAGTAGCAACAAGCGACTCCTATATTTAAATAGATTTAATGTATTCAATATAACTGGAAGAAAGTTAATCTAAGTACCCAAACTAGTATAATAAACATGTCTAGTTATATTTCCTTTCTTTGACCTACATGTATCTAAATGTTTCACTACTCTAGTTAGAATTATAAAACTATTAGGTGAATTGTTATCTAACCTAGCTACAATTTATATATATAAATTCTAGCATATTTATATGGCCACCTAGTAGGCAAATAATCCTAGATATTGTCACTATGAGGAAACCAAAATAAGGCACGCACCATATAAATTATACTCGATATATATATATAAACGATAGCAATTAAAATAGAGTCAAAGAACAATCTCATAAAATAAAGAAAAATAAAATCATATCTCAAACCATAAACTGGGGTTTTAGCCTATTCCCCTGCAATAAATAATCAACCAATCATAATGGTTGAATTAATTACATAGAAATATATATATCCAAAAATATAAATTAAAAATAGATAAAGAAATAACTGGAATTAATTATGGATGAAAAATTAAGAATTTATTCAGATGAAAAAGTAATTAAATTCATCTGAAATAAATTCAACCAAGTAAAATTTTCTCTATCTTTTTCTCTTGGTGTTTATTTCTGTGCAATTATTTTTCTTTTGGCGTAGGGTACTGCTGCCTACTCTATTCCTACGCTCGTACTTGTCCTTCTATAGTCTGCTACTCTTTTTTTTCTTTTGTCTTCCATCGTTGACAGTTATTATCCTGCCTTTCTTTCCTCATTGGCTCTCTCAGCACCGCAGCTTTTCTACGTCCTACTCTTCTTTTGTGAATTTAGTGCCTTGATGGCTTCTCCCTTTAGTTCTCTTGTCCTCCCTCCTTGTGGCTGCTTCTACTCCATTTTTTTCATTTTCGGCTGCTGTTCCCCTATGTTAGCCCCCTCTTGACTCTCACTCGTCTCTCCTTTTTTCTTTCCTCCTCTTCTCCTCTATTTATTGATGTACCCTACTGCTTTTTTTTGTTTGAATTCTCCTCCGAATTTCATGCTCCACTCTTCTTTTGCACACTCTTTCCCTTTTATTTATTTTATTTCTTATTTTTTGGCCTTTGGGCCTTTGACCAAAGGCCCACCAATTCTATTTTTTTCTTTTTTCTTTTATATAGTTTACCTTTAAAATAAAATTATAAAAATTCATAAATAATATTATACTCTAAATTTATTTAATTTATGTCATTTTAGCTCAAATACTAAAATTTATACAATTATTATCACTTAAGAATAAAATCATAATTATTCACCTATATTACTCAAATAAAATACTAAAAACTAAGGTTATCAGGGTATAAAATATGTCAAATTATGAACTTATCAACAACCCCACACTTAACTTCTTGCTTGTCCTCAAGCAAGTTATGACTCTAACCAATTAAAATTAAACTAACTAGCAACTTTTGTAGGTCTCACAATGGCACTTAGCTTGTGCAACAAACCCTTTAAACCCCTAGGTCGCCTATAGAGGATGAGTAAGGTCTCGTGAGGGTTTCGCAGATGATATACACACAAAATCACACACAAATAAGTTAATATATAATAAAACCACACCTAACAACTTTAACCACTATTGTCTCAGAATGTTTTATTTTCATACGCCAAGATTAGCAGTTAACCATGATTGCATTGGGAGATTTAACAGATCAAATTCAACATATGGTTCATACATAAATATGATAAGTATTAATAGATTAATATTATGGATGAAGATCTACCATACCTTAGTCACATCAAGATCCATACTCACTATGGATACCCTTTATTTTTTTCCTCTCTTAGATTCATGGCTACAACTGAATAGAAACACTAAAGTATGTGAGATAAGATGATAAATATAACAAATGATTCACATATATTAACAAAGAAGGCTCATATTCTTGTGGATAAAACCTTATGAAAGATACCAAATGCTTGCTAAATGGACCAAACCGTATGCTTAACTTTTGTGATTAATCTCCATCAGATCAAAGGTTGCTCATCTCAAGAATCAAATAGGACTTATTGGTTGAAATGGATATAAGGTGTGGAAGGGTACGAAGTATTCTAGGATTGTGGTGCTAAAGAGATGAAGAGCTAGTGGACCTCTAATAGTTAGATGAATTATAAGCATTAACTGAACATAAATAATCAATAATACATACCTCAACTTTAACATCAAAATAGAACATGAATAGAGCTTTCTCAACATCATCTCTATATCTCCCTCTCTTCCTTATATCATAAAATTTTCTTCATTTTAATTTTTTTTTCTAATTTTTTCTCAATTTTTTTTCTTTTATATATATATATATATATATATATATATATATATATATATATATATATATATATATTTCAATCAATATATATTCCTCAAAAAAACATAACTAATCCCTTTCTTAGCATAAATAAATATATTTATTTCATATACACAACCACTCTATATCCATAACGATTTGATCCCCTTCCACTAGCTTTAAGCAAGGGTAGGGATAAGGCCTAAAGGTTATTGAATGTGGGTAATGAAAATAAATATATATGTTATATGTATAGGCTTAAAGGACTTCTATGGGGTGTATATCATGTGTACACACATTAGGGTCAAGCTGTTTGGTCATATGATGGAAAATTCCTAAGTTGTCTTTATCATTTTCTCAATTAGAGCATGTTTTGACTATAAGCTTCAACTAGCACAAGAGTAAGTTCTTGTAATCTTTAGAGTCCATTACAAGAGTTATGGCAAATAATTTTATCAAAGCAGTTAGGCATATATGAGGTTTGCAAAAAAAATTTGAAGCCAAAACAAGTAGATAATTTTATATGAATTTGCTCAGAAAAAAGAAGGTATATATGGTTCAAAATCTCACTGAGGAATGTGATGAATCTCATCATGCCATGTCAATGGTTAGAAAATCATAAATTTTCTTTCTCTATTCACATCTAGACACGTAGATATGTGTTCCCTATATCAAAATTAACATAAAAAATCTCTACAACTATAATAGAGGTTAAGGGCATTGGATCTTTAGGACCAATGTTACTTGATCTCTAACATATATCATATTTCATGCAGTAAGTGTTGGCATCTCTAAATAGTGTATGCCAAGAAAAATCCACTTCAAGAACCTAAAGGTAGTCTTTTTAGCACCAAAATGTCCTCCACTATGCAATGTATGACAATATGCTAGAATATTCTCAAATTCTAATCTCTAGCACCAAAAAACCCACTTCAAGAACCTTAAAGGCAGTCTTTTTACCAAATAATTACTTAAATCAAAGAGGGTGAAATAGCCTAAATTAACTAATAGCCTTTTTGAAGGTCTAAAAGCTGCACCTAATTCAATTTAATAACCTATCTTCATGGTATTAAATCAAATTAAATCCATTATGTCTTGTACTAAATCAATAAACTCCCTAAGAGATTCTAACCTACATTTGTGGTTCGATTTTTCCATTCAATTGTTATTTTTTCCGTTATTAATCTTCACCTTTCGGACCTTTAATTTAATATCTATGTCTAATCGAGTCGATAATCAAGCAACTCAACCAAGATTACAAAAATAACAATTGAATCTATGAATTCAAGCAACTAAAATGGAAATTAAACAAAATTATTCATTAATTAATAGTTTAGACTAGATCCAATCCTAGAAAAAAAAATCTACTCACTCATAATTGGAGTAAAATGAAAAAAATAAAATGCAGAAATATAAATAACATTAAACATAATAAATAACAAATGAAATATAAAAAGGTAGAACCTATAGATAAATGTTGGAATTTGATGTCGAGATTGCGTACAAAAATGGAATTAAATCTTAGAGTTAGTGAGAAAAATCTTGAATTACATTAATGAAGTTTCTCTTTCTTTTCGAAGGAAAAGAGAGAAATGAAAAAAAAAATCAAAAAAGCTCCCCTTAATCTCCACTCTCTTAGATTATCTCTTTGTCCATCAAATGAGCACTCTTTGTGAGTGCTAGGTCATGCATAATAGTGGTGGAATAACCTTTGCACCACTATGTTGATCATGCTTAGCCAAGTCGTGTGATGTTTGTTATCTCGGCAATGTTGAGCGCACGCGTGTGCTTATCATTCAAAGCTAGACCATGCTTCTTCTCTGGTCTCGACATTGCTTCCCACGGTTGTGCCAGTTACTCAAAGCCAGTCCATGTATTAATTTATTGCTGAATATTTATGCACGGTTGCGTACTAGTCACGTACGGTTGTGATGTACTTATGCACTAGACATCTTTTGCAAAAATGTTCATAACTTCTTCATCTGGAGTCAAAACGAGGTGATATTATATGTTTTGGAAAAATGAGAAGAAGATCTATACCTTTTTTTTCTTTGAAATCTTCCAAATTGAAATTGTATCAAAAGCAAAATTCTTCACTTTTTCAATTATATGTAACTATCTCTAAAATTAATAAGGCCATATGCATGCTAGATTTTTTACAATGTTTGCTGAAAGCTTTCATATTAACTTATATTAGCCCTATTTGAATTCATTAAGTGCACATACAAAATAATATATCAAAGGATGCAGTATCCACAAATCTAACAAAAAATCTAACAATATGTATAGAGAATCCATGAAAAACATGTATATTTCAATAGTGAAAATCATCCAAATATTAGTCATTTTATGACTTTATCATGAACTTGTACCAAGTGTAGCGGTAATAACATGTGTTTTTACTATTTTAACTTTTTCAAGTAACTCTTTAAAGGAAATTTTAGTTCCTAAAAATTGGGGTGTTACAAAAATATTTGGAATACAAATTCATAAACATAATACTGAATAACTCCTACTCTATGACCCTACCCATGTATACAATATCACTCTTGCCTAGGAATGTCATTGTATAAACCAACATCATATTCATATGGTACCTCTACCAGATGACCTACAAGTACAATATTAGTATAGTGATGTACTAAGTAAAAAAATGCCTAATTTATAACGATAACATGCAACACATATGGTATGGTATAAAAGCAATAAATCATGCTATACATACAAACATGCTATCATTGATTACTCATAATTAACTCATAGAAGAACACCATTCATACTCATGCTTTCCATAATCCATACTCATCATATAAGAAACGTCATTCCTATATCATTCTTATACTTAGATAAGTGGATTGTTAACCATTAACTAATATAATATAGATAATTAACATAACACAAACATTTCACACGTGAACTATCTACTACCGCCTAACCCAATATATGTAGCCGACATAACTCAAATAAATGTGGAATAAAACTACAAACTTACCCAATATAAATACCCATCATAGCTCAAATAAAGTAGAATAAAACCATCAATTAACCCAATATAGATAACCAACACTTCTCATATAAGTCGGAGTAAAATGATCAGCTGACCCTATATAGATTGACAATAGAACTCAAGTAAAATAGGCTAAAATAACCAGCTAACCTAATATAGATAACTAACATAACTCAATTAAGGTAAACTAAAACCACCGGCTAATCCAAAAAGGGAAGTCAACACAACATTCCACTCTCATCCAATTTAATCAAGGTCAACACTTAATTTTATACCATATATCCACACTTAACCTAATTATTCCCATTTTAATCATTACTTAAAAAAATTTAAGGCCAATAAACAAATCAATCTTAAAAGACAACCTTTAAAATTTTTACCAAAAGGAAAACTAGTCAATTATTTCCATGAACCAATGGATTGGTTTAGGAAATAGACCAAGAGAGAATAATGGAAAATAGGCAAATAAATTTATTGGTATGGAAAAACCAATTAATGGGTCACAAGCTTAACTAGTTAATTGGTACAATGCTAAACCAAGCCTCTAAATTCTAGTAAACGAGTAAATTGATTGATCAATACCAGTTAACTAGTAAACTCGTTGGTTGGTTTTACCCCAAACCAATTGGATGGTTTTACTAGGAAAAACATAATTTGAAACATTTCATGCTTCAAAACCACCCATAACTCATGGAAGTTTTTCAAAAATTAAGCATAACATTAATACTTCATAAATCAACACTTAAGCCACCAAACTACACATTAATCATATCATATTCAACTCCATAATTTCTAATTCAATCAACAAAACCTATCATGCTCCAAGGGATATTTTTTGCTTCTAGCTACTTATAATTATTTAGTATGTGGTATGATGTGGAGTTGAAGTATGCTTCTATGTTATTATATAGTATGTATACTATGTGTATGTGGTGAAATATTGTGGTATATGATGTTATGTGTTGTGACCCTACAGGACATACATGTGAGGATGTTAATGTGGTTGTGTGGGAGAAAGGACGAAAAAGGAGGATGAGAAAAGAAGTTGACCAAGGGGAGTAAGTTGACCAAAAGGGAAAGAGGTTGACCAAGGGGAGTAAGTTGACAAAAGGAGAATAAGTTGACCAAGGGATGTGAGTTGACCTAAGTATTTTAATGATCCATGAGTGGAAGAATAAAATGGGAATTTTTAGGGTTTCGTATGGGGAGAATCTAATCTATGGTGTTATATGGGAGATTCTATTCTATGGTTTTGTATGGGAGAATATAATCTATAGTGTTACATGGGAGAATCTAATCTATAGTTTTGTATAGGAGAATATAATCTATGGTGTAACATGAGAGAATATAGTCTATGTTTTGTATGGGAGAATCCAAACTAGGATTTTGTATGGGTGGACTTAAGGTTTTGCATGACAGATTTTATGGTGTTGCCTGGGAGAATCTAAACTAGGATTTTGTATGGATGGACTTATGGTTTTGCATGGGAGGATCTAATCTAGGGTTTTATATGGATTGAATCTAGAGTTGGTATGGATGAATCTTGAATTTTGTATAGAAGAATCTAGGGTTTTATATGAAGGAATCCTAGGTTTTATATGTAGGAATCTAGGGTTTTATATGGGTGAATCTAGGGTTTGCATGGGAGTTTAGGGTTTTGCATTAGAAAGTTTGAAGGTTTGCATGGGAAGGTTAGCGTATGCATGGGAGTAAATTTTACGTATGAAAAGTTGACTTGGGATGTAAGGAAGGTAATATAAGAGTTATTTGGGTGTTTGGAAGTTTTGGGTGAAAAATAGTACGTAGGATAGTGTAAGGGTACGTAGAAGACCGAGCTAGGGTTTGGGGTAAAAATCCTAATTTGAGGAGGTGGTAAAAAGGAGAAATAAATGACGATGAGTGGAGTACGAGATAATGATGAAAATGATCAAGTAATGATGAGCATGATTGGCATGAAAAAATAATAAGTGGAATATGAGAAATGGAAGGGTGACATGTGGACACAAGGAAGCTAGGGTTTGGGGTAAAAATCCTAATTTGAGGAGGTGGTAAAAAGGAGAAATAAATGATGATGAGAGAATGATGAAAATGATCAAGTAATGATGAGCATGATTGGTATGGAAAAATAATAAGTGGAATATGAGAAATGAAAGGGTGACATGTGGACATAAGGAAGCTAGGGTTTGTTATGGCTAATTAGGGTTTGGTGTGGTTACCTAGGGTTTTGTGACCACACGTGTGCTTGAGGTGTAAGGAGTAATGATGATAGTTGAATCTAAAGGTTGTGACATGTGGAGTGTTAAAAATGAATTGGATCGTGTGAAGTAGAGTGGGATGGACTACATAGGTTTAAATTAGGGTTTCGGGATATAACCCTCGAGTGAGATGTGGAGTGGACTTGGAAGTGTAAGTAGTGGGCCTTGACCCATATACTTAAGAGTTGGACTTCTAATGTGAGATAGGATATGGAGGAAAGGATGTTGGGGCAAGTTAGGAGGTACATGAGTCTGATGATATGGAACGAGTCCGTTGGAGGATAGGTGTGGGGAGAGTGAGTCATGCATATCTAGGGTGAAAATTTATGGATAAGACACTTAAAACATTAATCATATAAGGTGAAAGAGTATTGAGCCAAACCTAGGCTGATCCACCGGCATAATAGTGGCTAGGTACTGAGGTATCCTGGAGACCGATCCACCGGCATATAATAGTGGTAGGGTATATTACCCTAAGTGACCGATCCACCAGCTATAATAGTGGGGGATCCCGAGCTCAATAAACCAAACCCTATAGTTTGCTAAGACACGTAAAAGACACTATTACTTACAGTGGAACACCATACGAGCAGGGGCCATACCGATCCACCAGCATAAATTAGTGGTAGGGTGTGTTATCCTAAGTGACCAATCCACCGACTAAAATAGTGGCTGGGCACTGGAGTGCCCTAGAGACCGATCCACCGGCTAAAATAGTGGAGTTCCTATACTCGTGTGGACTTGATAAAGAGAACGGTGTGAAAAGAATTCCGATAAGAGATTAATTAAGTAATTAATTCAGATTATAATTGGATCTTTGTATATTCACCTGAATGTTCATATGCCTTTATGTTATTATGTTAGACCTTATGATCTTTTAATTATTCTACATGATTTATGTGACTTTATGTATTGGCCTTAGTGCATCTGTTACCTTACTCAGTACGTAGCGTACTAATTACTCTTTTCATGGGTACTACTCATTCCCACGAGTAGTAGGCCCTTCTGACTTTGTATAGGTGATCGAGACATTAGACGGGGCTGAGTGTTGAGCTTGTGGTTGGCTCAAAGTTCAAGAGTGTCGTGGCCGTATTTACTCTTTATGCGATTTATTTCCTTATGTATATCTTTTGTATCGTATTTACCCTTTTATAATTTATTACATTGTATTAAGTATTTTAAATAAACCTTTTATTGATTATAAGATTATTCCCATGAAGAAATTTTGATTTTGCACTCTAATTTCTATCTTATTATTGATTATAAACTTTTATGCGTATTCTGATTTCTATGTTATGATCTTTCTAGTTCTTTTTATGAACATTCAGTTTAAGTTTGAAAAGAATCTTTTTTAGCCGTAGCACTTGGTACTGGAACAGTCGGAGAGAACCGGTCTTGTACTAAGTATGGCGGTAACATCCCTTGAATTCACAGGTTTTAATTTAAGTGCTTCCGTGTTAAAAAAAATAGTAAATTTTAGGGTATTACAACGAAATTTGGATTAGGTTTCTTTGTTTTTTCTCCATTTCCTACCCTCCTTTGCCTTATAATTTCCTTGATTGTTTTATTAATTCCTAATGATATATTATTATTGATTCTTAGGTGGTTTTTTGGTGGTCTTAGAGGAGTCTTAAGCTATACATGCTTAAAAACTTGAGACATTTTTGGTAAGGATACAAGTCATAACTAGGGTTTTGTGTGCAATGTACATTTTTTTTATATGAAATATCATGTTTGATATTTTTATATAGATAATTTCATATTGATAATTTTTTTTATGACATGTTATGTTGTATGATGAAAAGGTGAAAAAAAATGTGAAAGCATGCGTTTGTGCATTTTTTTGGGTTAAGTCCCTTGCATATCTACATGTGTACCCACATGATAATCTTGAGTTAAATAACAGTAAGTAAGAAATTAATAATTTAAAAGTGAAATATCATGTGAGTCATGATCTACTGTACCTATCGGTTCCACTAGATGATAATAGTGACCAAGATTAACCCTGGTGTTGTATCAGTCCATTCCATAGATGAGAATAGTGGCCAATAAAATTTTACCCTAGGATTGTATATTGTTGACACCGTTCCACCGGTTGTGAATAGTGGGGTCCTAAACTCAACATTAATAAGAAATGGATTATGCTTATGCATCATAATGGGATTAAAATTTAGTTCTCTTGCATATAATCATGTTTAATCCTTATTCACGCATATTTTTCCTTATGATCTTATGTACTCTATGAAATCATGATATGACTTTCCTTATTCAATACATAGCGTACTAATTATCCTTCTTATAGGCGCTACTCATTCCCTTGAACAAACAACCCAAGTAATTTTGTAGTAGGTCACTAAGGACTCATTGGATGATTTTGCTGCTTATGATGCTTTGATTAGATAATAGCGGCTTTCTTTTATGCTTAGGGTTTGGGGACATGGAGTCGTGTTATCTAGTCATCACTTTTAGTCTAGATAAATTTTGGTATTCTTAGTTTTCAATGTATAACTCTTCTTCTTCTTTTTATGTATTTTGGCTAATGTATTCAGAGTTGACCTCCAAATGCTTGTTTAAATTTATGAATCTATCTCCTTTTTTTGTTTTACCATGTTTATTTTTTTCATTACTTTGCTTTTTATTTGATGAAGTGATGGTATGATGAGCCAGACTTATGTTGAGTACGGTGGTAACACCCATTTATATTGTTATTATCCTTCCACTAAAAAAAAAGAGCAGTAAATTTTGGGGTGTGGAATTTTGATTCTCATAGCTAGACTTGTATCCACCATAGGTTAGGGGAATGTGCACACTTCTTCTCATGACAAATGTGGCTGCAATATCCTTTGTTTATTGATTTATCTGCCATATTCTTTCTTAAAAACATTAATGTTGAGAAAAATGGTTGTTACACCTAATACTTAGGAATTCATACACTCTAAAAGATCATACGTTTAGAGTAGTAAAAAATGCACCAAGACTGGGATGGGGCATGGACGAGCCCTTATCCCCATTCTAGAACTTGATAGGTAAATCAATCCCCAAATCCTCCTTGATCTCTAAATTTTTTTATATTAGGAATTCCACCCTAATATATGCTCTAAATCCCCACCCTAAAACTCGTAATTATTCATTGAAACTCTTTATATCCCCAAAACCTAATATATCTTCAAAGTTCTAATCAAGCTCTAACATTTATTATTATTATATTGTTTCTTCTTATAATTACATGTGAGATAGATTTTTTGATGCAAACAATGAAATATAGTATATGGAATGTACAAACCATGAATAAAGTACATTAGTATACTAAATAAGTATTACTTATATATATATATATATATATATATATATATATATATATATATATATATGTATGTATGTATGTACGTATGTATGTATGTATGGATGGATGGATGGATGGATGGATGGATGGATGGATGGATGGATGGAGGGATGGATGGATGGATGGATGGGGACCCATACCTATCCCCTAAATATTTTCAAAATTATTCTCCAAACCCAAAACCCAAAACCCAAAAATATTTCCTTAACCTGAGCTCGAATAGGTATTCCCTAATAGAGTCTCAAACCTTCAGAGAGAATTGTCATTCCTAAGTGAGGGATATGCCGAGTGTGGGTAGATTTGGAGGCATAATCCCATGATTAGGAGGATAAAGAAAAGAAGAATGGTGAAGATTAGGGACAACAACAACATGGGTTGAGCTACTCAACTGAGGATAGAAAATAGAAGAGAGGTTCCTTTAGGTACTTGTGAATGTATCTTCAAGGTGAATGTACTAACCTCCAACCAAGCATAATCCCTAATAATTCACCCACAATGCCTTGTATCTTCAAGGCGATGGATGCCACAACTCCTAACCCATTTCTAGTAGTGAAACCTAAACGAATACCCCTTTTTCTATAAATAAGGGATATGTTGCCATATTCGATAACGAATTCATGGTGCTCTTACTCTTAGCTTTTGTTGCTAACTCTACTTACTTGAGTGCATTACACCCCTACTCACTCTTTCACCATCACCACATCACCTCAATCATTCCATCATCATCTATGGAACAACTTTTACTCTGATTACGCTTATTTCTCTTACTTCCCCTTTTCTCTACTCCTCTCAAGTTCTACATTATTACCTGGGGTGTTAGATTGCCCTTAGACAGGCATCTATTCCTTTAACATTCTTAACTTTGGTCTACATTATTTTACAGGCTGCTCTCTGAATCCCACCTTTCATCGATCGACAAATTAATTATAGATTTGGAGGTGTACAACATATAATCAATTAAGTCACTTAATTTCAAATATATTTTATTAATTAGAAAGAATGATCCAAGGAATATATATTAGATTTAAAGTTTAAGTAGTATAAAATATAGTAATTAGTTAAGGCAAAATGTGCTTTTTAGGTAAATAGTTTTGAGAGTTATTTAATCATGAAGATGTGCTTATTAGGCAAAAGTTAGTAATTATTGAGAATTATTTAATCATGACTTAAAAAGGCCAAATCATGAGAATATAGATATGAAGATTCTTATCATTTTTTCTTCTTATCAGTATATAATCAAGATATACATTTTTTTCATTTTATTCTTTGATCTTAATTTAATATTAACATTCTAATAAATTCATTAAATTCCTTAAAAGTTTCCTATTAATTATTGTGTGGTACATCTATGTCAAGATACCATAGCCAAATTTATGATTTTTTCCCTTTACTTGTGCCTTGTCATAGAGTATCTCTATATTTTTATTTAGTTATTTACTAGTTTATACTTTTATGCATTTTACATATATTTTTATATGATTATAGTATGATGGCAAAATTTTTAATAAGTAACTTTTCATATTCAACCAAACTATAAAGCCTTGTGAAATATCTGTCCTACATTTGTAAATAAATAAATATTAAAATAACACACACATATATAATAAAATTTAGATTTAAATATTTCATTATCATTTCAATTTTAGATTTAAATATTGGATTGGATGTGAGAGACAAAAGTAATCAGTTAGAACATTAATATATAAGATTATGCAGAATTGCAATAGATACATTATAAAACTAATACTTATTTAGAATAATATTTAAAGGGAATAGTGTATAATTAAAAAAAAAAATGAAATAAAGCAATATATAGAGTTTATCACTAATAAATAAAAGGTAGCTTATAAAAATTGAAATAATTAATATACCTCGACAAAAATAGAACTTCTCTTAGTATGGTAGGTTATAAAAATTGAAATAATTAATGTATCTAGACAAAAATATAATTTATTTTATTATATTATATAGTTAAGATTATGCCGTTGTAAAGTAATTATATCAAATCATACTGAAAAACTTAGAACCAAACTTTGTCCACACTGGGATTTAGATATAGCTTAAAGATTTCAAACGAGCATATGATCTAGCGGGGATGCTAAAATGAGATTCTTGAATTCTCCCATGTACTTAGGCCGTTGGACCACTCATTCGCCTTCTGTCACGCATCAAAAAAAGGTCATCTTTTCATTCCTGCACATAGGAATGAGTAGGTTCCGGATCTAATTCAAATACGTTAGTTTCCTCTTATTTTTAGTAATTTTGAATTTATAATTTTTAAATCTAACGGATTTAGTTCAGGTCTAGATTTATGTGTAGGTAAATAAATCTGAATCTAGGTCCATTAATTCTAAATTTAGACCCAACTCATCATATCTGGATATTTATGTGCGCACATATATAAATATATATTAATATTATATTTATTATTATTGTCGTAATCTTATTTAAACTTTTTATTTATTTTTTAATATTATTTTTATATATTTACTTTATAAATAATATGTATAATATTGTATTCCAAAAATATTAAAATACAATTTAAAAAATTAACGTAACTATTTAAAAATGTTTATTTTTTCACTCGAATTTTTTTAATAAAAAATACATAGTAAATTATATAAAATGTAAATGTATGTATATTTACATAAATTATTAATTATTGTTTTAAAAAAAAATAACTGAATCCATTTAAGATCCATTTATCCGCTAAATCTGATAAATATAAATCGGAGTCTGGATCTAAACTTTTGAGACCCGATATGTCTGAATCGAGTATAAATCTAAGTAATATAAATGAATCCGAATATAAATTTAGCTGGACTCGACCTAAATCCGACCAATTGTCATCCTTGCCTTTACATCAATAATAACAACCATCTATCGCAAACATACAGCTAGAGTTGGCAATCGGACAGGTCGGGTCATTATCGAATTGGGTTACATGATAATCGGGTCATTTTGGTTTAGGATAATCTCTGATCATTTGGTCGGGTCGGGTTTGATTTAGATAAATTCGATATCGAATAATTTTGGGTCATTCTAAGTTTTCGGATAAGGTCGGGTTGAGATCAGATGAACCTGAATTCGGGTAAATTTGGGTGGTTCTATTTTTAGTTTTGGTTCGAATATGGCACGGGTGAGTTCAAATTATTATATTTTCGGATTGAGTTTGGATCAGATTCGGATCATTTTAGATTTGAGTCATAATTGTGATATTTTCTTCTTCTTTTTATTCCAAGATGTCATTAAAATCTAATTATTTTGAGAACGTTTATTTTAATTTATCTTATTCAATTAAAAATGAATTATTATATTGATTGATTTTGGGCCTTAGAATTTTTTATCATTATTTTCTCTTTGGAGATATATTTGACATGTCAATTTTAAAAGTCTTTAAATTGAATCATTTTTCCTTTTATGTTAAGGTATAATTTATAATTCAACTTCATTATTAGCTTGAGCATATTGAGTTTGAGTATTATTTTAATTTTATATTATATTTATGTTTTATACAGTTCTTACATAATATTAACTTACGATAATCGTTGATAATTAATAACATATGAAGGCTTATAAGGTTGTATTTCTCATATTATTTTTATAACATATTGATCACATCATATCAACATAATTTTAATAAATATAATAATGATAATAATATAAAAATAATGATAACAATAATAATAATAATTAATGAATATTAATTATGCAAAAATAACTATAACAAAACATAATTTTTTATTTATTTATATATTTTGATTAGATCATATCAAGCTAAATAAGATAAAGATTAGATAAAGTAAGTAATAATGACTAATGGTACACCCGGTAGTATTTTGATACTGAAACTACCAACATGTAGTAAACTCAAGCTTTTGATTAGTTTAGGTATATCCGGTAAACTAAGTGTTGGATGTGTGTCTTTTGTGGCTTTTCAAAAACTTATAAGGTGCCTTTTGAGGGTTTTTTTTTTGGTATTTTGAGTTATAGATTTTGGATATATTTACATTATTATTATTATTATTATTATTATTATTATTATTATTATCTTATGGTACTTTTTAAGGCTTGCATATTTGTATATTGGGTTAAAGGGGTACTTGAAGTGCTTATATCATGCATTTTGTGGCTTACATATTTGTGTTTTGAGTTATGAATGTGGAGATGTATCTTTTGAGGCTTTTTAAGTGCTGATATATTGTCTTTTGAAGCTTGTATGTTTGTATCTTGAGTTTAAGGTGTCTGATGTATTAGCATAATTATTATTATTATTTTATTGTACTATATGGAAGTGAACTAATATTTAGATGACATCATAGATTTTTTTTCTTTTTTCTCTAATTTTATTTCTATATTTCAATATTGGTATAATGGTATCAATGGATATTGTACTTGTATATGCATAAGAAGTGATATAAACTTTAAGAAAGTATATTATTTCTAGATTTTGATGTAAGCACTAGTATGGACTAGTTGCACATCTATATTATTTCATATTTTATGAAGTTTTAGAAAATTTGAGTAATAAGTTAATATTAATTTTCATGTAGTACCGGATTGAATCTTTATAAATTTATATTTTTTTGGGTTATATCAGATTTCAGATAAATGATAAATCGGGTCAGGTAATTTCGAATTTATAGTTTTACGAGTTATATCGGGTTTCAGTTGGTGTCGGGTTGGGTCAGGTTTATTTCGAACTTATGATTTCTCGGGTTATATCGGATATTGGATACGTATCAGATTGTGTCAGATAAGTTTCGGGCTTCTAATTTTTCGATTAAAATTAGATCGAATTTTGGATCAATCAAAATAGTATTCGTCGGATTTTTTTAAATCAAGTCAACTTTTACCGGCTCTATGTACGACCACTTCATCTTCTCCTTTGTTCACACTTGGTAAAAGTTAAATTTGATTCCTTGGGCTAAACAAAATAATAATAAAATAAAATAATCTCTAAATTCTCTGTACCTCATCGTAACATACAGTGATGCACAAAAACAATACTTAGGTATTATTTTCCGTCTCGAAAATATTTCTCCTCCCAAAAACTTTTCGGTTTCGGAATTAATATTAAAATTGTTTAATTAATTTTTAATAATTAAAATTAACTATTATAGGTAGTAATTTTATGAATTTTTATTTTTTCCTCTTAATTTTAGTAGATTTAATCTTTTTTTTAAAAAAAAAATATATATAATGTGTATAGACATATATAATTTTTTCTTTTACGTTTCCTGCCATCTCTATTTTTAAAATTTCTAAAAAATGACGTTTTACCATTTCTCCTAATACTCGTCCCCGTTCCCGTTCCGGTGCAACACTAGTAACACATCCATGCCTATCACATATTCTCATATAGAAGATTAGTATCACTCTGATAACACGTACAGTACGAACAATAGCCCAATTCATTAATTTTCGCAACAGACACATAAGATCAGTTTAAACAACAAATATTCACAGGACACATTTCTTCACAAGTAGAGTTGGAAAGAGACTATGTGCCACTAGCTTAAGAGAAGCCAGCAAGATCGGCATTTCAGCACTGAATGATATTTACTATGTACATGGCAGCTTCACCCCTGCAATAACAGAACAAAACCTTGGTTAGCTGATGCATCTGCTAGTACTATAAAAACACCCATCATTCATCAACATAAGAAAGATGACACAAATGATCAGAGGTAATGGCATAAAGCTGAATGGCTGGGTTGAAATGTCACCTGTCATATCCAGTTCCTCTTAGCTCGAAGTTGAGTGAGTCTGTCCCTCCATTGTGCTGCAGAAATATATCAACTGTCAATCGCTTAATCACATGTATGTACACGCAAAAACTTATTTCGGCCCTCAACTGAACTGGACAAATGATATAGATTGTTTTATCCATTGAGAATAACACCAAAATTGTTCCCTATACATCGAACCTATCCGACCAATTTAAAAACTTCAAGTGTAATTTAGCCCATACCAGCATCTTGATACCGTTCCTCACCAGCAGCATCAAGCATGTTACGAAGCAGGTTAAACTCTGTTGTTTCAACACATGGCTTACCATTAGGCCTGCATAAATCAATGTTTGGAGTGAGGGAAAACAATAAAATGCCAGTCTAAATTGATCTCCAAATTCCAGCCATCATTGCAATTCTAAAATGTTATTAATCAGTGATATACATGAGGCCGGGGGTTGACAAGAAATGATATCACTATGATATGAGCTGCTGCTCATCATGTCTTTCATTCATGTTCATGAAAGGAAAAACAAATATTGCTCCCCCAGCCAGTGAACAAGCAGCAATGGGAATTGGAATCCTATTCAATCAGAAGGCGGTGAGGAAAGAATTCTATTCAAAGTTTAGTTATACTATAACCAAACTCATCCCATGGCCAAATTGCTTGTAATCTAAACGGTCTTTCCATTTTTTGGACAGCCAGCATTAATTCTCTTCAAAAGTTAATCAATTAATTCTATGCAGGTAAGGGATCTTCTCGATAAAGAGTTGAGCTCACCATAAACGGTCGTGATCTTATTTTTGTCAAACTTTGCTCAGTCATTATACACGCATACATCCTAGGGTATATAGAAAACTTGGCTCCCTTGAGTATGGCCATACTCGGCTTCATTTTAAGGGGGGGAAATTGTTTACTCGCATCATAGACTATGCTCCCTTGTTTTCCTCAGACATGTAACAAGTGCTACCAGTTCACTAAGTTGCAACTTACATGCGACAGCAAGCTGCTAGCAAGTAAATGGTTTATTAGTTCTGCAACTAGATCCTTCCTACATCATGTGTGCAGCATTATCTCATAACGAAAGAAAAATTATACAGAACATCTTCGACTTGTAAGATAACAGCCAGAGCTAATCGATGATATTGGACCTCAAATCATGTCAGTATCATCACCTAGTACCCAAGTACGCACATTCATCATTGCTTTCCTTCTTAGCAGGCAGAGATCTAGCCTATTCAACACCACCCTGTTGTACCCAAAAAATCCCCCTCCGCTGTGTTCTGTCCAAAACAGTGAAAAAAAAGAAGCCGAAGGCTGCACAGAGAGAGAGAGAGAGAGAAATTTACGATTTTAATTTGTAGACTAGCAGAAGCAAGAACCATTAATCATATCATATGTTGGTATTAACTTCATCAAGTATAATCATATCATTCAAAAACAAAAATTTCACATTCATACACAATCTGAACTGCAGATTAAGGAGAATATGAACCCCCCCCCCCCAAAAGAAACCCGTTTTAGGCAGACTCAACTATTTCTTTCATACAAAGAAAAGACAAATAAATGGTCGAGAAAGATTCTGTATCCTACCGATCCATCTCTGTGAATAATAATCCGTCTGATGCAGGGCCATGGAGTATAGGCTTCGGAGATTCAACAATTTTCATCCCATCACTGTATGCCAGGTGCTTATTCACTTGAATTGGTACCTTCATCAATTATTTCAAAATTATCATCACATTGATGGTTTTTCAAAATACAACATACACGAAAACCTAGCTCATAGAATACTAAATCCCTTTTATTATTGTTATTATGAAGTAATCCCTCCACAATTTGATGTATAGATGAAAGGCCCAAGATGAGTTAGAGATGAAAAGTAGGTCTCACTCAGTTATGAACCAAAATGAAAAGCCCCAGCTTACGTACCTTGCATCTCACTGCAATATTAATGGCATCGGAAGGTCGAAGGTCAAAGCTGATACAATCTGCTTCATTGTCTACCTGCACTAACATTTATTCATCATGCATAGCTTTGAAAATTTTCTTGTGATAACAAACAATATAAGTCGGTTCACATGCCTTTACAAGGTATATCTGCGCAAAATATGCCTCATGTACTCTCCTAGTCACTCGAACAAGCTTCACCTGCAAGAGAAAAGTACCATATGTTTCAACAACTAGAAGGAAAAACAAAGGGACATATATCCTCTCATCAAGAGGCACAATTATACAGAAAAGAAACATGCCACCATACTTTATATCCCATCTTCTCAACCATCTCCTTTATTACTTGATACATAGTTGGCCTAGCCTGTAAATGACAATGTAATTCCAAAAATTAGCATATTTGCTTGACAAAAATCAAGAAATTATCAGACAAAACAATGCAGCTTTGGAAGCATCAGTCGATGCAAAGAATTAGGAAATTAAACAAGAGTAAATGAGCATACAATCTGCATATTCCGGATAGCAGCCATAAGCATAACACTTGGCATTTCCACTGCAAAAGGATATAGCATAAGTTCAGAGAATCTGGATATGCTTCAAAACCGTGTTTGCATTGAGTGCACAGAAAGGCCATTATAAACATACAAACAATAATGGGAAGAAGAAGTCCAGTTCCATCTTCCATCTTTAGCACAATTGCAGGATGCGGAGCGTAATCTGGAAGATGCCCACCTTGAGCATTGTTATGCACACATTTCAATAGTTTACCGTCTCTCATCTTGATAGTAAAACCATCTCGACCACTCTTCACCTCAACTACATATATCAAACTAGATAAATTGATGAAAAAGGTTGCATAATAAATAATGATGAATCAAGATGCATCAGATCATGTATTCAAACAGAGTAAAAAAAAAAAAGACTAAACATAAGTACCTAAAGCACCTAAGCATAGTTTATGCCAGGACAAGACCATCTTGTGAGTAAGCATAGAGTACATCAAAGGCGAAGAACATCTGATATAGATCAGAAGCATCAATATGAAAATTTATTTCACCACAACTAACAATTATGTGCGACGGCTAGTTAACAGTTAAACTGAGACTTATATCAGCTAGAAGAAGACATGATAAACTTGCTAAATAGAGCTTCCAAATCAAAGAGGCATGGCATCACAATAGAAAACATTCATTCTTCCATTTCATTTCCTTAATCTCACTCTTTGACATAAAAAGTGTATAACACTTCATTTTTCCTTAATCTGAAGACAGCAGGAGTGCTTACATGAAAATGGGATAATTTGCCAAAGCAAGACAATCAGAAAACATCAACATGCCATGGCAAGAAATCTGTCACTAAGAGGCACATGTTAAGAACAAACGATGCATCATTAACACGAATCACAAGACTTTGTAACAAGGCAAGACTGGTCATCATACCTGCTTCAATAACAGTAGAGTTAATATAATCTTCATCTTTCTCCTTAAAGTTCTCTGCTCTGCTACCGCTCCCATTTGAAGAAGAACTATACGTACAATTAACAGTAAATAGCCTTGGCAACCGAAGGGGTAGAGCAAGTACACCTGTATTACTTCTTGGTCTAGCTACACCTTTATATCCCCAAAACCGACTTCTAAATATGTCGGCCTTTGTTATAGGCACATTAACCGGCTTGCTGCACTCACCCAATTTTTTTGCTCGAATGAGGGGGCAAGTAGCAGGCCCTTGCAATGCTCCCATCTTCATTGGTCCCTATTCAAGAATAAGATCACGTTCCAATGAAGATTCGCAGAAGTGAGAATACGATGGCGGAACAAAAACAGTAGATTGCAGGCAATATATATATAGAGAATAATATTTCATCTCACAGGACCCGCGAATCAATAAAGTTCTAAGAGTGAGCTTAAATAAAAGCAGAATAAGATCCAATTCAAATGACTATATATTCCAACAGTCTGGATACGGACAAACTCAATCGATCATTTTCTATTTCTAAATTTAACACTTGGTAGACTAACAACAGTTCAGGGTATTCCGTCTACAAGATAGTGCGAATAGATTAATCTCACTAACGGCCCCATCAAACATAATCATTAGATCAGAATTGGGGTCAATGTAACAAAAATGATCAAATCAATGCCAAATTACAACGATTTTT
The DNA here is from genome assembly GCA_039764185.1 of Tamarix austromongolica. Taxonomy (NCBI): domain Eukaryota; kingdom Viridiplantae; phylum Streptophyta; class Magnoliopsida; order Caryophyllales; family Tamaricaceae; genus Tamarix; species Tamarix austromongolica. The sequence continues at coordinate 70,392,719 of CM077818.1, forward strand.
CGTCTAATGAGCATTCACAATATCCAATATCTCTGAACCTAAACAGCAATCAAATAAATTCCACAATTTAAATTGTATATTTTGAAAATTCATCCACTTAATCAAGGAAACAGCTACAGAATTCAATAATATAAAATACAAAATCATAAAGAATCAACGGCTGGCTATCAAAATTCGGAGAATCAAGTAGCAGTGAAGAACTCAGTGTACCTGAAAACTGACAACCAAAAATTCAAAAGCCGAAAAAGAAAAAGAGAAGAAGGAATCTGATTCTGCTGATCAAGAGACTGATTAGTGATTGGAAAATATTGAATAATTGTTAGCCCATGATCATAATCAATCAAGGCATCAAACGGATCGAGGAAAACGTTATTGGATGGGAAGACACTATAGTTAGAGAGAAGGAATCGGAGATCAGTAAGGTAGAGGGATGGAGTGAAACGGAAGGTGGATTTGCTGTAGAACGAAGGGCTGACGAATCAGTGATCATGACACGGAAAAAAAGGGGGCAGAGAAGCGACGAGAGGATATGAAAGAAATTAGGATAAGAGATTCCTTATCGATTACAGAGAATTTTGTCTTATCACGTCATATTCTAAATAATTGTTATTTTAGACAATTACATACTTATTAAATAATGACTGTCAACTGTATTTTTATTAAATGTATATGATTAAATAATATTTGTAGTAGAAAATATTTAATGAATAAGAGTAGCTTAATTAAAATTATCTATTTTTTATATTGAAAATCTAAAATGATATTCTATTTGTGTCAAAAAAATTCTAACACTAATTTTTTGTATAAATTTTTTTTCAGTAAATAAATTTAAAATCTACTTTTTACTTTTACTCTCATATTTTTTTCTTTTATTATCTATATATCAAATATTTTTTCTCAATAAATAGTATAAGTGAAAATTTAAGACTATACTTATTAGTCTTTAAAAATATATGTAAATTGTTCAAATGACTTCATTTTTTATACTGGAGTAGTTATTTTAAAAGAAAATAACTTTACTAAAATGACACTTAGGTATTGTTTGGTGTAGAGTATATTATTTTAGAAAACTATACTTTCTAGAAAATACTAAATGTAGATTTGTGAGGTATGAAGTCAACAAGAAGTACAACTTTCATTCGACTCATACTTTTTTTTTTAATTAATGAAGAACCTGCTTAGTGAGTAATGCCATAGGAAGTACAACTTCCTTTACTTTATTTATTTGTATTTCACACATAATTATTAAAAATAAAAATAAAATAATTTTATCTCTAACTTTTTTAGTGTAAACCAAATACATTATCAAGTAATTATCTCCCTAACAGTAAGTTTCTAAAAAAGTATGATTTCTCATAAACATACAATTAACGTACCAAACATAGCTTGATATAAATCTAAGGTAGTATGATTCATAAAACCGGTGATGCATATAAACTATGATAATCAGACGCTTTCTATTCGAAAAATATTTGCTACCTTAAAATGCACACAAATATACAAATGTACTTTACAAGTACATTATTTACATTTTCTTATTCCGTTACACTCCATTTTCACATATCAGTCTAATTAGAGCTCACAAAATCTAATTTGATGTAAAATAATTGACAAAACCAACTCAAACCGTCTAAAAAATTATCCGATTTTAATCTAAAAAATATAACCAGAAATATATTTGATTTGATTCGATACTTATCCAAAATCTAATATGACCCAAAAATTTATAAATCCGAAACTTATCTACCATGCCCCAATACTTATCCAATATTCAATATAGCCTAAGATATTCAATATAGCCTAAGATAATGTAAATTTGAAATATATCTGACTCGATCCGATGACTATCCAAAAGTCGATATTTATTTGAATTATAGTATTTTTATTAGGCATTACTATTGCTACTATTATTGTTATAATAATACTATTATTTTTATATTATTATTATTATTATTACAAGATTTTATTATAATTATTATATTATTATGATTACTACAAGTAGTAATAATATTACTACTACTATTACTATTTTTGTTACAAGTAGTATTAACATTACTATTACTATTATTGTTATTATCATATTACAATTATAATAATTATTATTATTATTATGGTAATTTAGTAATATATTAGTATTAGTATTACTATTATTATTGATATTGTTATTATTATTACTATTATTTCGGCAAGTAATGTATGATTATATTACTTCCAAATTGAAAGAATTACATTCACCATTTACATCTTAAGAAGTTTAAAAAAAAAAGAAACCATATACATAGAGTTTGCAAGATGCCTAAGCATGTGGTATGATTTACAATTATCAAAACATTCTATTTTAGCGGCCATTTCCTTGAGTACCACATGTATTAGTTGGTCTTGGCTACACAAACCTCTGTTGTGCAATCTACGATTTCTTTCTTTCCATAGGTGATATATTATAACTACAAATAAATATCATAGCACCATTTTCTTTCTCTTAGACCTCACCCTCCTTTTTCCATCTAGCACAACATGCATTGTATCTATTTTGATTATGAGTACATCTAAATCCTCATGTAATCTAAGACCAAATAGTCTTAGAATTATCACAATGAAAGAAAATGTGCACAATGCTCTCAAGTGCTTCATTACACAACATACACATATCGTTAGTCTAAATTCTCCAACTCAATAATCTATCACAAGTGAAAAGTTTCCCTACCAATACTAACTAGAGGCAAATTTTATGTCATGGTAACATGAAAAGATGCCATAATACCTTCGACCAAGTTACTAGAGGGAAACTTGGTTTGATTAAATGGTAGGATCAAGTGATGTTTTACTTCCCCTAATGCATGATTCCACAATCTTGTTGAGATGAGCAAAATAAAATTTGGTAACTATTCTGGAGGGTTAGCAATTCCCTTATAACCTTAAAGATACATCAATGCCTTTGCAGTAACAATCATGCCTCCACGTAATCTAGAGCATTTCATTTCTATGGTGGATATCCCAGAACAACCTATAACAATAGTGTTCCACCACTATAAGTGCACAACACTTAGGCCTTTCTCTTTTTTTGGACTTACCAACTTGTTCCTAAGCCACTGTCACCTTATGTGTGATTTGAGAGTAAGGATGGAATAGGTCTGGGACCCAACCCAGGCTCGCTAGACTTGACCTGTTTATACTAGATATGGGTCCTAGATTGTTGGATATGATGGGTCTGGGTCAAGTTGTTTAGACCCACACCCATCTAATTATATATATATATATAAAGGTATAAAGCTAAACCCTAATTTACTAAACGTATATTAGGTCATCTCACCCTTACTCCCTCACAACTCACAACCTCACTCCCTCTTCAGTCCTCACTCAGTAACCCTCACTTCTTAGTTCATGTGAGCCCTAGCCCCTAGGTCTCTAGATTGTGAGGCCCCGAGCTTGAATTCTTCCCCTCCCTCAACCATCATCTCTAGTTTATGCTAATGGATAAGGCCTCAGTCCTCCGTCCACTTCCCTTACTCACTCTCAATCTTAGAATCTCACCCTTTAGTACCTCACTTCTCATGTATGTGATGCGGGGCAAAGGCAGCGAGGCCCCAACTAATGCATGCTCCGTTGACCATTGTCTTGCTCTAATTAACCCCAAATATAGTCACTTCTGACTCTCAATCTCAGAATCTCTCCCCTCAATCCCTCACTTTTCACATAATCAATGAAGGACTGAGGTAGCGAAGGCCCAAGTGGTGTATTCTCTAACAACCATCATCTTACTCCAAGTAACACTAACCACATGCATTACTAACTTCTAGACCACTCTAATGTCTTCAATTCCAAAGTGTTTGCTCTATCCATAGTCAGTACCCATCTTCACTCTTCCCTCTCTATCTCTACACATTTGTGCTTCATTCATTAACCTCTATTCCATCAATTTGATTGATTCAATTTGCTTTAGATTTTTTTTGTTCGTATCTTGTTTCACTATTTTAAAGTTCTATTAGAAACTGGTCTTAGTCAAAAAATTTCCTAAGTCATAGCCTCACAAGTTAGTTTCAAATATTTATTCTAATTATGTTTGAATTTGATAAACTGATCTCTTAGTTGATTGAAGTACCTCTACCAAAATTATTATTTAGCAATTGGTAATTTGGTACCACCATAAATGGATCATATTTAGATAGCTGGTTGAGTATCATATGTATATCTTGTTAGAAATTAATAATTGGAATTTGTAATGTATAAATTATAGGGAGAAATTATATATTAATTGGGAAATTATAAGTTTAGAAAGCATCCACCTTACTAACAAATATGTCAATTTCTCATTTTCCTTTTTTACTTTTGATGTTTTATTCCCTTTTAGAATTTCATATATAACCTATCATATAGGACATCAATTTCTTTATTAGATCATGAGCACAATTTTTTTTTAATAATCATCGAAGTGTAGTAATGAGTAGGTTTCATAATTCAAACTTTAGTATACTTTTATTTTTAATTTTAGGTAGGTTATCATTACTAATCATTGCATGAGTTAAGTTTGATAATATTTTTGTTCTTGAGGTTGCTTCAAATTGCATTTTTTTAATCTTGTAGGTCATGGGAAATGAAAAAATATCTAATTGTGCTCCTTTGAAGTTTTCACAGTCTAAGGGCACTCGTGTTGGTTCATTTTAGCCAGTTACTTCACATATGGATGACTTGTATGCAAACAGGGAGGAGATTAAAAATTAGAACAATGAGGGGCACCTAAGTGATAAAGAAGTATAGCAAGAACCTAATTATGCTATTTATACGCAAAAAAATAGAAAGCACACTTTAGTAGTATATGATTTCTTTGATTGAATTGAAGTTAATAGTGTGGACAAGGTAAAATGTTGTCATTGTAAGGCTATTCTAACTTGTGCAACTAGTGGTGGAACCTCACATCTTAAAAATCATGCAGAGAAGACTTGTCCTGGAAGACATTTGAGGCTTAGGTCAAGAGGGTCAAGAGGATTCAAGCAACAAAAAATTGAGTATGAAGACTTAATCCAATAGGTCAACAACTTTGGATATAAAACAAAATTCAGACTTGTGCAAAACCTTAAATATTCCTTTAATATGGTTTCAAGGAGTACTTTGAAGAATGGTGTGATGAAGTTTTTTCAAAGTGAGATACATAATTTAAAGGATTTGTTGTTGGAATATAGAAGAGTTGAGTCACAATCATCACTGACATGTGGACTGCATTCAACCAAAAAAAAGGAATATATGGTCATGACATCACACTTTGATGATGAAGACTGGAATTTGCGAAGTATAACTTTGAGGTAACTAGTTAACTATTATCATTACATTTTGTTATATATTTAGCTTGAGTAAGTGTAAGTTTATGATTATTGTTTCATTATTATCTTTTAAGGTTTTTGTGTGCCCCATGTCTACATAAAAAAGGCTTTAAATACAAGGTTTTATGGGATTGTGTGTCTTAATTTGGCCTTGAAAGAAAAAAAATTCTTTTTTGGTGGTTCAAAATTATAGTAAAAATGATGCAATGATGGGAATTTTATTTTGAGAAAAAGTCTCTTATACATGGCGGAGCAATCTTACATATGAGGAGTAGTGTTCACATTTTTAACTTGATAGTTAATGATGGATTAAATTTGATTAAGATGGGGATTGAAAATATTTGGGATTATGTCTCATTTTGGACATTAATGCTAAAAGAATTGAAAAGTTTGAGAAGTCATATTGATTTTTGAAGGTCAATACTTATAAAATATTAGTTTTTAATTGTAAATCTATATGGAATTTTACTTATTTGATGCTCTAGAGTTCTTTCCCTTATAAAGATGCATTTAAAACATTGACATGTTTGTATGGTAGGCTAGTGATGATGATTAGTAATTGGCTCATGTTGTATGTGAGAAGTTAGAACACTTTTACAAGACTATTATGGCTTCTCAGAAAGAAACTACCATACTACAAATTTATTTATTGGAAAGTATTCATGATTAGAATTTATTTAAGAAGTTTCCTACAAAGTGATATGGAGGTTATTATCTCTATGGAATCAAAGATGATTGAAAAGTCTGACAAATATTGGTGTGAAATTAATAGGATTCTGACCATTGCTAGTATCTTGGATCCTATAAACAAAATTGATTATGTTAAATACCATTTTAGGAGACTATATTATGATGAGGCTTAAAATGAATTAGATAGGGATATAAACACGTTTGATACTCTCTTCGTTAAATATTAAAGAAAATTTATTGATAGTTCTAGTGAGCTTAGTAGTTCTTCTAAAGCTCCATTGAGGAATTCTCTATAGCGAACACCACCTCAGACTTCTGTTGATGATGAGGAGAATGAATTTACTTTAGTTAAGAAAACTAAAGTAAGAAAATTAAGTGTGAGGTGTGAGTTATATCATTACTTGGAATTTGATACATTACCCAAAAATGATTGTTTTGATATCCTTAACTTTTGGAAGAATGACTTCAAGTATCTAACTCTACAAAATATTGCTAGGGATATTCTTGCTATTCCCATTTCCATAGTGGCTTTAGAAAATGATTTTAGCATGGTAGGATGGGTTTTAAGTCTCTATCATTCCATACTTCATGCAAAATTTGTAGAGGCATTGATGTGTTTGCAAAATTGGATGGTTGAAGACATTAAAGGTAATTTTAATCTCTCTTTAGTCATAACTTATTGCATATTTTGTTTCATATGAGATAATATAGTATTTATTTGTTTAATATCATGTAAAGGTGCAATGTAGAGTCTATATGCATGTGCCAAAATGATAGAAGTTTTGGACGCTGAGGATGGAATAGAAGTAATTTCCGTTTGTCATATGGAAAATAATTATTTAATTTTACTTTACTATTATTATGCTATCAAATTTTACCAAGAAAACTAATTTTTATAATCTTATACATTTTTAGGGTATTGAAAATGATGAAGAGGATAATTGATGCCAAGGAATCAATGGCCAATGATATGCCCTGTTACTATTTTGATTGAGGAACGAGGGATTAAAATAATTATATAAATATGTTAGGCTTAGATAGGAGTGGAAGAAAATACTTGATATTTAATTTATTGTTGTTCTTATAATTGATTTTTGTATTCATTCTATTTTTGTTTGTAAGTAGTGACTTACTGACTTATTGATGGTTGTTTAAATTAGATCAAGATGGATTTGCATGGACGTTGTAGCACAATAGCATGGGAATCAACATTTATTTGTTGAATTTATTTGTGTGTCGAATAGTTTATAGAAAAAAATGTGTATATGTGCTACTTGTGTAGAACTTATTTGTTTCTGCATGTTATGTATGTGTCCAAGATAACTTTGCATGTGTAGTTCAACCTTTACATGAGTGTTTAAGTGCATGGAAATCAAATGAAAGATAAAACCCTAACTGGTAAGCATAACATTGTAATTAATCAAATGTGTGTTAGTGTATATGCTAAAATAAGTGAAGTGTGGTCCATTATTTGGGCCGGTTGTTGGTGAAATACTTGTACCTCATACATTTAGTATAGTTTTTTGAATGTTCATTGGGCATATTACATATTAGAACATAGGATACATGCATAAACATAATTAGGAGTTATCGAATATTACAAGCTGAATTTTATTAAATTATATATCAAGAATTTGACAAGAAATGTGCAAGGTGTTTTTATTTGATTGTGTATGTGATAATATTGATTTTTGGTTGTGTTTTGATTCATTGGAACCAAAATTTTCTACAAGAACCAACTTGAAAACCGAAGGAAAAGCCTTAAGAGATTTAGGTTACAATCGAAACCTAAGGAGTTACTAATCTTTTGTCAAGTGTGTTAGCAAAGTTGATTCATATGGAAGGATGAACGAATTTTCAAGCCATTTTTGAGGCAATACAAAAGCTCTCAATCAATTTCAAAACAACCAATGCACAACTTCAACAACTTCTTGCAAGACAAACTCAATTGCAAAGGATGGAGTCTTGCTTTGCCAAGCAAGATTTAGTGCAAAATTTTCAAGAACAAAAGGAGTTTTTTTGGAGATCGAATGGGAAGTGCTAAAAAGCATATCAATCCAACAAGAGAAAGATATATGAACTCATGAGTATAGTATGAAGAAGAGTCACAAGGTAGTGGAAGTGGTAGAAGGAACAATGATCATCAATCAAGGCATCATCATAAAGAAGATAAAGGTATCAAAATTGAACTTCCTAATTTTGATGGTAAAATTGACGTTGAATTATTTCTTGAATGGTTACATGAGGTAGAGGCTATTTTTGGATTAGAGGATTATCATGATGAGAAAAAATTTAAATTAGCTACTCTTAAGTTTAAGAAGTTGGCCAGGATATTTTATGATAACTTGAAGAGAACTAGAGAAAGAGAAGGTAAATCTAAAATTTAATCTTGGGATAAGCTTAAGAAATATTTGAGAAGAAAATTTATACCTAAAGAATATGAAAAATATAATTACATTATATTGAGTACTCTTAGACAATGACTTTTAAGTATTGAAGAATATATTAGAAAATTCAAGAGGTTAGCACTTATATGTGATATCCATGAGAGAAAGGAATAAACATGTGCTAGATTTATAGGTTGCCTTAACATGATAATTTGAGATAAAGTTGAAACTTGTATGTATGATTCTATTTATGATATGATTAAGATCTCTTTGATATTTGAAAAAAAAAATCAAATCTACTAAGCCTTATGCCAAGCAAGATAATTCTTCTACAAAGTACTGCTCAAGCACTCAAGCTACAAAGCATGAGACATGTACCTCAAGCTCTATGAATGTTGAGAAGAAACAAGGGATGAAACAAGAGGAAAAGGGAAAGAATGAGGTCAATGAAGTCTCTAACAAATAATTTTTTAAGTGTCAGGGATTTGGACACTTCGCTAGAGAATGTCCCATCCAAAGAGTATTATCTATACAAGAGATTGAAGTTATGGAGACCTGTGATGAAGATCTTGAGTTTGAGTCAAATGAAGAAATTTTAAGTGAATTATAGGATGAAGGCAATGCTTGTTATGTGCTACAAATAATACTTCAAGTGAAATATAATGAGCAACCTAATCAACGAGAGAAGACATTCAAGACTAAAGGAAGATTGGGAGATACAGTTTGTCAGGTTATCATTAATAGTGGATTGTGTATAAATGTGGCTAATGAGAGGATGGCGAATAAATAGGGTTTAGAGGCAAGACCACATCCTAAGCCCTATTCTCTTCAATGGATTAACAAGGATAAAGGATTCAAGGTAACAAAACAAGCCCTAATCTCATTCAGAATTGGTAATTATCATGATGAGGTGCTATGTAATATTTTGCCTATGGATGTATGTGAAATTTTATTAGGTAGACCATGGAAATATGATTAATGTGCTATTCATAATGGTATCTAATGAATATCTTATTGAAAAGGATAGGAAAAATCATAAAATTAAACCTTATAAGTGTGATAATGATAACATAGTCAAAAATAAAAAAAGTTTATTTTTGCATGAAAAGATTTTAAGAGAATGTATGACGGAAGAAGATAGTTGCTATACAATTATTATCAAGGAATCCCTACAAGGGGAGAAAAATGAAAATAATCCTCGATTAGATGAGATTATAGATAAATATGAGGATGTTTTTTCTAATGACTTACCACTAGAATTACCACTTAAAAGAGGGATAGAACATGCAGTAGACTTAATATCTAGTATGTCGTTACCTAATCGACATTCTTATAGATTTAATTAAGAAGAAGTTAAGGAATTAGAGAGAAAAATACAAGATATCAAAGAAAAAAGATCCATTACATTTTTTAGTGAATGATAGAGCTCATACAATGGTTCCCATTATGATTCTTGATTTGAGAAAGGTACCTAATGAGAAAAAGGAGAAGTTGTGAGTTGGTACATGGGTACATTGAGCATTTATACACCAATATTATGATATTATTTAAATAATATACTAATAATATTTATTGCTCTCATGATGTAGATTAGTTTTGATGTACTCAAAATTTGTAAGAAGGTTATTCTTCAAAAGTATATTAAATATTGGAAAGACCTTAAGTCTGATTTTGTATGTCGTTACATAGTTGCTTAAGATGAAACTTACATATCACAACCACTGATAGATTTTTAGGCCATGATCACACCCTAACAATGGGTTGAGTTTGTTATGTTGAAAAATTCAAAAGAAAAATAAGGCGTATAATGAATCCTATTATATATCACACCTTAAACAATACTTATAATCTTATATATATTGATTTTATGGAAGAAGTTAGGTCCTAAGGAGAAACGAGAAAAGAAATTAGAGGGAAGCAAAATATTGTGTAAAAAACACAACACACCTCCTAATAACTACGTTGCCTTATAGGACTATGATTCATTTTGATGAAGTCTTATGCAATCAAAATTTGAGCATACGAGTTGAATTATCACCGATATTATTTTTTACGATCCAAGAAGTCAATTTATATATAGGAGCTAAGAACTTAGTCCATTTTTTGGTTAGATGTTAGCCAAAAATCTAACTTATAAAGGAATATATAAGGTATAATTTCATTTAATTTGAATATAAAACTACATTCAATAACATAGAATTATTATTAACACATAATTACATAATTATTTCCTTATAAGCTTTCAAAAGATAAAATTATAAGTAAAAAAAAGACCATATGTATGGATTCTTATGTACTCAAGTGATATCATATGAGGATATGAAATAATAGGTAAAATATATGGTCCATGCAATGATGGAGGCTTCACATTGATTTATTTTCACACCCTTTTCTTTTAATTCATATTGGTTTTTGGTCATTTAACATCCATTGAGAAGGATTGCATGTTGGTTTGACCCATTAGGAGAAAAGTGACATGACATTACACAATAGGTTATTGATTGGTAATTAATTGATTTCTAGTTTAAATAAATTTATTTCATGGGTTACTTATTATTATATTTTTATACATCAATTTGGTCATTTAAGAAATAACTAGAGAAGCAAAAAGAGAAACATAAATTACACCATTTGTTGATAGGTAATTCTTTTCTATGTTTTAATATTTACTATTAAGTATAGTTATCATTAAAATAATATGTTCATTTCACTTAATGTATTACTTAAAACAAGAAGATAATGACAACTGTAACTATTTTTTCATGAAATATATAGGAGATGTCATTGCAAGATGGTGGAAGGGAGATTCAGAGGTATGGATTGATCACCATATATATACATTTTAATATTATTACATTAATTAAATATTTATAACCATGAAAATTATGATATTTCTTTCTTAGGTATATCAAAATAATGATATGAGATTTTTGGATAGACTTGTTAACAAGATCAGATAAGAGTGGCTAAATTTTGTCTTTGAGGTAGCTACAAATGAACTTCATTTGTAGTTTATTTTTAATTAATTTAGATTATATATATATATATTTGTAGGATGGTAAGTTTTTTATTGATGTAGCTATGTCTTGATAAATGCAATACACATAACCTTGGTGCTTATGTATTAGTTTTGTATATACGATCAATTATACTTGATTTTTTTGTTAATATAAGAGGTTTTTTTTTTAATTTATGATATTGTATTTATTTGATTAGTTTTTAATTTTAAGTTATACATATGCATGTGATACACATCACTAATATTAGTCTATCAACTTCAAATATTTGCATGCAGGTTTTGTATTTGGTTGTAGTGGCAAGTAATAGCTTATTTATTAAGAAAAGTGCTATAGATGATGGTTTTTACCTATAATTTTCATATGTACCTAAGTGAGAAGTTTTGTAAAAAGATTTTCTTATGGTATATATGACAATTATAATTTATAAATGTCATTTATACCTTAGAGGTATTTTTTTTAAATGCTAAAGGAATATATGTCAGTTTTCATTTATAACTGTTATATATTCTTTAGCGGAAAGTTTTTTAAAATATTGTTGAAGGAATAGATAGTGGTTTTATTTTATAAATTGTCATCTATAGTGAAGTTAAGGTGTCAATTCTAAATTAAAACCCTTGTTTATTCTGTTGTGCATTTTTTAAGCGCCCTTCATATTTTTACTTTGTTTTAGACTATTGTGCTTTGAATGAATGTCTGTAATGTTTTCAGTTTTAACCTACATGATTGTTGGTCACGACTATCTATTATCATTTTCACCGCCATCTATGGTTGTTTTTGTTTATTTATGTTGATATATTTAAGTATGTATTTTGGTATTAATTATCTTATTCAATGTTAATTATAGTAATTTATGATTAAAAAAAGGGCAGTTGTAAAAATTATAAAAATAATATACCATGTTATCTAAATTTAACAAATAATGAGGTTATGCAAATAAAAACTAAATATGGTTGTTATGTAAGTGTAATTTAGAGATGTTTATATTGTGAATATGGTATAATCTGTTTCCACGAAGGATTTTTATTTCATAAATAACTGTCGTGAGATTGAAGATAAAGATGAAGATTGTTATAATACTGTTGATGTTCCCATAATCAAATTTGTATCATAATCTTTTCTTTCTTTCTTTCTTTCTTTATTATTATTATTATTATTATTATTATTATTATTATTATTATTATTATTATTATTATTATTATTATTATTATTATTATTATTATTATTATTTCCTTCCTTCCTTCTTCCTTCTCTATTTTGTAGTAGAAGTTGATGAAATTCTATGTCAATCAACTTAATTCTTTTATTTGATCAGTTTTGAAGTTTCAATCAACAATCTGTATTTGAGGTTAGGTTAATTTTTTACCTAAGTCAAGATTCTTCACACATCGTGATTCTTTAGTAATAATGGTTGCAATTTATTCTCAATTGTAGCTTAATATTTCTAGATTGAAACAATGATCTCACTATCTATTGAAATTCCGTTGTAAGTTATTTCATTTCATACCTTAGAGCTATTTTGTGCAATGACTAAAGGTGAAACCTCATCAAGTATGTGCTCATTTACTGATTGCCCAATCAATTTATAATTTTCTAGTTTTGTTTTTAAATTCATGGATTGTGTATAAATAGACCCATATTTATGGTGAAGGTCAATATGATATATATGCAATAGAGGTAAAACATACTCGAGCTACAGTTTTTATATAGTGGTGAATCATTGATAATAGAGTGGTGAAACATGTATTATATTGGTGGGAAACATTGAAAAATGTGTATAATAATTTTGAACCATGTTTTAGTTAATGCGATGAAATATTAAGAATATAGCGGTAAAACATGTAGTATAGTAATGGTGAAACACACGGTTAACACTGAAGAAAATGTGTATAACAATGTTGAACCATGTTTTAGTTACTATGGTGAAACATCGAGAATAGAACTGTAAAACAAGTAGTATAGTGGTGGTAAGAAAATAAGTATAAAAATGCTAAACCACTTTTTAGTTACTATGGTGAAACATTGAGAATAAAGAGGTGAAACATGTAGTATAGTGATGTTAAAACGCATGGTTAACACCAAAGAAATGTGCATATTATTTATGTTGTTATTTTTATATGATTGCTTAATTATTGTCTCTATTTTAATAAAAAAAACAACTAAGCTTGTTTGGAGGTTAAAGAAGATGAAGAATTTGAGTTATCGGAAAAAGTCTCGGAAAGATGAAGAATTTGAGTTATTGGAAAAAGTCTCGAACAATGAGCAAGAAACATAAGACTTATACAACCAATATTCTTATAAGAAAGGGTTTGGTATTAGAAAGTTTCAGAAAGGGCATCATGATAATGGGAAACTTTATATACAATAGTTATATTGTTGGAAAGCAAGAGTGGGAAAAAAGCCAAGGTAAGGAAAATAGGGTTTATACTAAAATTTATTTCAGGATTGATTGTCTAGCAAAAATGCAATTTAATATTGATGTGGAAGGAGTGTGGAAGATTACTAAGCATGATATGGTTCATAAATATTCTTGTAGTTCACCTTAGCAAAGACATAAAATTAGGCGCCATAGAAAAATACATAAAGTGAACTTCAATACATGCAAAGTTTGAATAATAGTAGTGTTGATGTTTCTACAGATGTCAGAACTATGAGGAATGAAGGATGAGGTTCTCTTATTTTTGGATTTTTATCCAAAGATGCATATAATTCTATATATAAAGAAAAGCATAAGACAATTCAAGGGATTGATTCTTAAGGTTTTATTAGCATTTTTAAGGATAAAATTTCCTATGAGAGTAAATTTTACTAAGACTTTGAATTAGATGATAAAGGTATATTATGCAGTTTTTTTTTATGGGATGATAAGGGAGGATTACCATTTTTTTTGGTGAATTACTTGTACATGCCACTTGTTATAGGACAAATAAATATGACATGATTTATGGGCTATTTGTTGGAATGAATCATTGTAGATGTAATGTGATGTTTGATATTGGGTTTGTATTAAATGAATCATTTGTTTGGCTTTTCAAGACCTTTATAAAGTCTATGAATGGTTGAAGTCTGTGATGACTAACCAATTTGATATTATGTTGACTGCCATTTCTATTGTTTTCCCAAGGTGCAAAAACATAACATTTGTGTGGCACATTGAGAAAATTTAAAGAAGCATATTTATTAGACGAGGAAGAAGAAAGATCCATAGATTACTTTAATTACGTATTGAAGTATGTAGAGAATGAAATAGAATTTAACTTATATTGGATTAAGTATGTTTCTATTACCTTCCACTTTATTTTTTTTAAATCTATGGTTATAATGCATTGATTTTTGTTTCTATTATGTTGTTTTAGTTTTCTTTTTTCCTTTGTTGAAATATAATAAGTCATAATCAAAGTAAATCCAAGAACAACAAGAATGATAAAATATGTAACACCCCAAGTTTTGCTACTGAAAAATTTATTTTTAAGTAGAAGCATTAATATATTATAGTGGGTATTACCACCACACTTAATACAAATATAGTCCATACCTTTCTCGTACTAAGTGCAATGCTAAAAAATTGTAATAAATAAATCAAAACTTACCAAAATAGATAGAAATTACATAAGACTTTAATAAATTAAATGTAAGTATAGAGTATGGAGTACGTACTCCAGATAATATAATGCATAGAAAAAATAGAGAAGATGAAGAAAATGGATGAAAATTCAAAAGAGATATCAAGAGTCTAGGGCACATAATATTTGCGACATCGAATAGATAGAACTCTATACCCTAACCCCGGGGTATAAGCTTGCATCACTCCACTTGACAAACCTCTTAAAAGTTAAAAAGATCATCATTAAATACTTGCAACACAACATCTACAAATTTGTAGTATTAATATGCATCTTATGCTGAGTAACATAACTATTCTAAAGAGATAACATTATGTGGGAGGCCCATGCAAAGAAAGTAATAGAAAATGTAATTACAAGACGATAGCATGCTTATATATAGATGCCAATTGAGAATAATAAATCTCATGCATCAAGCATAAAATGATGGAATACGAGTGTAAAGATAGATAAGATTAATTGATTATTATATTTTAATATTGTAATCACAACCAATATATTATATTAACTTGAAGATGGAGGCTAAAAGAAACCATAACAATCAATCTAGTACACAAATGGTACTAATGCTAGTTGTCTCGCCATAACCATAACTAGACCACAAAATAATGAGACCCCTAATTACTTAAGTATGCATACTCCCTATAGCACCAAAATATATTGAAACTATGAGTTTTGACTAGGTATTTGAGCACAACATAACATTGTGTTGGTTCGTGCAGGTGTTGGAGAAGTTTAGTGTAAGGTGGATGTTTGTGTGAGAAACACAGGGGTCCCGTGTTTATTAACACGATTCATGTCTTTGAGAGAAACCATTGATGTGATTTGGAAAATAAACACGGGGATCTTATATTTCCTAAACACGGACTATGTTTTTCCTTATTTTTGAAACAAGCTATTTTTCCCCTTTGGATTTTTTTCTTCTATAAAAGAAGACATGTTGAAACCCTAGCTATTGAGAGTTGTGTGTTTGAACTTCTTCTTCTCCATAGAATTATCCATTCAAAGAGAATTGTAGATTTGTATAATTGATTGATTAATTAGTTTGATCATCTTGTAATTACATAAGAGCATGAATAAAAATCTCTACTTTTTCCTCAATTATTTTATTTTGTGATTGAATCCTAAATTATGCATAATCTTGTTAATTCTAATTTTGTTTGGATATCTCTAAATCCATGCTAATTCTATAACAATTTGGTATCAAAACTATGTTGTTGAAAGATATGGTTATCGAGATAGATACAAGATTTGGTATTAAGAAATTTAATCGATCTGTCAATCTTGGAATATGAAAATTAAATATGTGGGTGATTCTAATTCATAAAGGATTGAAAACAACTTTATCTAACCATCAGAAGAAGTTAGAATCATTGATATATGAGAGATTTGAAGAATTAGATCTAAAGGCTCTCTCTACGATACAATTTTGTTTGTCAAATGAGGTATTGTGGAAGTGGAAAAAGAATCAACAGTAGCTGCCTTGTGGTTGAAGCTAGAGTCATTGTTTATGGAAAAATCAGTAACAAATCAGCTACTATTGAAGAGTTGGCTTCACGGCCTGAAATTAGGTGAGAGTCAATTTCTAAAGAGTCAATTGGATGAATTTGTCTCTATAGTTATAGATTTTCATAATATAGATTTCAAATTAGATGATAAAGATTTGGCTATTATGTTGTTATGTTCTTTACCCACTATTTTTAAAAAAATTCGTGAGACAGTTTTATATGGGAAGGACAAGTTAGTCCTTGAGGATGTAAAATCCACCCTGCTACAACTAGAGTTGATTGTAAGAAGTCTAGATCTAAGTCGAAGAGTTGGAAGAAGAATGTGACATATTGTGGGTGTCACAAGAAGGGGAATATTAGGAATTTTTATCCTAGTAGGAAGCCTAGTGCTTCGTCTAGTGAGTCATTCAGTAGAAAGGATGATACTGTAGGTGCCCATGATAATAGTGATGGAGGTATGATGTCGGCTATTGATAGAGATAACAAGATAAGTGATAGATGGATATTGAATTCTAGGTGCTCTTACCATATATATCCTAAATAGAGTTATTTAGACATTCAAGGTGAATTAGGGTGGAGTTGTCTTGATGGGAAACAATGCTGCTTGCAAAGTTGTTGGTATTGGGATAGTGAAGGTAAGGATGCATGATGATGTGGTCCAAACATTGTTCAACATGATACATATCCTAAAGATGATCAAGAACCTCATCTCTTTATGTTACTTGGATTGTAATGGGTACTAGAGTGTTATTGAGCATGGTACCTTGAGAGTTATAAAAGGGGATCTAGTGGCAGTGAAGGGGGAAGCGGGTCGGAAAATCATATGAGTTGATGGGTTCCATTGTTATGGGGAAAGATGGTATGACACTGGTGAGGTTGTGAGACTCAAATGTTACGACACTTTGGCATATGAGACTGGAAAACATGAGTGTCAAGGGTCTAACTAAGCTCTCTAAGAGGGGGCACCGGATGGATAGAGTATAGGTACTATGGACTTCTATGAGTACTGTGTGTTTGGAAAGCAGAAGAGAGTTATCTTTTCAATATCTAAGCATAGTATGAGAGAGCCTCTTGAGTATATCCATTCATATTTTTGGGGTCCAACATGAGTGGTTTCCAAAGGTGGTTCGCGATTCTTACTAATGTTCATTGATGACTTCTCTAGAAAGGTATGTGTTCATTTCTTAAAGCATAAGAATGATCTTAGTGTTTTTAAATGCCGGAAGACCTTGATAGAAAAGTGGAATGGAAAGCAGGTTAGGTGTCTCATAGCATATAATGTTCTTGAGTTTGTAGAGTAGAGTTTCACTAATTTTTGCCAAGACCAAATGATACAAAGAAATCACACCTGTGTTGGAAGACCACAGTAGAATAGGGTTGTTAAGTAGATGAAGATATTCATTTTGGAGAAAGATCAATATGTTCATGTTCCTCTAGAAGATTGAGTCTTATGATGGTGTCACTAAGGAGGTGGATTAGGAGACCGCTTCAGGTTAGATGGAGGTTGAGGTTGAGTTGGATGATAGATACCCTTCTGATAGACCCACTATTCCTAAAGTGGGAGGATCTAGGCAGCAAGTGGAGCAAAGAGGCATTGATCTAGGAAGAGGATAAATGATTGTCAAGCCTCCGATCAAGTATGGTTATGAAGAATTGGTTGTCTATGCTTTCTCTAGTGTAGAGACTGTTGTTGATTTGCATGAAATAAAATCATTCTCAAAGGCTATTGAGAGTACTCATTCTGTTGAATGGTGTGCCACTATAGAGAAAAGTATGGAGTCCTTATTGAAGAATCAGATATGGAAACTTATGAAGGAACCGAGGAAGAAAAATATAGTTGATTGCAAGTGGATGTACGATTTCAAACAAGAAGCTCCGGGGTGAGAGACCAAGGTAAAAGACTCATTTAGTTGCACGCGGATTCACTAAGATTCCAAGCATGGACTATAGCGAGGTATTTGTACCTTACTTATGCATGTGGCTATGCATGATTTTGAGTTTGTGTATTTGGATGTTAAAACTACATTTTTATATAGTGAGCTCAAAGAGGAGATTTTCATGCGATAGTTTGATGGGTTTGTGGTTGAAGGGATGCGTGATCATGTGTGTGTGTTGAATAGGTCATTATACGCTCTGCTAGATGTGGTTTAAATGATTTGATCATTTTATGCTTGGGCATGGTTTCTCCAAGAGTGAGTATGATGGATGCATGTACTTGAAGGAGATGGAGGGTGGTTCTTTCATAAATCTTTTGCTATATGTTGATGAAATGCTTGTTGCAACACAAGATATGTTTGATGCTGACAAGGTGAAGGTAATGTTGAAAAGTGAGTTTGAGATGAAGGATCTTGGAGCTACGAAGAGGATCTTTACCATGGAGATTATTAGAAACCGTGAGCATACGCTTTTGTACTTTTCATAGGAGTCCTATGTGAACAAGGTGCTAGAGAGATTTCATATGATGGCTACCAAGATAGTGAGCACTCCATTGGCTACTGACTTCAGATTATCTACTTTAGATTGTCCCAAATCCAAATAGGAAGAGGAGTTCATGGCAACAGTTCCATATTTAAATGCTATTGGTTGTATCATGTACGTTATAGTGTGTGTCTGGCCTGATATTGCTTAGGTTGTTAGTGTTGTGAGTCAATATATGGTAAATCTAGAAAATGCTCACTAGAAGGTAGTGAAGTGGATCCTTAGATACTTGAAGGGAATTTCATTAGCTTGTATTGAGTATGGGAGATCAACTAATTTTCTAGTTAGGTTCATGGACTCTGATTATGGTGGAAACATTGATAAAAGGTGATCCACTAGTGGATATGTTTTCTATCTTGGTGGTTCAACTATTAGCTAGAGGTCTTCCTTGCATGATGTGATGACGTTATCCTCTACTGATGTAGAGTATATGGCTTGGTGGTTTAGTATGAGAGTTGGGGTTTGGTCATGGTGTTTCAATTTTTCATGGTTACAGCTTGAGTGCTATCTATTTAGTGAAGAATAGAAATTCTTCCCATTGCCAAACGAAGCACATTGACATCAGATATCACTTTATCTAGGGTACTATTGTTGTAGAAAAAGTTGTGTTAGAGAAAGTGGGTACTTTGGATAATCTAGCTAATATGATAATGAAGCCATTAATTGTGGGTAAGTTCGAGTGTTTTTCAAACTTGATTGGTGTTCATAGGCCATGATTTCCTTTTTTGGACTAGGATTTTTGTAGAGGTCTTTACATATCAAGCATCATAAATACTGCATCGAGGTGGAGAATTGTGAGTTTTGACTAGGTATTTGAGCACAATATAAAGCTATGTTAGTTTGTGTATGTGTTGGAGAAGTTAAGTGTATATGGAGGTTTGTGTGAGAAACATGAGGGGTCCCATGTTAATAAACATAGACCATGTTTTTTTGTGGGATCTTTGATGTATTTTGGAAAAAAAATTCAAAAGTACCAAAATAAATGCAGGGTTCTCGTGTTTCCTATGCACTAACTGTGCTTTTCCTTACTTTCATAACATATTAATTTGCCCTACGGGTTTTTTTTTCTATACAAGAAGACATGTTGAAAGCATAGCTGTTGAGATTCATGTTTCCAAACTTATTCTTCTTCTCCATGGAATTCTCCATTCAAAGAGAATTGTAGATTTGTGTAATTAATCGATTAATTAATTTAATCATATTGTAATTACACAAGAGCACGAATAAAGATCTCTACTTTTTCCTTAGTTGCTTTGTTATATGATTGAATCCTCAATTGTACATAATCTTTTTAATTCTAATTTGGTTTGGATATTTGTAAATCCATGCTAATTACATAACAGAGATACTATAGGGTAGAAAAGGGTCTACCAGACCATTTAGAGCAAAATGCCTATTAACATGCCATCAAATCCTACTTAAATATATGAATCAATAAATGATGTGTGTGGGAATATAAAATTATCAATTATGTAAAACCAATTCTCGATTATGTTTTAATTAAGAAGTAGAAGATTCGAAAGTGATGTATGAATGATGAAAATATTCGAATAAGGTAGGATAATGATGATGATGATTCGAATATGGTGATGATGATTCGATGATGATGAGTGAATGATTAAGATGATTCAAATTTGATGGGATGATGATGATGATGATTCGATAATGATGTGATAATGAATATGATGATTTGATAATTAGGGCTTAATGATATAAGATGTCGTGGGTTAGGGTTATGGTTAGGATTAGTTTTGAAAATTAGGGTTAGGGTTAGGGTTTGGTTCGAAACTTAGGGTTAGGGTTTTGAATTAGGATTTTGATTTTTGGGATGTTTTTCGATGATGATTGGGGCTATAAGGGCATGGGTTACGGATCTTAGAAAGATAGTACTTAATCTCTAATTCACACAGACAAAGAAATTAAGGGTTTCAAGATTAATCATTCACACAAATTTGATTAAACTTGAGATGAACTCATAGATAATTCAATACTTGAAATTTGCATTCACCTTCAATTTAATCAGTGATCTCCAATCATGGGTTCTATAGATTTATATATCCAAGGCTATCGATTACAAGATACTAGCTAAAAGTTATAATTCTTCAACAGACACCTAGCTAAAAGATACTAGAATATAGAATATTCTTCAAAAGGTAGATTTATGCTACTTTATTCTCTAGCTAATTTCTAACTCTACTAATTAATTAATTAATTAATTAATTAATTAATTCATCTAATATGCACGTCCAAGCTGCATATTATTTCCCCCGTGCACGTAACTATGCACTCCATCCATGCCATGCACATGCACGTATACGCCTTGTAGCTTGTATGGTATATTTCATCTATAACTAGCAATGTAACTATCTATTTGTCTTCAATTTTGTGGGAGATAATTTCTAAATGAAGAAACATTGGTTCCATAATAAAGAATATTAATTCTTGAGTGTTTGCTCCTGCATCAATAAAGCCCAAGGAATATTATCGAGGCATTAAATCCCAAGTTAGATTGTTGATATATTAAAGCCCAAGTTTTATTCCATGAAAGGCCTAATAAAATTATATCTCAATGTGCATTGACTCTTATTATTTGAAAAAAAAAAGATCAATAGCAAACATCTAAGTCAACCAAGAGTTCACATTTAAGGTCAAACAAATAACTAGTCTAAAGGCACATAAAAGAACTAAAATATCTTTAAGGTTAACTAACTTACCTTAAGATTAAAATAGGCGTATTTCATTCAAAAAGTATTATACTTAACCAATTATTTTCTTACGATGAAATTTAAATATGGACACCAAGACAAAATAATAAGATTACTCAATGTATCCAAAGTGTCTCTTTTTTCTTTGTCTTATTTAATTAATCATTTTAATTAATATCTCTAGGTCTACTCATCAAATGCTAGCCACATGTCAAACTTATCTATTTTTATTTTTTTATGAACATAATATTCAATTAGGTCTTAAAATTTTTATAATTCAAATGTAATGGTCAAAATGTCCTTATTTACTTAAAACCATCTCAAACATCTAAAATTCATAATTTGCTCTAAACGACATAAAAAACTAATATATAATATACCAAATTTTATGTAAAATACCCAACGAAGACAATAGTATACTTACAACTTTACAAAAAAATATTTAATTCCCAATATACCCATGGAAAAATGTGCTTAAAACCTATTAAAATTCATATCAACTCTAAATGCTCCAAAATTCATAACCTAACTTCTATACCCTATTATACAGACAATGACATACTTGGATAAACTTAAAACAACAAAAAATCACATAAAATAAAATGGACGAGAGCTCAACTGTTCAAATCTAGGAATTTTCATCATGATTCTACTAAAAATTCAGCACATCTATATTGTACATTCACCATGACTCTATTGAATATTCATCATAATTCTAACAAATATAAGGACATATGAAAATATCATAAATCATTATTTCATCAAAATTTCATGCTTATACACATAATATAGGAGCATACACATGTCATTAAAGTTTTTACAATATCTTATTTTATGATTGTAATTAAAATAAAGCTAATTATGCATAAAATACTATAAAATATACCTAGCACAAAATCCTATTTTAAAGGTTAATTTAATTACCAACATTTATATGCTCTTGAGAAAAGCTAAAATAAGGAGTTTAGAAACTCCTACTCTAACCAACTTGGTCACCTTTAATAATATAAGATAAAAGTGTAATACTCCCAAAAATTATGCAGAGTGTTATAATGATTGATATGGCTACTTATATCAACATGGTATACCATCCTTTTGGTGATTCATTCCTAATAACTCACAATTAATTGTGCTTGTATTAAAGCAATTTTTATGATAGGTGACCCTTTTTGGAAGGTTTAGAATTTTTTTTAAAATTTTGTTGAGATACATATAATTGAGGATAGAGCGTGCAAAAATGACTTGTGTTGATCTATGGGGCCATTAGATTAATCCCCACGTGGTCGTATTGGCTTGTGGTACCCATGTGTTTATATCAAATCGGATTATTACAAAAAGAGGTAGATAAACCAAGCTTCATAAATACAAAAATGGGAAAGCAAGGAATTGAAAAGGCAGAACATGGGAGAGTAGAATAACCAACAAAAAGAGGATGAAAGAGCTTGACTCAAGATGTAATAAGTTAAGAAAATTATTAGGGAAAGAGGGAGGAAGAAGGTGGAACACAAAATTTATCACGGAAGTCAGCCGCGATAAAAAAACACAACATGCAACATATTAGAAGGTTGGTTTGTAAGAGAAAAGGAGACAGAAAAAGAAGGTGATGAAGCCATGGTAAAGGAGGAAATACATGTAACATGTAGAAAAAAAATGCAAGGAAGAACAATAGAAATCAAAAGAATAATTGTAGAGTAAGTAGGCCAAATAGAGGCACAAATCCAGCTGGAAATTATGAAAATAACCAATTGTTGCATGTGGCAGCTGGTTGGGAGTGAAAATTAAGCGAAAATATTATGTTGATGTGGCTCGATTTGAGGAAATAAAATCATATGGAGTTTTAGTATATAAAAATATTTAAAAATAAATGGAAATGAAGGAAATAGAAAACCTAGAAAGAGAAAGAGAGAGAAAGAGAGAGAGAGAGAGAGAGAGAGAGAAAACAAGTTGATCAAAAGTGGAAAGAAATTAGCTTTGTTTTACTAATGAAATTCTATGATTTTATGTGAGCTTAAAGAGAAATGCACAATTTGAAAATGATAGAGTGAGATCCTATAGGGAGGCGTGTGGAGTGAGTTTTTGGTTTGACCTTAGCCTTAATTGAGTGCTAGGATTAGGGGTGTAAGAAAGATGTGCTATGCTTGAGCATGCAAGAGAAATATCATAAAATCATGATTATGGTACTTGATGTAGTTTTTTATTTGATGAAAGCTAAAAAAGTTACAAATATGATTTGGTTTGGTTATAAGACTAGTTAGGATCAAAATAATGGTTAGATGATTGGTTTCAATTTATTTTGATTAACTGAATTGCAAGAATATCCAATAATGGACACTTGTTGGAAAAATATCATTTGAATTCCAAAAATCACAAAAAAATATGTAAATGTGAAGAATAGTTTTAAAAACAAAAATATATAAAAAAATCTTTCATATCAAAGTTATTTTGAAGTTGTACGGAAGGAAAACAACCAAAAAATGGCAAAAATAGATAAGTCAAGAAAACATATTTTTCTGCAAATACAAAAAATGAATAATGGGGGTTAAAATTGTTATGGATTGATGTAGAATATTTTTAGGAAACCAAATGTATATAAATATTGGTCCTTAGAACTCATTTGATGACCAATGGATTAAAAATGACAAAATAACTAAAATTATCTAGTTGTGTAAATGGATTTTTCTGCAATTTAATGATTCATAAGAAATGGATGAGGTATGAATGAATATAATGGATAAATGAGCTCAAAATAATTTTGTGTTGGTCCATAAATTTTGAAATGATGAAAAGAATTGAAACACAAGAATCAGAGAGTTGTAATAAAATATGTTTCTATGGAGAGAACAAGGTACCACAAAACATGAGTGAGGCTTTAGTGAAATACGAATATCATAGCGGTGAAACATGTATGAGATATTTATTAGTAAAACATGAATATAGCAGTGGTGAAACATAAATGATATAATTTTTTAAATGATGAAACATTAGAATATAAATGATGAAACTGCATAGTAGTCATTGTGAAACTTGATTATAGCTATAATGACATATATGTTTATTATTTATAAATATGTCTTTTATTTTTTGTGGTAGTATGTTGTGAAAGTATGAGTGTGAAAATGTTACTTAGTTAATGAATTTATATTGGCTTAGACTATTTTCTCTAAGGATTTTTTCCCCTAATGGTGTTTTCTCATCCTAACAGATTGAGACTACTAAGATATATGTCTTACATAGGTTGAATAAAACTCCTCTTTATAATTTCTATCAATTTTTTTTGATGTTGTTAAAGATTGGAGAAGGAATATAAATAAAGAACATTTTAGATATTTAGTTGGATAGCTTGAGATACTTCTTGTTGATATTGAATTATTGATTAATGTAGAGTAGACTTATACTATTGAGTTTTATACATTATTTGAGGAGTAGTATAGTAAATTTCTAGCATTGTATCAAAGTAAGGATGGAGTTGTTGGTGTTTATTTTAGATTCTTTGTTTGGCAGGCAAAACATGATACAATTCAGCATTTTATTGGTTCTAATGAAACCGAACATTCAATTCTTTGCATTTGTAAGTTGATTATGGTAGTTGGTTTATAGTGTAACCATTATTTATGTATATATTAGATCTATTGTGTCAAAAGAATACCAATGCAGTACATATTATATAGGTGGAATAATGAACTATTGAAATAAATAGCGATTAATCACAAAATAGTGAGTGTTACTCTATATTTTTTAGGAGGATAAACATTATGAGGTAGTTCAATCAATTGGTCTCATTGTATGGTTTAAATAGTATTTTTTTAAAAAAATATGCAAGGATGCTTACAAACATACGAAAGAGGAATTAGATAAACATGGCACTTTTATTGATTTTGAGGTTATAGAAGATGATCGTGGTATAACTACTAAGGAAGCATTCTATCATAGTATGTTGCCTAATAAGGTATTGGTCCCACTCGGATCAAGGGACAAAGGGATAAAGAAATGTAAGGAAAAAGAGTATGATTGAGAAGAAGTAATGTACCGAGAGGTCAAAAGAAAAATTGTATGCATGTTTCCAAGTGGACAAAATAATTAGTTCCAAGACATGTACATGTATGTTGAAATACAATTTTTTTTACTATTAATGTATATTTTAGCCTAATGTATTACATGTTGTAGTAATGGTTAAACTTGTCAACTACAGTGGGGAAACATAAAGGGACTAATGATGAAATAGTGTTGAATACCATTTTTTTTTGTGTGAAAGAAGTCTATTTATCTGAAAATGCTTCATTATTATTATTATTATTTAGGAGAGAGTAAACCAAGTATTTGGTGATGGGTTTTTTGCCCATCCAAGTGATGGTGGTTAATCATTGTTTGTTTGTAGTTTTGAATCACAAGATTCATCTCATTTTCCTTTTGTAGAATTTGCAAAGTCCAACGATAAAGCTAATATCTATATTAAAATATGTTGAATTATACGTGTTCATACATATATATTTTAGTTTAAAAGTGATTTTGAACTAATTCTATTTATGGAAGTAGTAAATCATTATCGGTTTAGGGGAATATCAAACATTATTGTGCCATATCCAGTGCTAAATCTGTATTGGATAAATTTAGGAAGGCAAACCTCTCAAAGTGATTCATGTTCCCTAAGCATAAGGTAAATCATAGAATCATGGAAAATTGGCAAAGCATCAAAATAAGGAAAGTGATTTATTTTCTAAAGCAACCTGGAATGTCAAAGAAGATGACAAAGCAACAAGGAATTTCCATCAATTATATCCTTAGAAATCACTTTTCAAATGATTTTTTTTTTGTGATTTTTTAAGATCTAGATAATGTATATGTGTTGTATATTATATTAATTTAAAATTTTCTTGAATATTGTATTGTCTTTATTCTTTGTATTATTAAACCTCTAGAATAAGCACATTTATACTGATGTTGAGTTCTAATGAAATGCTAAAATATGAGATTAGAGGTGGTGAAACATGAAGACTACATTAGTGAAACATATTTTGAGAAGTAGTTTTAAATCAATGATGGTTCGTAATTGTGGTAAAAAATAAGGATATAAATGAAGAAATATGATGATATATGTATTGTAACAAGAGGTTATACATGATAAAACATATAGAATGGTGAGACATGAGGATATAAAACATAATTGTATTACAATTTATTCAACACAAGTAAAGTACGATGAAACATCAAGATACTTATGGTTAAACATATTTTTGATATATATATATATATATATATATATATATATGTAATATATACAAAACCAATTAGGGATGGATATTTTCTCTTTAGGTTTGGGTCCCTATCAAGGATTTCTTGTTTAGGTTCATTGGGCATTAGGGATAAGGTCATGTTTTGAATGTTGGATTGGGGAATTAATTAGGGATAAATTTAGTTATGGGGATTTAGTCCCTATGGGAATCTAGTTAGGAATTCTCTAATAGGGAAAATTTGGAGATCAAGGCTGGTTTAGGGATTATTTTTGCTTATTGGGTTTAGGTATAGGTATGGGGTCCCTATCTTCAACCAGTCTTGTTTCCATCCTTAGAACCAATCACAACATTGGGTTGTGCCTGGAACATCAAAAGCTTGAAGATATAAAAGATAAAAATACTTTACAACTTTCTAATTTCAAACATTCAACATTGATAATATTGTGATTCTAACTAAGTATTAGAGAAATAACAAATAAAATCATTTCCTCCACAACTTATTGCTTCTATATGATATAATTTTTTTTACAATACTTTGTTTACAATGATATCATCTCATTTTTCTGTAGAGGAAGAACAAATGAAAATTTAATAGTTATACCTTCTTTATGCAATATGGATGAAATAATGTTGAATAGAAAATTAAGAAAAAAAGAAGATTCTAATTGAATAATAAAGAAATAAGAAATATGATTATGGTGCTCACACACTTCAATATCACACTAGATGTCTGACTATTTCCCTCACTCATATAGGTTAGGTCTCTTGGTGTCTCATTGATAAACACCACATTTAGTTTGATTTTCGTTGTTCCTCCATGGCATTTCAAGCAATCCCACTTTGAGTTTCTTGACCTCGGTTGGTCATTGATCATATTTATTTTGCTTAGCTCTAGTGTACATTTCAACCAATTAAATATTATGTTGTGTTAGTGAGAAATATATAAAATCATAGTATATTTCATGAAATTTACTTTGTTTTATTAGGTTCAAATACATACCATTTGATCCATATTATACTAGTATTTTTCATTGATGGGTATGGTAAATATTTTGTTAGATATGGCATCAATTGTTTCAACTATAAAGTTTATGAAAGCTAAGTAGTGATGAACATATCCCATTATTACTAGGAAATCTTGTAACAAACAACAATGAAGCAATTATGAGATAGTCGGGAAGTAATGATGGCTAAGAGTATGGTGAAGCATGAGTAATTTTGAGGTGAAACATGATCAATTATGTGGTGAAACATGATTATATCTATGTTGGACCATTGTGAAATGTGAGTAATAGAATGGTGAAACATGATTAAATCTATTGTGAAACATGAATAAATCTACGATGATAATGGATAAATTTGTGGTGAAACATGAATAAATGTAAATAATATTTTTTTGTTCAGGTTATTTATTGATTGAACTTTCTTAAGATCATTAGTAAAATCATGAGTAAAAATATTCTCAACAATCTTATCATTAAATTTATTACAGTTTAAGGGCCCATCCTCTGATTTATCTTGATTTTGACCACACATTTCATTTCCACCTCATTTGGAGTCTTCTCATTAGTTTTCTTTTCAACAATTGTGGATTCCTTTGTTGTTGATTTTCATGCATTGCATCTCCTTCGACTTCCATGTGCTCCCCTTCTAGTCTTATTCTTAATTTCACTATTTGCATATATATATATAATATGATACATATCATATTCAATAACATCATCATTTTCTTCTCCAATTCTCTGTCTTATTGTAGGTGATTGATTAATTATAGTAGACGTGCTAGCCTCATCTGTTCCTTTGCCTTCATATGATTGTGTTATGCCTACTAAATCATCCAAGTCTATTCGCAAGCTAAAACTAGGTGGTTGTGATGATAGAATGCCTTACTCTTTTAAGTTGGTCTCTCATGATACTAGGATTTTAGCTTTAACACTAGCCATTTTGTCCTCTTCTAACTTTGCTATTGTATCAAGAGCTTCTTGGTTGCTAAAAAAGTCATCATCTTAGCTGAGGGTTATTTTTTTCTTTAGTATCTTCACCAAGGGTTGTGCCTTTCTCCTTCTCCTTATCTTGTTCTTCTTGAAGACTACATGAGTGTTAAAATATTCTGGTTGTGTATTTTCACGTGGTCTTGATTGCTTAAGTGTTTATCAAATTTGTAATAACCCATAATTTTAACACTAGTTTTCATGTAGTTTTTCTTACAAGGTGTTATATGGATTATTAAATTGTTGATTAGGTTCACAAGATATTTTATCTCCTAAAATACTATAAACCATTTTGAATATTAGGATTTTTATCAAATGATAATCTTACAAAGGTATTAAAAAATATTTTGAGTATTAATGTTTTCATATGATATTTTTTTCATACAATATTTCCCCTTAAACTCTAAAACATTACTTAACTTATAAATCATATTCATAATTTATTATTTTCATGCAATAGTAGCATATTGTTTTAGAAAATATTTTCATATTATAATATAATTGAGGGATAATAATAATAATAATAATAATAATAATAATAATAATAATAATAATAATAATAATAATAATAATAATAATAATAATATGTGATAAGGTTTGACCAGTAATCTATTCTTTTACACTTAAGATTTCTTTTGCTAATGAATATTTTATCTTTAATAACCTTGGTAATTAGCAACTTGATGGATACAATAATTACCAGATTTCTAATAGATAATATAGTATACCTACTAAAATGACTATTATTTTCTTGACCCTATCTATCCTATTATATAAATAACTAGTATCAACTAATGCCAAGGCCGATTGTCATGCTTGTCCACCATCTTGTTGGTATTATGTTCTTCAAGGGAAAGACGACTTAGCTTGGATAACCATGTTAAGAGGCTTGTCTCACCTTTGATTTTCGGGGGAGTAAACTACTAGAGCCAAACAAGTTATCTTCCGGCTAAATTACCCACTCTAGCCATTGCTACCCGTTCCTATCTATCAAGTATATTTGAATACTAAATCTTAATTTTAATTCCTTTATTCTATGTCCAATGTATCTATCTATTAATTCTTGAACCCTATAATTACCGAGTTGATCTACTAGATTAGATTGAAATTTTAGTCCTTCACCTTAACCTTGAATTTTCTTTAAAATCAAATTCATAATATATTAAACCAAAAAACAAAATCACTGATTGTAATAATTCAACAATATACACATTTGGATTATGGAATCTTAACCTTAGACTTAGTGATTTCAACCCATGAATACAATCACCATCATCTCATGAACTTGATGGGAGACAAGTCTAAGGGTGGAGGTACTAATGCTTATGCTCTAAGGAATTAACATATGATTAATTAAAGGTTAATTATATACTTTTTATTTGGTCTAATGGTTGCCACCATTAGTGGAATAGATCCTTGCGATTATGTGGGTTAAGTTATTCAGTGGATTGGTGCTCAACTCCTTGAATGTTGTTTATATAATAACCAACATATAGGTAATGTTAATTAAGGTTATAATGCTTGCGAGCAGTTGGATTATACTAACAATTTATTAGATTTGTTAATGTAATAAAGTGACTAGTTTGGATTATTTGTACACCTCTTTTCTACCATATAGCATCTAGGATTAAACTTTTTATAAAGTTGCTTAAGCCTAATTTAATTTATGCTAATAGTTATTGTTAATATATAAATGGTGAATGAAGGCATTCATAATGATTTGGGTTTTAGGTTATATGGGTATAAAATATAGTAATTTATTTAATTGGTATGTATGTTAGTATTGATGATTATTTGTTATTATTAATTTATAGGATATTTATCTTGTGAGCATCTGTTGATCATATTGCATCCCAAGTAACATTACTTTCAACCTATATATGTATATATGTGTATATATGTGCGCGCGAACATAAATATTTGAATTGCATACTCATTTGATAAAAATGGTCTTGTCTAGTTATGTGATCTTACTTGGATATGTATGATTTTGTACATTTAAGACATATAAATGATATTTTTATTATAACTTCTATATAAATGTGGGTTCCAATTTGATTTGATATAAATATTGCATTTTTATAGATATGATATAAATATATACTTTTTTTAATGTGATTAGTTTATAAAGATTTGAATTTATAAAAACACTGTCCTTATTATAAATATATTACAAGTCTCATATATTATTGATTGAACTAAGTTTTTATTTATTTATATTAGAACATAATTAGACTCTAAGATATTTTAACCCTTTTTTTATTTATATTGTTGGCTGGATAATTTTTCCATTTTATTTTAACTATCATGTGAATGGAGTCATGACCCTAAATGAGTATATTTCAATTTAATTTGGGAAATTTACCCATTATAAAAATTGGATAAAGTGGATTTAATATGGTGGATTATGTGATCTTATGTAAGCATAGTTAAATAAAATACCATAACTTAAAGTAGAATGAAAAGTGGGATTTAGGTCCTTCAGATTTGACCTCTAAATATTGGGAATTAGCAATAACCTTTCATTTCTTTAGTGGGTAGTTTTTTATTTTCTAGTCATGCCTAGGTAAAGTTAATCATCTAACCTATAAGATTCTTCGAACCCTATTACAGGATGTGTATACTTATGGATAAGATGACCAAGGTTGTAGGTCTTTAGACTTTTGTTATCCCCTTTAGACTATGTATGTCCACTGGGATGACCCATGTATGATTTCCAATCCTCTTATGGTTAGCGATAGGTCTTCAGAATTTGATTTTTTATGTGGCCCTCTAATTGGTTTACCTACTTAAATAATTGGATATTGTGATCACTTAAATTAATGATCAATAATTGGATATGATATTTTTTCCATGCGCTTTCCCTACATGATCATGTGTGTACATGTATTGATGTATAAACCACTTCGTTATACTTACGTGGTACTAGTCGTTCCCCTATCTAACTTGTTATATGTTTTACATGAGGCTTCCATGATCTATGATGTACATGGTTAGTAGGTAGCCTAGTACAGATTAAGAATGAACCTATTCAAGGTGTGGATGACATCGATGGTGGGAAACAATGAGAGGGGGCAATTTTAGAGTTTGTCAGCATTACATTCAATAGAATATTTTCATAGTTTTTTGTAGTAAAGAGTTTTTTTAATAGTTTCATTTAGTTTTATTTTTTTTCAAGTTTAGTATATATTGATAATTCCTTTTATTTTAGTTACTAATAAAGTTTAATATATTTTCTTATTTTAACTAGCCTTAATAGCTAGTATAAGTGGAATAGCGGGGTCTACTTACACAAATCATGGGGGTAAAGTCAATATCCCATTTGAAAAAATCCTAATTTAGAAACCCTAATATCCTATTAACTATGATAATGGCAAAATAATTATTATAGGATTCTCTATATTAAATGTCTTATTATTATGTCAAAATAAATATAAATTTAATTAGGTTGAAATTTGAACAGACTTGTCATTGCCTAACCATCAACACCCTGATCCACTCTTTTTCCTTCCTTGTTGTGCTTTGCTCCATTTTTTATTGAGGCACACAACCCATGTACCCTCTCACATAGTTGTGCCCTCTCTGACATGACACATGCACGACCTCATGCATAACGCATGTGCTTCACTCCTCACATGACCATGTATTCCTCATCACTTACCCATGTGCCTTTCTTTTCTCAAACTATGTGCCCATCTTTGCATAGTCATGCTTGTCCCATGAGTAGATCATCATCCAACCATCCTTTGCGTGACCTTTTGCTATTGTTGCACTATTACTATGTTGTTGCCTCACATAGCTTCCTTGGTTATTTTCTATCCTTTTTTATAATTGGTTTTGGTTTATTTGTTGAATTTTTGTCTCATTTTAGATGCTAATAGATGTATTTTGGGATGTTGTTTGCTTAGGAAATCCCTAAGGTGTCCTGTAGAAGATAACTTTTGTGTATTTGTGTAGCATGGATTTAGATAAATCTGATCACTCATGATATGGTAGAATTTCTGTGCAAGCATGATAATTTTTTTAGATTTATAATCGTTCTAGGGTTTTATATTATTCAATTGTTTCAAAGTACAGTGATAAGATGACAACATGCTCTTGAATAGTTAGTACATACATTCAGCCTACCATTAATTATGGGCTATATGCATGCATAATATGTTAAGTAGTTATCAGGTGCATGTCTAGGGTTTTGTTAGCGTTCTCACCTTGGCAAGTTATTATATTTACATTATGTAAAGCATTCCATGATAATTATTGCATATGTAGCTAGGGTTGATATGAATATCATGAAAACATGCATGAATGATTAAGGTTAAAACATGATAATTGTTATTCGCATGATCTAGGGTTAGAAATACTTTCTTGCATGTACCATGATATAAAATTCCATCTTAAATTGTATATCATACTATAAATATGTATGCATGTGTTGCATGGAATAAATTCCATGTTCACAATAAATGATTAGGAATTATACACGTAAGTTATGAAATGCATGCATAATGAAAAACCTAATCAATCACTAAGTCTTAAAAATTACCTATGTACTAAAATATTATAAATTATTATCTTTTATGATTTTCATATAAAATTATCATAATAATAATAGTTGGTACAAACTTAGGTAATAATGGTGTAATTAGGGTTTTAAGAGCATTTTGGTAATTTTGATGTAATACTCCTAATGGGAATAATTTGGACATATCGTGACCTTAGAATATCAATTGGTTGATATTAGTGTTGACTTTGACTTGGAATATTAAAAAGAAAAATGGTTAAGTATGGAAATGGGATTTGTTATGCACTATTTATGATCACTCCATAAAATATTAATACTTAAAGAGGAATACCTTGAATTTGGGAATGGTTTCTCTCTAGGGTTAGCTACCCTTGAGACGAGGTGTAGTCCTTGGTTGGAGTTGGTTCATTGGTTTGTCGTTTTGCCCCAGTAAGGCCCTTTTGTACTCTAAAGGTGACCTAGGTTAGAGGATAATGTTTTTTCTATGTGCACCAGTGTGACCAAGCGTATCACTTATGCAAGAGCATGTTATGTATAGAAGATCCTTAAGAAGATAGTGATTTGACATACTTGATTACATAACCGATCACATTATATGTCTTTGATAGTAATAATATGACTAACCTTAATGATATTACTTTAAGTCATTCTTGCATGTATGTAACATATTTGCAAGAAGAAGATCAAACCATTAAAGAAGTCAAGATACATAGTATTTCATGTATTATAAGCTATTTCAAAGGAATCTATTGTGCATGAAAGTTAACTCTACAAGATAAGAATCCTAGTCAACATTTCAAGTCAACATCATTGTTTGTAATAAACTTTGTTAAGTCATGTATTATATAGGATATAAATACAATGTTAATATTAGTTTATGTTCTAGTTAGCCATTTATGTGTCTTGTGGCTAAATTAGTATGATGGTTATCAATGTGAGATCCCTATATATAGCTTGATGTCGTTAACTTGTAACATGATGGTTGATTATATTGAAATCTAATACAAGTAAATCACTTGGTTAATTCTTTTTTCGTAATTGAAAAATCCTACCTATGAATACTTGGAATAATCTTAGATAGCCTGACATTCAAAGTTAAGTTCTTGTTGAGTTCTTTTTCAATTCTTACTTGAATATCTTCATTCCTTATTCTCTTTTGAGAATCCACTGATCCTAACTCACTCTATAATCACACAATTCTTCAATATCCTTCGAATACTTGTGTCAATTGCATTGTAACACCCCAAGTCAATATAACCACATGGGAACAACTTGATAGCACCCATGACCTACAAGGGTTGTGGGGTTACTGTAGAGTGCTTTTGGATTGATTGGATGACCCCATAGATTAACACGAGTCCTTTTAGCATTCTTTTTCCTTACTCATGTACTTCCTAATAAAGTTTTGGAAAATTTCTAAAACTTCTTTGGAGGTTCACCCATCCTAAAAATTTCTCCACAAAAATCATGTTTAACTTTAGAGTTTTTAGGATAGAATCACCAAAATGATGGTATACCATTTTGATATAAGTACCCATATTAATCCTTATAGCACTTCTCTCAAATTTGGGGGTATTAAAACCACAGTATCCCTTGTTTTGATGGTTAGGGTATTATGTTGCTTTTGTGTGCTAGTATGATTGGGTATATCGTAGTAGATTTAGGTTTATTATATCTATTGAGTAATTAAAAATGGAAGTAAATATTGCGTAAGAGTTTAAATATATTATTGTTGTCATGGTTTGGTAGTTGACTCTGTGCACTACTTAGGTTTGGTAAGTTGGTTTGGTAGTTGCCTCAGTGCACTACCCTAAGTTTTTGGAATTTCCTTGGTTAGTTGGCCTATAGAACCTTAGGGAACTACCTTGTTGGTCATGGGTCATGATATGGAAAATGCGTATTGTGAGATTATATGAAATGATTATGTATGTTGGTTGTTAAGTATGAGACTTTGATGTCATATACTTTCTCACATGATTGTTTACATATTGTTATTGCACGAGGCTTATGTTTTGAGTATGGTACCATATTATTATGTGATTATGTGCAATGTGAGCATGATATAGACCAACCAACCAAGGTAATTCCAAAAACCTAAGAGTAGTGCACTAAGCCAACTATCAAACTAACAATTCACATCAATTCTAGACACCAAAGGTAGGGAACCAAGGCAACTACTAAACCAACCTACCAAACCCAAGCAGTGCATAGAGAAAACTACCAAATCACAACCACAACAATCTATTTAAATTTGTACACAATAGCTAATTCTATTTTTAACTACTCAAGAGGAGACAATCAACTTGGGGACACTATGGTAAACCTGGTTATACTGGAACATGAAGGAAACACCATATCCTTACCATTGAAGCAAGAAATCTATGGTACACTTAATCACACTAGTGCATAGAGGAAATATAGTATCCTCTAACCTATTTTACCTAATGCTTTGGGCATGTTACAAGATTATTTTGTGATTATGCAAAATGTGAGCATGCTACCTCTTTGTGAGGTATTGTGATTTTCTTAGTTTGAGGAAGACATAATGATATTACATTTGCAGATGCCTATATGATGGCCATGGAGTGGCAAAAGGTGTATAAGAGTGACATAGATAAGTGGGGTTCTTAAGAAAATATTCCATTCTAGGAATAGACCTTTGGGTCTAAGAGGTAGGGCAAATCGGTTTTGTGCCTTCGAGTGCTAGTTTTATTGTAATTTATTTTCCTTCAAACTCTTATGTCCTCTATTGTATTTTTATTATCTTTGTTATATGGAGAATATTTATCTGTTGCTTTTATCTATGTTATTACCACTTATCTACTGCTATATTTTGGATCTAACTTGTTTTAAGCCATATCACTTTGGCATAAGAAAGGTGATAGAACCTAATTTATGCTAGGTGTGGCGGTAATACCTATTATTTTTGTAACTAATGCCTCCACAAAACAAAAAATTTTGAGTAGAAAATTTGGTGGTGTTAAAATAATACCCTCATTTATATTTAGCTTCCATGATGATTTTTAAGTGGATTATTTTTGAAAAATGGAGGTCTTAAAAAATCTTTCATAGCTTCATAAATAAAATTATATATTTTTGTGTAGGTTTCCACTATTGTGTTTGTGTTTGCGTTTGTGGAGAACTATGCTACATAATCATGCATTTATAAGTTGTTATATTTTTATGCCTAAATATTGTAGCACTAAAAATGAAAAGTAAAAACATGATCAACATGATCCAATAAGTGTCATCTTTAATGGTTAAACATTAAGTTAAGTATGGTGATGAACCACTTCTTTAGTGGTGAAAGGTCAACATTATAGTGGTGAAAGAATTCTTGCAATGAAAGTGAAAGATTATCAAAAATCATTCATTTCTAGGATCTAGTTCCACTTCTTTTTGTGGTTCTTCATGATGCTCCAATTCCTCAAAATTTTTTAATTCTCCAGCCTATTGAGCATTAGATGGGTTTAATCTTTCAAGTATCATGTCAAGGCCAAAAAATCTTGACTTCTTTGTAGTAATGACACTCTCTGATAGCGATTTTTTTATTCCAAATTAAACTATTGGTATCACTCTTGGCATAGATTTTCCTTTGAATAAGACTATGTTTAGGTAACATGCCTATTTCAAGAATTGAAATTAAAATAATCATGAATCAATGAAAATCAAGAGATATCATGGCAAAATATGAATTATGAAAGCATAGTCACGGTGAAACATAAGGACTATGTATTATTGAAGAATAAGAGATACCTCGATAAAATAAAAAGAAATATCAAGACTGCCAATAGTGAAATAAGAAGACTTAGTATGGTGAAACATGACTTAAAAATCAAAGTTATATTATGTGAAATTGTAATACCCCCATTTTCACTCCTAAAATTTTTTGTTCAAAAATGACATAATGTGGAAGTGAACATAAAAAATGGAGAGTGCTACCGCCACACCTACTGTAACACTTCGGAATTTACTACTATATTTTTTCATTTTCAAGTGGAAGTATCAATATAATATAGTGGGTGTTACCACCATAATTAGCATGAGTTTTGTCCATGCCTTTCCCATACTAAATGCAAGGCTAAAACGTTATAACAAATAAATCAAAACTTATAGATATAAATATAGATAGTAAAACACTTTAGTAATTTAGCGTAATAATAAAGTACAGAGTACATACTCTAGATAATATAATATATAAAAAGAGATAAGGGGGATAAAATGGATGAAGAGTCCAAAAGATATATCGAGAATCAAGGGCACATATCATATGTGACCTCAGATAGATATAACTTTATGCCCTAACCCTAGGGTATAAACCCGTATCACTTTGCTTGAGGAATTTCCTAAAAGTCAGTAAGATCATCATCATATACTTGCAACATAATGTCTACAAATGGGTGGTATCAATACACATCTTGTATTGAGTAACATAAATTTCCTAAATAGATAGCATTATGTATGAGGATCATGCGAAAAAAGTAATACATCATGCAATAATAAGATGGTACAATGCTTATATATATATGTCAATTGAGAATAAGACAACTCAACTATCAAGCATTAAATAATGTAATGAAAATGTACAAAAAGATGGGATTCATTGATTTTTAATGTTTTATTATCATGATCACAACGATTACATTATATTAACTTGAGGACAACGACTTGAAGAAACTATAACAACTAATCTAATACTAAAACAATACTAGCCCTAGCTAGCCTGCTCAAAAATGTAACCAGACCACCAAATAACGAGACACCTAATCACTTAATTATTCATACCCCCAATAGAACCAAAATATATTGAGATATATAGAGTAGAATAGGGCCTCCGAGACCTCATAATGTACCGGGGATCATATAATAGAAAACACTAGAATAGTACGAAGTAAATACCAAACCTGACTTGGATAGCTACCTTGAGTGGTATAAGTCCCGAATCAAGATCTTTTGCTTTAAGTAATTAATGTATTATCAAAGATTTAGGTCAACAAGAATAAAGGTCCATAGAATATCACTTAATCACTTATATGAACATAAGCCAATTATTTTAGTAAAATTTGATATTATCTATGCACTTGATCTACAGAGGAATCAAGACCCAACCTGTAACTCCCCCAAAATTCACTAATGAAAAATTTTGTTTATTAAAAGATTCAATGGAAGCAAGTAAAACAAAGCTTGTGAATTTCGAGGATATTACCACCGTGATCAATACAAGTCCGGCCCCTGGCCAGTCTCGAACTAACCACAAGGCTAAAGAAAAGTTACCATTCATCACCAGAAAAACTTAAATAAAGGATTCATCAAAGCATTGAAACATTCATAATAATGCGGAAATCAGAGTATACGTAAAAGAGTTTATAATCTAAGAGTACATAATTAAACTTTCCCAAAAAGGTATAAAAGCTACAGTACGATAAAACAAGTTTAAATAAACTAATACAAGATAAAGGAACGCTAAAAAGAAATCTGACCATATAGCTCTTGATCCCCAAGCCAAGTCCAAGCTTGGCTTTCAGCCCCGCCCGATGCCTCGTAAGCATAGAAGGCATCGAAAACAGCATCAGCTAGCTACACAAACTCAGAGGGGCCTTCTACTCGTGAGAATTAGCAGCACCCATGAAACGGGTGGTTAATATGCTATGTACTGAGCAAGGTAACCATATATCTAAGGCCAACACATAAGGCATATAACACAATAATGATCATATAAACAACATACAAATGATACAGGGAATAAAGGCCGAGCTATAGTCCGGATCAACTGATTCTTTAAATCTCTAATCAATACTCATTTCACAATATGCTTATTATCAATCCATGCAAGTGTGGAAACCCCACTATTATAGATAGTGGAAAAAAAACATACAGGGCATAACGCTCCTCACCACTATTATTGCCGGTGGATCGGTCTCCAGGGCAAAGTGCTCCTAGCCACTATTATTCACCAGTGGACCGGTCTGGCCCCGACTCTCATGTTGTTTCACTATAAATACTTAGTGTATTTCCCATATCTTATTGAGCATGGAATCTCCCACTATTATAACCGGTGAACCGAAAATATATAGGGCAAAATGCTCCTAACCACTATTATTCATCGGTGGATCGGTATGGGCCCAGCTCAACAATCCTCCTCTTTAAATGGTCCGTATCTTATTCATGTCTTATTCAACAAGTTTTCACCCTAGACATGCATATCACCAACCGTATACTCTTATTATCCCAAGAGGGATTGTCCCATATCTTAGGACTCCTACACCTCCTAACACATCCCGACATCCTCTCTTTCTTCCACATACTCACATTGGAGACCCAACTCTTAAGTGTGTAGGTCAAGGCCCACCACCTTATGCCATCCAATTCCACTCACTACCTTACCCTAAGGTTTCTCCTAAACCCTAATTTGGGCCTATGTGGCCCATCCTTCTCTGCCTCAAGCAACTCAGGCTGCTTTAACACCCCACACATCACCTCCCTTAGATTTAACCCCCATCATTTCACTTTACTCCCCCAAATACACGTGTGACCACAAAATCTTAGTTGGCCACACCAAACCCTAGCACCCTTCTTTTCCACATGTCACCCTCCATTTCTCACCTGCCATCTTTGTTTTCCCATGACACCCATACTCACCCTACACATGATATTTTTCCACTCTTATCCCATACTCCACTCACCCTTAATTATTTTTATTTCCACAACGTCCTCCAATTAGGGTTTCCTCCCACACCCTAGCCAGGTCTTCTATACACCCTTATATCAACTCATGTACTATTTTTCACCCATAGTCTCCAATCACCCCAACAACTCTTTACTTACCTTACTTACACCCCAAGACAACTTTTCTAACATAAAGATCATCTCCATGCAGACTCCATCCATCCTATACAAACCTTAGAAGTTCCCAGATAACTCATTTCATTCTATGCAAACCCTAGAAATTCCTATGCACTTCTTGCATTCCATGCAAACCCTAGAAATTCCCATATAACTCCTTTTATTCCATACAAACCCTAAAAACTCCCATGTAAACCCTAGAAACTCCCATACAAAGTTTACCACACTCTTTTACTTTTATCATAATTCCCTTTTATTTGCCTCCTTATGGATCATGAGATAATTAAGTCAATCCCATATCCCTTTGGTCAACTCACTTTCCCTTGGTCAACTCACTTCCCTTTTTCCTTTTTCATCATTTCACCCCATATCAATATATTATATATCCTAGCATGTATGTCCTAAAGGGCCACATCATATGATATCACAAGCACAGCATATACATATTATACACATGCCATAAGAAAGCCACATAAGCATACCTCAACTCCAAGCTGCGCTACATGCAAAACAGCTATAATAATTATAAGATACATAACATAACATAGCACATGGCATACAAGGAACAAAAAACACACATAGAAGGCCTTAGCTACATCCTTACCCAATACAACATCGGTCTTGGAGGATGCTCCTACGCCTCCTTAGGGTTTTGACTGGGTTCACCTATAAGAGGAAAAAACTAAGGATTAATTTCTCTCCTACCAAAATTACTATTATATCCTAATTTACTTCTAATATTAGGGTTACTATTATTAAAATAAACTTTATAAGTAAAAATAAGGTTTTTATTCTCAAGCTAGATTACTAGGTTATTACTAGTCAAAATAGGTTCATGTTAAGTATTTATAGCCATATTTATATTATTAAAGATAATAGCTTTAATAATAATAATAATAATAATAATAATAATAGTTGTAGCAAAAATAGTAGTAGTAGTAATAATAATAGTAATAGTTATAATCTTAAGAAAAATACTTAAAAGAGGTCCTAATAATCATAATAAAAGAAACCCTAGTGATAATAAGGTTAAGGCTAATAATAGTGTTAGTAACAAAAATAATAATAATAATAATAATAATAATAATAATAATAATAATAATAATAATAATAATAATAATAACAATAATAATATTGTTAAGGATAATACTACTAATAATAATAATTGAAATAATGATATTTATATGGGTAAGGGTTTGAATATTTACAAAAGTAATAATAGTAATAATATACTAGGGCTAGCACTAATAATAATAATAATAATAATAATAATAATAATAATAATAATAATAATAATAAGTATAAGTATAATAATAGTTAAAATAGGGTTTCGACCCCTTTAATAATAATGGGATAAATATCTCGAGGCTATATTTAGTAATACTAATGATAAAAATAATATTCATTATATAATAATAATAATAATAATAATAATAATAATAATAATAATAATAATAGTAATAATAATAATAATAATAACAATAATAATAGTAATAGTAATAATAATAATAATGAGGGCAATAACACAATATAAATAAAAGGGATAATGATATCATAAGTAGGGTTTTAAAGGTTAGGGTAACACCTAGGGTTGGTGGTGACTGGCGGCACCGACGGTTGACACGTTCCTACCCGCAAGTGCACGGGGTTAGAGTAGTAGTCAAGGTCGATCCCACAAGGATTGGTGAATGACCACTAGGACAATGATAGAAATTAATTATGTCTAGACTACGAGATGATATGAAATAATAAATTGTAAGCTAAAATAACTAAATAAGCTAAAAAGAAAGGAAAATAGCACTCAAGTGACTCAAATAAATAGAAGAGCTAAGGTTCCGGTTCATCGCCCCCGATCCTCACATGTAATCGAAGATCACATCACAAAATAATTCAACAATTATAATCAATCATGCCAACAAGGACAGAAAGTGTTGTGCTTTCTCAAGCCACAACCACCCTATTACATATCTATGGCCCTAACTATTTCTAGTTTAGATTCTAATAGAATGTAATGCATTAAAGTCTATAAAGTTTCCTCCTTTATTGTTGTAGAGGTCAAATCGATCGTCTCTCGACTTACAATTTAATCTCCCGTTGTGCTATTGGGTCTAATATTGGATTATCTCTCGATCTCACCTGTATTTCCCACACCAAAAATCAGAACCCGGCCATGGTTCGAAAATCCGTCAATCAATCAATAACACAACACATACATTATGAATTGAATAAAAAAGGATGCAATAATTCAACACATTAGGATCGGGGAAAATTCCCCTTCACCTTAGCACAAGATCTAGCCCATCAAATTCATAGCAAGAATATTAAAAAAAATAAGAGATTCCATAGATAGAGAAAAGATCATTAGATAATACCCTTGATGTTCACAAATTCTTGCAAAAATTTAACTTCTTAAACCTCCGTTTCTAATTTACAAGAGAGATCTTGATGAATTGGGGAAGAGGATAGAGAAGAGAGAAAATAGAGGGAGTGGAGGCTGCCTCGAGATATTAGAATGAGAGTTTTTATATTACCGCCTCGTGGATCGCTAGGGTATTGGTAAAGATGGGCTTCCCGTGTGAGCTTTGACAATGATGTGTATTTTGACCATAACGTTTTCATCATAACTCTGATTAAGCTGATTTTGGATGCGTTGGAAAGCTATTAAAAATATCTAAAACTTTTATGTTTAAAGTTTCTCCAAATTCAGACCTTTTAATGGTCTAAATTTCACTTCTTTCAGGACCATATACTTTAAATATGCATTCTTGCTTTCATTTTATTCCAGAATTTATATTTTAGCTCTAAATCTCTTTCCACTTTAACTTGTGCTCCTCTTTGCCCCTTTTTTC
This sequence comes from Tamarix austromongolica, assembly GCA_039764185.1. Classification (NCBI taxonomy): domain Eukaryota; kingdom Viridiplantae; phylum Streptophyta; class Magnoliopsida; order Caryophyllales; family Tamaricaceae; genus Tamarix; species Tamarix austromongolica. Next base: position 70,435,878 of record CM077818.1, read on the forward strand.
TCCTTTATTCTCCCTTTAATCTTATTCTTTTTTTTTCATCCTTCATGATTTTTTTGTTGCTTGAGACCCTGCAAATTTTCACAACACAAAGGCAGTAACAAGAACAAAAAGGGAGAATTCTGATTGAAATTATAGGTAAAAACTCTTATAAACCTTAGGAATAAGATGTAAAAGTCACACTTATCAACTCCCCCATTCTTAAAAATTTTCTTGTCCCCAAGCAAAGTAATACAAGAAACCCACCATGAGGAAAAAGAAAAGTAGTAGGATCCCTTTCTCAGAAAAGTGTGTTTAGCCCTTTAATAGCACAAGAGTCAAGTAAGGAGCAATAATATCCAAAAATATAACAATTAAAAGCTCAAAATCCTTTTTCGAGTTTCCCCCACATGTGAGAAATGTAACCATGCTATCGAGCTCTAGGGACATGCCATGCAACAAAGGACATCCAACAATGGACAGTAGGCAACCATATACCAACTCGCTCATCCCTCAAAGTTTTGAATTAGAATTCTCACTTTAGGTCTTGTGGACACACCTCTCATGTGTTTTATTTTATTTGAAGGTTCCGCTCTATTCCTGTCACTCATGATCAAGATCATCTATATGCTTGGAATGCTTTTTGATTCTCCACCACTAGAAAGACTTAGAACACACAACAATCAAAAGGTTAGGATGGAATTTTTTTTTGGAAGTGGATTTAAAAGTCTAGTACCAATGAGATATGTTTTTTTTTATTAACATATATTTTACCATCCTAACTTTTCATCACGAAACACAAGCACCCCAAACTTCTTATTGATTCTTCTTCTTCTTCTTCTTCTTCTTCTTTTAATAAGAGATATATCGATTTGCTTTTCATCATACATAACCATGTACTCTTTCACACCTCCCCCATGCTTAGATTACATCATACTCCCAACTTCTTCTTTTTTTCAAATTGCGCAACAACCATTGATTCTAGACTTAGGGAGGGATAAAGGAAATTGGGTTACATGTGTGGTTAAATCAAGAAAAATGGCCATAAGCACAACGGGGTTAGCAAAGGATAAAATGTGAAGGTCAGGCTATTTGGCTAATGTAGGTTATGACAAAAAAAAAAACAAGTGCCTCCATCATTTTAATGCACGTCTAAGTCATATGTGGCTTTGAAGAAAACCATTACAAGTTCTAGTTTCCCAAGTCATAGTGAGAGACACACACAAAAGAAAAAATAAGAGGCTGTAGTGATGTATCAGTCTAAAGGCTCAAAGTCTCACTAGGTCCAAAATTCTCTAATTCTAACACCTTTTGGCAAAGAGTAAATCAGCATAAGTCAAACTACAATAGCACAAGAATGTTAAGGCATGTATAACCCTAAAGTTCTCAAACACAATTACACTTGTCTCATAACAATGCAAACAAAACATTTAAGCACATAGAAATCCATTTTCAAAAGATGATTTAAAGGGTTTATCACGCCAAACTAAACACTCATGCCATTGCAAGACAAAGCACACTCTTTAATATCATCAATGAAGGGTCATTTCCTTTTCTTTTCTTTGTTTGTTTTGCTTTTTTTTAGATAAAAATCCAAAAGAAATGACCAAGGAAAAAGATAGCAACACTCATCAAAATAAAATAGGGAAGAACAGAATACTAACCAAATGACAAGGATATGCCATCTTCTCCCCCATGCTTATGTATCACATTGTCCTCAATGTGAAATAAGAAGCACAAAAGAAAAGAGGGAGAAAAAAATCCATAAGGAAACAAAGAGCAAACAAACCAAGCAAACCAAAATAAGAAAAATAAATAAATTAATAGAATAAAAAAAATTGGGTTGCCTCCCAAGAAGCGCTTGTTTATAGTCATTAGCTTGACTTTCTCACTTCACTTAGGATCATCCAGAAGAATGGTGGTTTTGAGGGCTGCAACCTCACCACCTTCATACACCTTCAACCTTTGCCCATTCACTTTGAATGGTTCTTTATCGAGGCTAGAGATTTCGACTGCTCCGGATGGAAAAACTTGTCTGATTGTGAATGGTCCTGACCATCAAGATCTAAGCTTTCCAGGGAACAATCGCAAACGAGAATTAAATAGAAGCACTTGTTGCCCCACTTCAAATTCTCGTTTGGTGATGTGTTGATCATGAATCCTTTTTCGTGCGCTCCTTGTATAACCTAGCACTCTCATATGCCCAATGACAATGAGATAGTATAGAATACATTTCATGCTCAGGGATGCATCTTCTAATGACATGATCAGCACAAATCCTATAGAGGTAGGGATCATCCCAAAATTAATACCTCAGATCATGTAAGAACTTCTTCCTTTGATGAAAGGAAAGATCATTGGGTAAGATTCCACTTACAAGATAGTTTGCAATATCAGCATACCAAGGATGATTTGTAACAGCGTAGAGTGTCTCATCAAGAAATGCGTCTCGAATAGGTGTAGCTTCCTGATTGACCTCGTAGGTAGAGGGTAAAAGAGAAAGATGATCAGCTACTTGATTCTCACTACCCTTCCTATCCCTGATTTCCAAGTCGAACTCTAGCAACAATAAAATCCACCGAATGATTCTGGGCTTTGCATCCTGCTTATAAAAAGATACTTCAAGGCCGCATGGTCAGTATAGACAATGACCTTGTTAAGCAATAGATAAGAATGAAACTTGTCAAAGGAGAAAACCACAACTAGCAATTCTTTTTCAGTTGTTGCATAATTCATTTGTGCTGAATTCAAAGTCTTGCTAGCATAATAGGTAGTATGAAATTTTTTTTATTTACGCTGCCCCAAGACTGCTCCTATAGCAACATCACTAGCATCACACATAATCTCGAAAGGTAAATTCCAGTCAGGAGTAACAATAATCGGAGCATCCACAAGTTTTGCCTTTAAAGTGTTAAAGGCAGCCAGACATACATCAGAAAAGTGAAAGGGCACATCTTTAGCCAACAGATCACAAAGAGGCTTTGAAATTTTTGAAAAATCTTTAATGAACCGTCTATAGAAACCTTCACGACCAAGGAAACTATGTATATCTTTAACACATGTAGGGGGTGGCAATTTAAAAATGACTTCAATTTTGGCTTTGTCTACCTCTATCCCTTTTCATGAAATCTTATGCCCTAAAACTATTCCTTCCTGGACCATTAAATGACACTTTTCCCAATTTAAAACCAAATTTGTATCCTCAGAATGCTTAAGAACAAGCTCAAGATTATTTAAGCATGCATCAAATGACGGCCCAAAGACCGAAAAATCATCCATAAAATTTTCCATAAAATTTTCAATCATATCATAAAATAAAGCCATCATACATCTTTAAAATGTGGGTGGGCATTACAAAGACCAAATGGAATTCGTCTATATGCGAAGGTGCCATAAGGACAAGTAAAGGTTGTATTCTCTTGGTCCTCAGGAGAAATAGGTATTTTCATATAACCAGAATACCCATCAAGAAAGCAATAATAGTCATGCCCCACCAAGTGTTCAAGCATCTGGTCAATGAAGGGAAGGGGGAAGTGGTATTTTCTAGTGGCATCATTCAGCTTTCTAAAATCAATGCATACACGCCAACCTGTAAGAGTTCTAGTAGGCACCAATTCGTTATTATCATTCTTGACTACTGTGATTCCCCCTTTCTTGGGAACCACTTGGACAGGACTAACCCAAGAGCTATCAAAGATTGGATAAATCATAACTGCATCTAATAGCTTAATTAACTCCTTCTTCGCCACCTCTTTCATTGTTGGGTTCAATCGCCTTTGAGGTTGGATCACTTTCTTGTGGTTGTCTTCCATGAGAATTTTGTGCATGCACATGGAAGGGCTAATCCCTCTAATATCAGCAATGGTCCATTCGAAGGCCTTCTTTCGTTCCTCAAGCACTCTCATCAAATTTTCTTCCTGCAAATTAGTCAAAGATGAAGAAATAATGATGGGAAGTGTATCATTATGACCAATAAATGCATATTTCAAATGCTGAGGTAGTGGCTTGAGCTCTAGTGTGGGAGGTTCCTCAATAGATGACTTCAATTTTGGAATCTGGGCCCTCTCTAGCCCTTGTAAGGGGACCATAATGTGACGACCATATGGTGGATGTGCATTCAAGTACTGGACAACCTCTTCTTCTTTCTCTTCATTCTCCCACTCTCTTTGTTGAACCAAACACCTTTCCAGGGGATCCTGCACAACACTTTCTTGAAAACAATCATCAACTACATTATCTAAAATATCAATACAATAGAAAGTGTTATCATCTAAGGGGTATTTCATGCTCTTAAATACATTAAAAGTGACTTCTTCGCCTTGGAAACGAAGAATGAGCTTACCCTCTTGGACATCTATGAGAGTACATCCTGTTGCTAAGAAAGGCCTAACAAAAATTAGAGGGACTTTGTGGTCTTCCTCCATATCTAGCACAACAAAGTCAACGGGGAAGATAAATTTGTCCACTTTAACTAAAACATATTCAATTATTCCCCTAGGATATTTGATAGATCGATCAGCCAATTGAAGGGACATATTGGTGGGTTTTGGTTCCCCTAAACCTAGACGCTTGAAAACCGAGAAGGGCATCAAATTCATGCTAGCACCAAGATCACATAATACCTTCTCAAATTTTAGATCCCCAATTACACATGGGATAGTGAAACTTCCTGGATCCTTAAGCTTAGGAGGAAGTTTGTTCTGCAAGATTGCAGAGCATTCCTCATTTAAACTTACTGTTTCAAAATCATCTAGTTTCCTCTTATGAGTGATTATGTCCTTTAGAAACTTCCCATAACTGGGCACCTGTCTCATAATGTCAAGCAACGACAAGTTAATGTGCACTTTCTTAAGCATATCAAGAAATTTTACAAATTGAGAATCTAACTTGCGTTGTACAATCCTACCTGGAAACGGAGGAGGAGGAACATATGTATTTACCTCTTGAGGTGAAGTGTGGATTTTCTCATGTTGTGATTCAGGCACTTTCTCTTCAGGAGCTTTTTCTTTATCTTCCTTTGGTTCTTGAGGGTATGGTTCAGGTAGTGGTTTCCCACTCCTCAAGGCTATTGCATTGATTTGCTCTTTGGGGTTGATGATTGTATCACTAGGAAAAGTGTTAGGTGCTCTCGCTGAAATGGCATTAGCAAGTTGTCCAATTTGTTCCTCTAGGTTCTTGATGGATGCATCCTGATTTTGGAGGCGGGCTTCTTGTTTCTGAAGATGAGCTTGAATTTGAGCATCATGTTTTTGAAGGGTGCTCTCGGTGCGAGTGATGAACTTGGACATCATCTCTTCAAGGGAAGAAGATTGAGGTTGTTGGGGCGGTAAAGGAGCTGGAGGTGTTGGTTGTTGTTGTGTGAATCCTGGAGGCTTTGTAGGAACTTCATTTCTCCAACTAAAGTTTGGATGGTTTCTCCATCCAGGATTGTACACATTGGAGTAGGGATTGTTCGGTCTCCCATAACTATTGCCTATGTAGTTCACTTGATCATAAGATTGTTGGAAGGGATTCCCAACTTGACATTCTGTGCTTAAATGTGATCCACCATATAACTCACACATAGGTGCATTAGCTTGTACCTGCATACAAGAAGTACTACAAATTTTTTTAAATTTTTTAGCAAGCAAATCAATCTTAGCCTCTAATGCTGTGATGGAATCTAAAGAGTGAATTCCTGGAGTCCTTTGTATCGGGGTACGTTCGGAGTGCCATTGGTGGGAATTCAAAGCTAGCACCTCAATGAACTCATAAATCTGCTCTAGAGTCTTGTTCATAATGGTACATCCTGTAGCTGCATCTATCATATAACGATTAGTAGCAGAGATACCATTATAAAAAGTTTGCATCTGAAGCCACATACGCAGGCCGTGATTTGGACACTTCCTAAGTAAATCCTTAAACCTTTCCCATGCATCATAAAGTGATTCAAGGTCATTTTGCATAAAGGTAGTGATGTCATTCCGTAATTTTGCAGTTTTTGATGGTGGAAAATATCTAGAAAGGAAAGACTTCATCAAATCATCCCAAGTAGTAATAGACCCTGGGGCTAATGAGTGTAACCAACTCTTAGCCTTATCACGTAAAGAAAAAGGGAACAATCTAAGCCGAATTGCATCATTAGAAACACCATTTAGCTTAAAAGTGTCACAGATTTTTACAAAGTTAGCAATGTGGGAGTGGGGATCTTCATTAAGGTTACCTCCAAATTGAACTGATGTTTGTAGCATCTGGATAATGGCACGCTTGATCTCAAAATTATTAGCTTGTACGGCCGGTCTTCATATGCTTGAGGTTGAGCCATCAAGGCTTGGTGTAGCATAGTCCCGAAGTGAGCTAGGAATGAGAGCTTGCTCTTGGATAGGAGCTTGTTCTTGGAGTAGGATGTGCCCTTGTGGTGGGATTTTTCCATCATGGGGTGGAGTATTGGTTTCTATTTCAATGTTTGTGGTATGTGACCTGCGTAAATGTGATATGGTCCTCTCAATCTCGAGATCAAGTGGCACTATATCACCCCCACTAGCGCGGGTCATGCACTAATGCACCTACACTAAATCAAAAGCTCCTACACCCAAGATTAGTCAACCACAACAAAAAAGAATGTAAAAAGAAAAAAAAATGTCTAGATCACAATAAATTCCTTGAGTCCTAATGTCACTCGATGCCAATCCCCGGCAACGGCGCCAAAAACTTGACACGTTCCTACCCACAAGTGCACGGGGTCAGAGTAGTAGTCAAGGTCGATCCCACAAGGATTGGTGAATGACCACTAGGACAATGATAGAAATTAACTATGTCTAGACTACGAGATGATATGAAATAATAAATTGTAAGCTAAAATAACTAAATAAGCTAAAAAGAAAGGAAAATAGCACTCAAGTGACTCAAATAAATAGAAGAGCTAAGGTTCCGGTTCATCGCCCCCGATCCTCACATGTAATCGAAGATCACATCACAAAATAATTCAAAAATCATAATCAATCATGCCCACAAGGATAGAAAGTGTTGTGCTTTCTCAAGCCACAACCACCCTATTACATATCTATGGCCCTAACTATCTCTAGCTTAGATTCTAATAGAATGTAATGCATTAAAGTCTATAAAGTTTCCTCCTTTATTGTTGTAGAGGTCAAATCGATTGTCTCTCGACTTACAATTTAATCTCCCGTTGTGCTATTGGGTCTAATATTGGATTATCTCTCGATCTCACCTGTATTTCCCACACCAAAAATCAGAACCCGGCCATGGTTCGAAAATCCGTCAATCAATCAATAACACAACACATACATTATGAATTGAATAAAAAAGGATGCAATAATTCAACACATTAGGATCGGGGAAAATTCCCCTTCACCTTAGTACAAGATCTAGCCCATCAAATTCATAGCAAGAATATTAAAAAAAAATAAGAGATTCCATAGATAGAGAAAAGATCATTAGATAATACCCTTGATGTTCACAAATTCTTGCAAAAATTTAACTTCTTAAACCTCCGTTTCTAATTTACAAGAGAGATCTTGATGAATTGGGGAAGAGGATAGAGAAGAGAGAAAATAGAGGGAGTGGAGGCTGCCTCGAGATATTAGAATGAGAGTTTTTATATTACCGCCTCGTGGATCGCTAGGGTATTGGTAAAGATGGGCTTCCCGTGTGAGCTTTGACAATGATGCGTATTTTGACCATAACGTTTTCATCATAACTCCGATTAATCTGATTTGGGATGCGTTGGAAAGATATTAAAAAGATCTACAACTTTGATGTTTAAAGATTCTCCATATTCAGACCTTTTCATGGTCTAAATGTCACTTCGTTCAGGCCTATATACTTTAAGTATGCATGCTTACTTTCAGTTTATTCCAGAATTTACATTTTAGCTCTAAATCTCTTTCCACTTTAACTTTTGCTCCCTTTGATCCATTTTTCTCCTTTTTTCTCCCTTTAAGCTTTTTTTTTCATCCTTCATGATTTTTTTGTTGCTTGAGACCCTGCAAATTTTCACAACACAAATGCAGTAACAAGAACAACAAGGGAGAATTCTGACTGAAATTAAAGGTAAAAACTCTTATAAACCTTAGGAATAAGTTGTAAAAGTCACACTTATCAACGGAGGTAGGGAAAAAGGGAAGAAGGGTGTAAAGCAGGTGGTTTAGGATAGGAGTAGGGGATTTAGAGGGGGATTTGAAGTGGTGGAGAATGCCTAGGTTGAGAGGGCTGGAATGGTGGTGGTGGCGCAACCAAAGGTGATGGCGTTGGCAGCGACGATGTGGTGGTTGAGAGTGGTGGAGAGGGAGGAAGAGAGAAGGAGAAAGAGGAAAGGTAAAAGGAATATAAGGGAGGTAAGCAAGGCTTTTCTGGTGATTTTATAGGGTAGAGGGAGTGGTGGTTGCGGCAGGAGTGGCAGCAGACGAAAGCGCAAAGGTTGGTGATGGGTGAATTGAGGTTGGTCAAATGGCCAATTTTGCACAACCAAGGCGGCTCATATAGGGAGGATTGAGGGTGGTGAGGGGTGTAGCTTGGTGGATTGTGGTGTAGGGAGTAATTTGGGTGGTGGTTTATGTAATCCTTCAAAAATTTAGAAAACCTATATTTAATAAATTACTTTTATTTAAAATAAATTAGCTTTTAAAATTATATACTTTAACTATTATATGGATTTTGAGTATATAAAATTAGATAGGAATATTTAATAAATTAAAATAAATATTTTATTAATTTATTGTACTAATTTTATTTAAATAAATTTTCAAACCAATATTTTGCTAAAATTATCCTTTTTAAGCCCATATATTTAATTATATTAAAATAAATTATTAAATAAATTTATTATTAAAAATATTAAATCTTATTATTTTATAAATTAAATTATTTTTATTTCTTCCATTTCTTTTATTATTTTCCTTTTTTTCTTCCCTTCTCCTTTTCCTCATTTTTCCTCCTTTCTTTCTTTTCTTTTTCTCCTCCTTTGGGCCGTCGCACCCGGCTTGCTTCCTCCTCCCCGGCGCTTGGGCCTTCGGCCTATTCCTTTCCCTCCTCTCCTTCTCCTGCGCATAGCCTAGCCCTAGCCGTCTCTCCTTTCTTTTCTTTTTTCCAGACCAGACCGGCCCTATCCCTTTTTCCTACACCGGTCCGACCGCTTGCACCCCCTCCCCTTCCTTTCTTTCTTCTTCCACGCCTGATAACCATCCTCTGCCTTGATCGAGCACGCCGACCGCACCTACAGTGGCCATGCCCGACCACCACCTACCTCCCTGCTACTCCCCCTTTCCCCCCATCATTTTCTTTCCTATTTCGAACCAAACTAACCCCTGCATCCCTAGCTTGCATGCCCTTTTCCTTTCCTTCTTCTTCCCTCCCCTCTCCCTGTCACCCGACCACCACCTGCCACCCTACAACCTGATCCGGCCGGCCACCTACTCCCCTCTGCCTCCTCTTATATTTCTTCATCCCTCTTTACCTTATCCTACTCATAATGTCGAGCCTTACCTTCCTTTGCCTGATTCTTTCCTCTCATTTTCTTCTCCTCCCATTTTTCCCGGTTTTTGCATCACCGCCACCCTCCGCCGCTTACACCGCCGCACTAGACCCCCTGAGCCGCCTTATGCCACCACCTGCTACTGCCCTGCACCATCACACCACCCCCTCGAGCCCCTGCACTTCCTCCTTTCTCCCCCTCTTCTTTTCCTCCCCACTTTTCTCCCTTATCGGCATGCCACCTGCAAGCGCCTCGTTCACCGCCATCTGGCCACCTCTGCCACCACCCAAACCACCAATCCACACCCTGCAATCTCCTCTACCACCCCATACCTTTTTTAGCCGAAACAAGCCCCCTCACCCCTCCATTTTTCCCTTCCCTTTTCCTTCCTTCTCATCCCGGTCCACCCCGATGCCCCCCTTTGCCGCCTCGCCACCGCCATCTCCGCCATCTTTGGCCACCAACAACCCATCCCCAACCTCCACCTACACTCCCTCTTCACTCCTACACCCTTCCCTTGCCTCCAATCCTCCCCCATCTACCTCCTTTTCTAGCCTAAAGACCCTAAACCGAGCCATCTCCCTCTCCCTTCTACCTTACCCCCTTCGACCATTTTATCCCCCTTAGTCTACATGTGGCTCACGTTGCTCATGCAGCGTGAGCTCCACATTGATATGGAATTTATTTGTCTAAATTTTGAGGTATATTAATAGTTAATTAAAGTGTATTATTATTTAATAAATTTTTATAAGGTTTTATCCTTTTTAATTTCCTACTTCTAATATAATAATTATTGATATTATTTTTAGGTGTTGATTTGCTAATTAAGCCTTGAATATTTAACCGGGATACCGGTAAGGTTTGATTTTTACGAGATTAAGGTAATCGTTAAACCCCATTTAAATGCATGGAAAAACGTATGCTAGCACATTAAGGATTTTAGTATGATTTTATGCATGTTATGTGTTGCCTAGTATGATAAATGTGGTTGCTTATATTGATTGATAAAAAGAAGAGCATGCTAGATTTTGTGCCATGCGTAGAGATGATACTTAAGGAAGGAGTTTGATTATTGATGGAAATGTTAGATACTTGTCTATGATGTATTGTGTTGCTAATGCATGAATAATACTATTGTGAGTCTAAGGGTGTTTTAGTAATATGCCTATGTAAGTATGTAATCTAATATATGTATTTGCTAATGAGTATTATGATGAATAATGATAAGTTGGTGGAGTTAGATGATAAGAATGAAGTGCTAATATTAGTATTTTATGTAGTGGTGGTAAATTCATAAAAGTGGTGTAATAAAGGGGTTAAGTGGTAATTTTATAAGTGAAAGGGGTATTTTGGAAATTTTGTAGTAAAGGGGTATTTTGGTAATTTTGAAAGAAAAGGGTAAAACGGTGATTTTATAAGCAAAAGGGTATTTTGGTAATTTCAAAAGAAAGGGGTGAAATGATAATTTTATAAGTAAAAGGATAAAATTGTAAGTTGTAAGAAAAAAGGGTATTATGGTAACTTTTGAGGCAAAAGGGCAATATGAAAATTTTATGATTAAATGGCAAAATGATAATTTTATAAGTAAAGGGTATTATGGTAATTTTTGGAGAAAAGAGTAAAGTGGTAGTTTTGGAGTCAAGGGCAATATAGTAATTTTATAAGTGGTAAGAATGGTAATTTTGGAAGTAAGAGGTAAAATGGCAATTTTGGAAGAGAAGGGTAAGAAGGGTAAGAATGGTAATTTTGGAAGTAAGGGGTAAAATAGTAATTTTGGATGTAAAAGGGTATTGTGGTAAATTTGCAAGCAAAAGGGTGATATGTTAAATTTGGATGTAAGGGGGTAAAATGATAATTTTATAAATAAGAGGATATTATGGTAATTTTGGTAGTGGGTAAAACGGTAATTTGTAAGTAAAAGGGGTAAATTAATAAGTATAAATACTAAGAGGGGTAAATTGGTAATTATAATTATGGAGACGTGTAAATTGGTAATTATAATTATGGAAAATGGTCAATTAATAATTATAAATAATGGAGAAGGGTAAATTGGTAATTATAATTATAGAAAAGTGTAAATTAGTAATTATAATTATGGAGAAGTAGAAATTGGTGATTATAATTATGGAGAAGGGTAAATTAATAATTATAAATATAGAAAATGTTAAATCGGTAATTATGATAATGGAGAAGGGTGATTTGGTAATTTAACCAATAGGAGGGTAATTTGGTAATTTTGATAATGGATAAGGACAATTTGGTAATTTATCCAACTAAAGGGGCAATTCGGTAATTATGATAATGGATAAGGGCAATTTGGTAATTTAACCGACTAAAGGGTAAATTGGTAATTATTTAACCAACTAAAGGGAAAAATTGGTAATCATGATAATAAAGAAGGGTAATTTGATAATTTATCCAACTTAAGGGCAATTTAGTAAATATAACAAAGGAGAGGGGTAATTCTGTAATCTAATCAACCAAATGGGAAATATGATAAGTGTAGCAATTATGAGGGGTGAATGGTGATCTAAAAAGCGTAGGAGATAACTTGGTAACCTAAATAGGATAAAGGGTAATTTGGTAATTATACAACTTGAAGGGTAATAGGGTAATGTGTCAAGTAAGGAAGGGATGACTTAACAATTATATAAGTAAGGGGTAAATAAGTAATTTGTACCTAACATGTCGTTGTGATTGTGGAATTTCATAATATGATTTAAATAATGCTGATTAGCAAGGTAAGAGTATTTGATAATTAGTAAGTATCACGAGAACAAATCCTAATTCGAAATTAGATGAGATTATGATGGCCTTAATGATTTCTCTGTGTTATCTTAGATAACCGTCTGAATAAGAAATGACTAATGATATTAGAACGATTGAAAGTGAATAAGTATCTGCTTATTGTGTTTTTCGTGATCACCTTAATTAAGACATTGATACTTAAAGTAAAAGACCTCGAGATCGGGAATGGTGGCTCTTTAGGGGTCGCTACCCTAAAGATGTGGTTTAGCCCACGATTATTTTAGTATTTGCTGGTGTGCCTTTGTGCCCCAGCCAGGCCCTATATCTTACTCTATCTAGCTCTACGGACCTAGTTAGGGGGTATGCATACTTATGGAGTAGGTGTCCTTGTCGGTAGGGTACTGAGTAGCTTTATGCACCAGTACGACCAGGGTACCTTTGCGTCCCTGGGTTCATGGTTGAAGGGTATTGAGTGGCTTGTATGCACCAGTACGACCGGTGTACCTTTGTGTCCCGGGTTCTTGATCTCCTGTCCGAGGCAAATAAATAGACTTGTTGTGCTGATTAAGGAAAGGAAAGGTACTAATAATGAAAGTGAAAGATTAAAGAGCCGGGCCCAGATGACTTATGATATTGAGTACCGATCCACCAGTTACAATAGTGGCCCAGGAGCGTGTTGCCCTGGCAAGTGATATTGAGTACTGGTCCACTGGATATAATAGTAGCCCAGGAGCATTTTGCCCTAGATGATGATTATATATATTCCGGTCCACCGGCTAAAATAGTGGGGGTCCCGAGCTCAATAAGCATTGGATGTGAATAAATTATGGAACTTATAGTGGAATACCTTGTGAGTTGGGGCCAAACCGGTCCACTGGAGAATAATAGTGGCCAGGAGCGTTCTGCCTTGGAGACCGATCCACCGGCAATAATAGTGGTCAGGAGCGTTCTGCCCTGTATGTATTTTGGTCCACCGGCTATAATAATGGGGCTCCTGCACTCACTTGGATATAACCAGAGAGATGATTGAATAATGATGGACTAATGGATTAAGGCCTAAAGGTATCGATCGTACCTTATAACTTGTTGATATGTGGCAGCCTTGTTATATATGTGATTGTTATGTATGCACCTCTCATTACATATGTATATAGCTTGCATTATGTGTCGCATTGCGGGCTTGTTTTTAAGTGTGGTATTAAAGGGTTACTCTGTACCATAGTACTAAAGGATTCCACTTGTGGGGCCCCTGCCTATTCAATGGGTAGTGTCCCTTGCAGGTCTTTTCAGGTGCTACTTAAGTGGACAACGGGAAAGAGAGTAAGGAATTATCCGGAACCGTTAGGGTTTTTCTCCTTTTCTTTTAAATTCCTGGTTTTAATGTTAACGTTGTTAATGTAACCACTACGGGTGGATTTTATTCTTGTAAATGATTTGATATGCTACTCTGATTTAAGTATGTTGAATTTCTTATAAATTATATTCCATTTTTCTTTTTTTTAGCCTTAGCACTTGGTACTGGAACAGTATGAGCAAATCGGTCTGGTACTAAGTGTGGCGGTAATATCCCCAAAATTTACAGTTTGTTGTTTTGCTTCCGCCAATCTTTTAATAAAATGAAATTTTTCAGTAGTGAATTTTGGGGGTGTTACAGTTTAGGTGGCGGTGCAGGACGGCGGTAGTGCACAAAATGAGCAAATTTTTGGGTTGAGAAAAAAGGGTTGAATGGGGGCGGTTAAAGGGTATTTATAGGCCGTGGATGGGGGAAAAAAACATAGGGTATTTGTAGGGCCTGTCAGCTCGGGAAGGGGGAGAGGCACGCGTGAGGAGAGAGAGCGGGTGTGATTGGGTGGAGAAGAGAGAGGGAACAACGAGGAAGAGGGTTGGGGTGGTAGGCGGACATGTGGCTGTGTAGAGGCCGCATGCCTGCACCAAGAAGTGGGAAAGTCGAGGCGTTAGGGAAGAGGGAAGGTTAGGGGAGAAGAAAGGAAGAAGAAGGGTGGGCGGTCGGTCAATCCAAAGAGAATTGAAAGATAAAGAAAGGAAGCTATAATGGGCCGGTAGGTTGGCGAGGGAGAAAAGGAGAGGGCATTGGGCTCGGGCCCCGCGGGAGAAAGGGAGAAGTCTGGGCCACGAGGGTGAGCTAGCCCATATCGGGGAAGGAAGGGAAGAAAGAAAAGGAGAAAGGAGAGGAAGGAAAGAAAAGAAAAGAAAAGAAAAGAAAAGAGGGAAAAAAAGATAAAAAGGAAAAAAAGAAGAAAAATAGGTGGGTTGGGTTATTTAAAATATTTTGGTGTTTTGGGATATTTAAAAATAATAATATTTTAGTAAACCAATAATTAAATCCCTTTTTTAGGTTAATTTAGGATTTTTGAAAGATTTTTCCTAAATTCCATTTTAATTAGCCAAACACCCCAAAAATTTCCCAATTAAATTATTTATTCATTTCCTCTTGATGTTACATTAATTAATTCCTCTTATTTTAATAAAATAATTTATTTAATTAATTTCCCTAATAAATCCTTAATTTGCTATAATTCTCTAAATTAGGGTTTTAGGGTATTTCACAACCTATTTAGAGCACAGAGGCCTATTAACATGTTATTAAGGCTCAATTTAATATCTGAAGCATTAAAGCCCAATGAATATTATCAAGGTATTAAAGCCTAATAAGATTATTGAGGCATTAAAGTTCAAGTTTCACACCATGAAAGGCCTAATAAAATTTGATATCAAGGTACATTAACTCTAATTATTTGAGACAAGGTTCAATAACCAACATCTGAGTCAACCAAGGGTTCACATATAAGGTCAAATCAAATAACTAGTTTAAAGGCACCTAAAATGACTAAAATATCTTTAACATCAACTAACTTACCTTAATATTAAGAGAGGCTTAATTCATGGTAAATGGGTTATAATTAACTACTAATTTTCTTATGATGAAATGTGAATATGGACACTAAGTATTAAATTCTAAAATTGTTCAATGTACCCAAAGTGTCTCTTTCTCTTTTATTTTCTTACTTTATTAATTATTTTAATTAACTTCTGGTCTACTCATAAAATATCACCCAAGTATCAAAATTATCAATTTTAAATTATTTTATTAACATAATATTCACTGAGGTCTCAAAATTTTTAAAATTTACATATAATAGCCAAAATGTCATTATTCACCTACAATTATCTTAAACTTCTAAAATTTATAACTTACTCTAAATAATATCAAAACCTAACATATCATATACAAAATTTCATATAAGAGAGCCAATTAATACAATAATACACTTAAAACTTTCAAATTTTTTTAAAGCCCAATATACCCATGGTCCAATATGTACAAACCTTAAATAAATTCATTTCAACTCTAAATAATCCAAAATTCATAACCTAGCTTATATACATTATTATAAACATAATGTATTAGTTAGATAAATCTAAAACGTCCAAAAATCACATAAAATAACAAGGATGAAAGCTAAGTAACTCGAATACAAGTATATCTATAATGAATATATTGAATATTCATCACGATTCTATTGAACATTCATCGCAACTCTACTAAATATCCATCACCTTCCCAACAGATATAAGAGTATGTAAAAAAATCACACTATTTATGTTCTCATTAAATTTTCATGCTTAAGCAAATAAGATAGAAACATATGCATGCCATAAAATATTTCCCAAGATATTATTTAAAGATTATAATTAAAATAAAGTTAATTATGCATAAAATAACATATAATACACTTGACACAAAATCCTATTTTTAAATCTTAGTTTAGCTAACAAAATTCCTAATCACCTTAGCAAAGGTAAAATAAGGAATCTAACAACTCCTTATCTAACCCACTTTTGACCTTCAAGAATATAAGATTAAAAAGATTTATATTAACCAATAGTGATAAATATGTAAGAGGGAAAAAATGAAATGAAACGGAAGAAGTAAAATGACAAGATTACTCTTGAATATGGAGGCTTGAAAAATACCACCAAAACCACCAATTAATGATAGATAAAGGTTTTGTAGGATTAATGGTAAGTAAACCAAGGATAAAATAAGAGAGAAAAGGCAAGAAATCTCTACTACAACACACACAACAACTGCAACAAAATTCCAAGATTGCTTGGCAGGGCACATAGGAAAGGAAGAATAAGAGGGTAAGGGTACAATTTCTTAGCTAAAAATGGTTCCTAGATAAAGTATAACATGTAAGGAACAATACCAAACAAGAATATAAGGTAAATAATGCAAGCTAAAGGCGTGGTAGCTACTACAAGTCACAAAACAATTAGTTTTCCTATTGTTATGCAGCTGGTTGGGAAGCAAAATTTTGGTTTAGTAGAAGCTTGAAGGGGCTTTATTTGAGGGATGCAAATGGTATGGAGTTGTCATATTAAATGAAATATTTTACATGAAACAAAAACCAAAGAAATAGGATAACCAGGGAGAGAGTGAGTTGCTGCAAGTTGGAAAGAAATCAACATTAAACTCTACAGTTTTATGATTTTATGGGCATTTTGCAATTAGAATGCATGATTTGAAAAAAAAATAGAGTGATATCTGATATGGATGAGGGTGTAGTAATTTTTTTGGTTTGACTTTAGCCTTAATTGAGTGCTAGGATTAGGGATGTAAGAGAGAGGTTAGGCTATGGTTGATTATATAAGACAAATGTCAGAGAATCATAAGTATGGAACTTATTGCACTTTTTGGTTGGGTGAAAAGTAACTAAGTTAAAAATATGATTTTTTTTTTGTTAGGAGACTAGATAGGATTGAAATATTAGTTATAGGATTGGTTACAATTTGTTTTGATTAATTAAATTGCAAGAAAGTCCAATAATGGACATTTATTTAGAAAAATATCAATTGAATTTTAAAAATCATAAAAAAATTATGAAAATGTCTAAAATAATATTATAAACTGAAATATATAAAAATATTTGGTATCAGAGTTGGTTTGAAGCTTGAGCAATGAAAAATGATCAAAAGGGGCAAAAACAGATAAGTTGTGGAAATGCATTTTTTTGTGAATACATAAAACAAATAATTTGGGGTTCAAATTGCCGTGGATTGATGTGAAATATTATTAGAAAACCAAATATATAAAATATTTGATTTGAGAACTTATTTGATGACCAACGGATTAAAAATAGAAAAAATGACTAAAATCATATAATCATGTAGATAGATTTTTTTTGCAATTTAATAATTTTAAAGGAAATGGTGAAACATGAATGAATAGAATGGACGAATGAACTCACCAATATTTTTGGATCGATTCATAAATTTTGAACGGGTTGATAAGAGTGAAAACACAGTAATAAAAAAATTATAATAAATTTGTTTTCCTCAAACAAGAGAAATGATCGACGAAATATTTAAAAATTAAGATTTGAGATAATGGGGTATTACACCGACCATAAGATAGATGTCCATCATCTATCTCCTGATAGATGCAAGCCTAAAATTTTGTTTAACAAATCCAAAAATAGAAACTAAATTAAAAATCCTCATTAATAAAGTCAACCAAAAATCCTATGAAATCATCGAAGATAAATCAAAGGAAAACCTATGTTCCAAAATTTAAATAAAAAAACAACAATATAAATAGTTGTTTACAACACCGAATTAAAAATTTAATACAATAAATTAACTTCCAAAATATTTAAAATCCATTAAAAAGTCCATAGGAGACAAAATATTTTGTATCACATGTATTATTGAGCATAAGTATTGTAAGCTAAAGGTTACCATGTTGTATATGTGTTATGTTTCATTCCATGAGTTAGGTAGTTGTGATTTAATCGGTATAGGACCTGTAATGGTACTACTTTAGTTGAATGGGTCCTTCGACAATCCACTAATGGTGGAAATCAAACCTCTTGTGAAGACTTGAAATTGATTGTCATTGATGGATTGAAAACTTGGCTTTGAGAGAGTAGACAACCCATAATTTTATCCCTTAAGGATTTGTCTTTATTTATATGTATCTACTTTTCAAGTGTTGTATTAAAATTTTAATGGTGTTCTGATTGAGTTTTAGTTTCTGATTACTTTCCTAATGTTTTAAAAATCTAGGGTTATTTCACAAGTTTTCTGATGGTTTGATCAACGATGATTTTGTTCGGTGGAAATGTTTACTTCCCATCTACCATTGGATATATCCTTGAGGGAATTTATTCTCTTGGTATAGATGAGGTTTGAATGTTAGTTTGAAAGGTTTTAGCTTTGCATCTAGCTTGAAATAGATGATGGACATTGTCATGCAATAATTTTTAAGATGGGTGACCCTGCCGGGAAGTTTTGTATTTTTTAAAAAAAAAATATCTTGGGAAGCACATAAGTGAGGACAAATTGCATTGAAATAACTCGTATTGATATGTGGGGTCAACTGATCAATCCAAAAGCACTTTAAGATAGCCCTCGTGTGATCATATGAACTCAAGGTGTTACAATACGACCTCAAAAAATAGTAAAAACTATCTAAAAAAATATTTAATTTAAATTCTAAGAAACTGAAATTAATTTAAATAATTTTAGAAATGGTTGTCTATAAACCAAAAAGGAAAAAATAAAAAAATTGGAGGAAAAACATAAATAAGTTACAAAAATATTTTTAATTTAAAACTTTTCAAAGATCCTAACAACCACATAAAAACAAATAAATTTACAGATGAAAATATTTGCTACGGATAAAAATCACTAAAAAAACTTTACTATTTTAAAGGGAATTTTATAATTTAAACAATTTATTTCATTAATGAAATATAACTCTAAAATAAATTCATAATTACATGATAAAGTTATAATTGAAAACAAATTTAAAAATAATAAAAAAACGACAAAACATAAATATGTTTTAAATAGAAATCGAAATCATATGAGTATAATAAAATCATGGCCATCAATAACTTTATCTAGAATAATCCTCAACAATAATGATTAGCTAAATTATAATATAAATTCAAAATTGTTGGTGATCTATAAAGTAAATTAAAATTAAAATAATTAAATATTTTCATCAAATTACTTTAATGAAATCATTAAGCTTAATAAAATTGAATTTAAAATATACTGGGTATTATAAGAACTATGGTGAAACATGATGATTACTAATGGTGAATAATTTATGGTTATATATCAAAAGATACCTTAGTAAAGCATGAAGAGATATGATTGTGGGTCTCAAAAGATGAATATATACCATCAAGAGAAATAATGGTCCTTTGAAACATGTTGTTGGCCTTACCTTCCACCTCTCTATGTTTGAAACTAGATTATTTATTGTGCATTAGCACTGGTTGATGGTTTATGTCCTTTGTATGCCCAATGCAATACAATACAATAGCCTAAAAATTACAGTTCTTACTTATCTTGTAGATGGAGACAAGTTGAAGCAATATAGACAGAAATATCTATCTTAAATTCATCTTCACAGTCATTTCTTGTTTTCAATTTCTCCAACATCTTTGTTGTTAATAGACCAACACATCTTACTTCCAATATATTTCTAGAAATCATTTCCCTTATTTAAAGCTCAAAATATTTTTAATTAGCTTGAAGTTCTTCAACCCTGTTATTACTCATGTGGAGTTACATACATACACGAATATTTGATGCCGGTATATCAAGTTGCTTGTTCCTAGGTAATCATAGTGAACATGATAGTGCATAAAAGTTTTTAACAATCCATTCCACTAGTTTTGTGGCTATTTTGGTAACTTGAAGATGTAAAAAGCCACCAAATCTAATTTCACAAACTACTTCACTTCTTCTTTCTTGAATACTCTCTTTAGCCATTTGCATATTTGAGATTTTGTTCTTCTTTTATTCCACTCGATTATGCTCAGTTTCTTGTTTCCTAAAATAGATATATGTTTTAAATATTAGTATTATTTTGATTTTAGCATATAATTCTAAAATATGAGAACTTTGGTGAGACATACATTTGTATATTGAAGTATCTTTGAAATAGTGGTGAAAATTCATGTGAAACATCAATTGTAATAACATAGATACCCAAAAGTAGGAATTCATAATACTGCATCATGGTGAAATACAATGACTACTAATGGTAAAACATGCATGGAGAAATATCATAGTGAAACATGGATCTTAAAAGCAGAAATACATAATGTAGAATTTTGTTCAAACAAAAAGATGAATGATTATAAATTCTACCATTATTATCAATTAACTAAATTTGCATGAAAAAATGATTAATGCAAAATTCTTTTAAAGCATAATGATTTATTATGATGAAATATCATGCGTACTGATGGTAAGACATCAAGCATACCATAGTGAAACATGAAACATATTATAGTGAAATACTAAACATGCAATGGTAAAACATAAAGAATATCCTTGTGAAACATCATGTAGATTGTGGTTAAATTCCTATAACTTATCACAAACATGTGGTTAAGTGTAATACTTTCGAATTGAGAGGAGTGTTATAATGAATGATATGGCTACTTATATCAACATGACATATAATCATTTTGGTGATTATATCCTAAGAACTCCACGATTAAGCATGTTTGCTATGGAGTAATTTTAAGATGGGTAACCTTCCTAGAATGTTTTAGATATTTTTTGATTTTTTTGGAAAACATGCGAGTGAAGTCAAAGTGCGCTGAAAATACTCATGTTGACCTATGGACTTAATCAATTAGTCCAAAAGTGCTCAAGGGTAGCCCTTATAATCCTCATGGGTTTGGGATACTATCAAGTGGCTACCCAGTGGTCTCCACATGATCGTATCAACTCAGGTTGCTACATTAAGTACCAAGAGTAATTATGGTGAAACATAACAATGACCGATATTGATTAGAAATGTTTTGTATTAAAAAATTAATAAAATAATGGTTGAAATTAACTAAATAAGCATGAATAGTTGATTTAATCTATGGTGACATTTAAGTGGCATGATGGTGAAACATCAAGAAAGAGGACGGTCAAATATCAGTAGACATCACAGTGAAACATTAATGTAAACATCTTTTGAAGCATAAGGGCATGTAATGGTGAAATATCATGACCATTTATGGTACAAAATCAAGTATATAATGATAAAATATAAAGCATATCATGGTAAAATATCAAGCTTACTATGGTGAAACATGAAGCATATCATGGAAAAACATATATCATTGTGAAAAATGCATCATAAAAGAAGAATTACATACTTGTTTTATCATTTTTTTTTTCTTCTTTTTCTTCTCTTGCTTTGGATTTTTTGTTTGATTTTCAACAAGCTCTCTTTGGTTCTTTGTTGCTTTTCAAAATCAAAATCACTTGAATTTATCATCTCCTTGAGCTTTCGTTTTTTTTCTTTTTCACATGCACATCCATAAGAAAATAGGTATAAGAATATGATAGCATCAAAATAATCAGAATGATGATAAATTGAAACTTGTTACTTCAATAATTGTAGGCTTACATTTCAAAAACATTGTACTCAAGAACCAAATTATTAACCTAATTAATATTGCATAAATGAATCCTTGGTGAGTAGCGATTTTCACCAATTCACATGCACAAAATGGAATTTGTAGATGAATAAAGTACAAATTAAGATTTATAGAAGAAATCATGCCTCAGATTCACTACGTGCATCGAAAAAATATGAGAAGGTGGATGATTGTGGAGGTGATGGTAATTGTTGGCATTGGATTATGGATTTGATGGCGGTGATGAACGTTGGGGACATTATCGAGGAGGGAGATGTTACCATCAATTTTTATAATATTTAACTAGTCAACGGATAATTTGTTTTATATTTAACTCATATTTTGATAAGCATAGAGACAAATAACCATCAATTTTATTTGTGTATGTTTTAATGGACGATAATTTTATTGTAAGTTGTATTGCCAAAGGAGTAAAATGGGATGAAAAGTTATCAATGCTCTACAACCAATTTGTACTAAAATTCATATTACATACATATATATGTATATGTATGCATAATAAAGTGAGTATAATTTTCAATATTTTGCCTATTAAATAAATTTATTGAAATATACTTATTTGAATAATTGATATAGTATCCCATGCCCTATAAATAGCAAAATTTTTTGTATTATTAGTGGTATATGTGCTAATAATTAATTATTTTTCTAATAAATCAGGACATATTGATTAGGTTATTTAATATGTATATTAATTATTTAAATTGGCTACTTTTTTTTTACCACTAATTACGATATATTCATAATAGAGCAATTGCTTTTTTTTTTTGGATAATTAGGTGAAGGAGAAAAACCCCAGGCAAAAACAAATGTAATAGACATAAACTATGAAACAAAGGAGTCACTTCCTAACGAAACAAATCATAAGAAGGTCTGGACATTCTGTGCCACCTCCTCAGCTCTGTAGGAAAAATCCTTTTTTCGTACCTTGATCTAGAACCCTATTCTTGATTTGATAACCATGATCATCCACCTTATGAAGATTTGTTGATTATCAAAAACTATTTTATTCCTAAACGCCCATATAGTTCCCACAATTGTATAGAAAGCTGCGATCCATATTTCACCCCTCAATCCTTTTCTTCTTCCTCCTAGCCAAGCAGTAGTATTATCCCAAACCGAAATCAACATCGCCCACATACATCCAAGCTACTCACATATCTTATACCAGACCTTCCCTGTCATGTTGCAATACAGAAAGACATGGTTAGCTGATTCTTGTTCCGAGTTGCAAAAAGGGCATCCTGACTCCCTAATATCCACAATTTGGAGCCTAGCCAACCTATCTATTATGTTGAGTCTATTATGTTCCAAAAACAAAGAAATCAGTTCAATCTTTGGCACCTTCAAAGTTGTAGATTGCTTGTTGGCCCGACAACCCTGCATCACAGCTTTCTTTTTGAGGGGCGTAGTAGATGCCTGGTGGGTGGAGCATCGTACCCGAGATGGTCCTCCGGCTACATGGGAGGCATTCAAGACCATCCTCTGCACCAGATTTTATCCCAAGAGCCTGAGGAGGGACAAGCTCCGGGCGTTTATGCAGCTCACATAGGGATCGATGACGATCCACCAGTATCATGATCGCTTCACCGAGCTACTCCGATTTGCCCCAGGGATTGCTGCCAATGAGTCCATGGTGGTTTTCCAGTTTGAGTAGAGGCTGAACTTCAGCATCCGCTGGATGATGGGCACAGTACTCTTTATAGATCTGGCGACCTTATATGAGCGTTCTTGCATTCCCTCTACTTTGGTGCAAGAGCAGGCCACTATCTTCGAGAAGAGGAAACCTGATATTCAAAGTTCTAGGAGCAGGACCCAGCCTTGGTTAGGAGGACTGATGAGACCTCCATCGAGGGATCACAATAGAGGCCAAGGACCCCCTGAGAGGATCCGCTTGTAGATGGTGTGGTCGGAACCACCCAAGCAGGAACTGTGGAGGCAGGTTAATAACTTACCTGAACTGTGGCAGGATGGGCCATAAGGCAGCAGAGTGTTAGAGGCCATCACGATCCCAGTAGGACTAGACTCGATCCTCTCATTAGGGAGGAGCCTTGATATTCCAGTAGCACCACCAGAATGCATCTCAGTAGTAATACAAGCGTGCACCTACTCCATCCGGTGCCCTATTTCGAGAGACTGGGAGAAGATCTCAAGGATCCAACCCCTTTCCTTAGAAAGGAGGCTATTCGAGCGAACTTCTGAACTTGATTAGTCAGGCAGAGGCAGACCATCAGCTTGATATTGTTACGAGTATGTTCACCATCCACCCCTTACCGGTGTATGTTCTGTTTAACTCGGGTGCCACTTTGTCTTTTATTTCATCTGCATTTGCTGCTAAGGCTAGATTGTCACCATTTTCTATAATAGAGTTGTCTGTGATGCTTCCGTCGGGTGACAGGATGGAGTGTAGTCGGATGTTTTCCGACGTGGCCTTAGTCAAAGGTGGGGTAGACTTCCTAGTAGATCTGGTTGGGATGGACTTAAAGAACTTTGACGCGATTTTGGGTATGGATATGCTAGAGAGATACAAGGTCGTTATTGATTGTACTCAAGAGCGTGTGATCTTATGAGGCCCACATGGGGCTAGGGTTTCGTATAGAAAGACTCAGCCCAAGACAAAAACCAAGGTAGTATCGGCAGCTACTCTGCATGTGTTGGTCCAGAAAGCGTATCCCCTATATTTATGCAGTGTGTAAGAGTTGAACAAGGATTCAACCTCATTAGATAGCACTCTGGTGGTTAAAGAATTTCTAGATGTGTTTCCAGAAGAAATACCGGGCATGCCTCCAATCCGAAAAATTGACTTTAAGATTGAGTTAGTGTCGGGAGCTGAGCCTGTCTCAAAGGCACCATATAGAATGACGCTGGTTGAGTTGAAGGAGTTAAAGGTACATTTAGAAGAATTGTTGGAGCATGGGTATATCCGGCTAAGTGTATCACCATGGGGAGCACCGGTATTGTTCGTAAAAAAGAAGGATGATAGTCTCCGTCTCTACATTGACTACTGAGGGTTGAATCAGCTAAAAATAAAGAACCTGTATCCACTCTAGATAATCGATGATCTTTTTGAGAAATTGAAGGGTGCCATGGTATTTTATAAGACCAATATGAGGTCCGGGTACCACTAGTTGAGGATCGTTGATGCTAATATTATGAAGACTGCTTTTTAGACTCGATATAGACACAATGAATTTACAATGATGCCATTCAGACTTACAAATGCACCTGCAGTGTTCATGGATTTGATGACGAGGATATTCATACCCTCGCTTGACCAATTTGTAATGGTTTTTATTGATGAAATTTTGGTGTATTATCGAGGGAACGAGGAGCATGAGTAGCATCTACGCACTATTTTGAACTTATTGAGAGAGCATCGCTTGTATGCGAAGTTTTCTAAGTGTGGATTTTGGCTCCAGGAAGTAGCTTTTCTTGGTCATATTATATCAGTTGGAGGAGTGGCTGTGGATCCAGCCAAGATCATAGCGATCAAAGAATGGAAACCTCCCACAAGTATAACTGAGATTCAACATTTTCTGAGTTTAGCCAGGTATTACCGAAGATTTGTGCAGAGCTTCTCCAAGATTGCCCGACTGCTGACCAACCTCCTAAAGAAGACCACAAAGTTCTAGTGGGACGAGGCTTGTGAAGAAGCATTCCAAGAGCTAAAAAAGTAGTTGACTACGACACTGGTGTTGACCCTACAAGAGGGTACAGAAGAGTTTGAGGTTTACAGTGATGCATCCAAGCATGGGATGGGATATGTATTGATGTAGAAGGGCATATTAGTTTCTTATGCCTCCCGAAAACTGAAGAAGCATGAACAAAATTATCCTACACATGACCTAGAGTTAGCTGTGGTGGTTTTTGCTATGAAGATTTGGAGGCACTATCTGTATGGGACGAAATGTAAATTCTTTATAGGCCATAAGAGCCTTAAGTACATTTTCACTTAGAAGGAACTCAAATTGAGGTAGAGGAGGTGGCTAGAGCTCATTAAAGACTACAATATCGAGTTGACCTACCATGAGGGTAAGTCTAACGTAGTTGCCAATGCCTTGAGTAGAAAGACCTCGCATTCTGCATTGTGCTATGTGGTCTCCAATCGAATGATAAGGGATTTGTCAAACCTGGAGATTGAAATGATTTAGCAAGGAGACCTTAAAGTCTGTATGAGCACCCTGCCACTCACTCCCACCATTTTGGAGGAGATCCGAGCTGGCCAGGTAGGCGATGCCAAGCTGGAAAGGATCCGATAGAAGATTCAGAAAGGCCAAACAGAGTGATTCAAAATTCATGAGGATGGCAGCATTTGATTCAAGGGACATTGGTGTGTAGCCTAGAGTTGTCCAGAGTTGAAGCATCGTATTATGAAAGAAGGACATCGATATCCTTACTCAGTCTACCTCAGAGGATCTAAGTTATATAAAGACCTCAAAAAGGTATATGGTGGTCCCACATGAAGCGGGAAGTGGTAGAGTTCGTATCTCGGTGTCTAGTGTGTCAAAAGGTCAAGATTGAACATAAGAGACCGGCAGGGTTACTTCAGTCTTCGAAACTTGTAACACCCCAAAATTCAAATTTTTTTTAAAATGGAAAAAAATAAATTAAATCATAACTTGTGAATTTTTGGAATGTTACTACCACACTTAGTACCAGACCAGTTCACTCCTACCGTTCTAGTACCAAGTGCTAAGGCTAAAGGAATCATCATCAAACTTAATTTAATACTCAAACCAAGAGTTCATAAAAAGAAAACTAGAAGAGTCATAGTATAGAAATCAAAGTATGAAATCTAAATTCCTCGAAGGGAATAATGTTTACAAATGATAATGTTTAATTCTGGAAAAATCCAATACATGAAAGAAATAACATAAGGGAATAAAATAACATGGAGAGAGAATTCAGCCACATCACTCCCAGTCCATGACTTAAGTCTGACTCAGCACTCAGCTCCGCCTGATGCTTCATGGATATCAAAGGCATCAAAATAAGCATCACCCACCTGCACCATGTCAGATGAACCTCCTTCTCGTGAGAATGAGTAGCACCGATGAAAAGGATGATCAGTATGCTACGTACTGAGTAAGGTAACCGTGCGCTAAGGCCAATAAAAAAGCATATAATCCAACATGATAATATAATAGCATGCGAGCATTCAAGTAATTACATAAAGGCCCATTTATAGTCCGGATTAATTAATTAATTAATCTCTTATCGATACTCATTTCACACCATACTTTTTATCAAATCCATACAAGTACGGGAACCCTACTATTTTAGCCGATGGATCAGTCACTTATAGGGAAAAATGCCCTAACCACTATTATAGCCGATGGATCGGTCACTTATAGGGTAACATACCCTAACCACTATTATACGCCGGTGGATCAGTCTAGCCACTGCTCGCATGGTGTTTTACTGTAAAATACTTAGTGTCTTAGCAAACTCATGGTTTGGTTTATTGAGCTCAGGATCCCCCACTATTATAACCGATAGATCGGTCACACATAGGACAACAAGCCCTAACCATTATTATACGTCGGTAGATTGGTCTTCAGGGCACCCCGACACCTAGACACTATTATGATGATGGATAGGTCTGGGCTCGGCTCAATAATCTTTCACTTTACATGATTAATGTTTTAAGTGTCTTATTCAGAATTTTAACCCTAGACATGCATGACTAACTCCCTCTATGCTTATCCTCCAAAAAGGACTCGTCTCACATCGTAAGACTCATGTACCTCCTAACTTGGCCCAACATCCTTTCCTCCTTACCCTAACTCACACTAGAGCCCATTTCTCACGTATGTGGGTCAAGGCCCACTTCCAAGTCCACTCACCGTCTCACTCTAGAGTTTTATTCCGAAACCCTAATTTAAGCATAAGTGGCCCATCCTACTCCACCTCACACAACCCAAATCATTTTAACACTCCACACAACACAACCCATAGAGTCTACCCTTATCATCACACTTTAATTGCCAAGTACACGTGTGACCACGAAACCCTAAGTAGCCATGCCAAATCCTAGCTGGTTGCTTCAAACCCTAGCTTGGTCTTCTATGTGCCCTTATATTGTCCCACATACTATTTTTCATTCAAAGCATTCAAACACCCAAACAACACTCCCATTACTGTCCTCACACCTCAATTCAACTCTCCATATGTAAAATTTACTCCCATGCAGACTTTATACATCCCATGTAACCTTGCAAACATTTTCATCCAAAACCCTAAAACTCCCACGTGAAACCCTAGATTCACCCATGCATACTGTAGATTCTTCCATACATACTTAGATTCTCACATACAAACCCTATATCCATTCATACAAAACCCAAGATTCCTCCATGCGAAACCCTAGATTCTGCCATACAAAACCCTAAATTCCTCCACGCAAAACCATAGATTCCTCTATTTATGGTCATGCAACATTTAGGTCAACTCCACATCATTTCAATCCATATCATCATATTACATAACCTAGAACACATTTCTTATAGGGTCACATCATATCACATCACATTCACAACACAAACATACGATATACAAATCATAAGATACCACATACCTCAACTCCAAGCCGCACCATACATAAGCTAGTTATAACAATACACATAAGGTACATCATATAATATGGCACATGGCATACAAGGCATATAAGAAACATTACATACATACGACCTTAGCTACACCCTTACCTAATACGACACTGGTCTTGGAGCACGCTCCTACGCCTCCTTAGGGCTTTGACCGGTCTCACCTATATGAGAGAAAAGCTAAAGGTTAGATTCCCTCCTATTAAAAATACCATTATTCCTTATTTATGCAAAGACTAGGGTTTTAGATAAAATAATAATATAATAGTAATAACACTAACTAATTACTAATTCTACTAAAGGTAAAAGTAACAATGGTCATCTTGTGAAAGATGATAATATAAGATTTGAAGATTTTACCCTAATAATAATAATGATACTAAAAATAAAAATAATGATAATAATAATAATAATAATAATAATTATAATTATAATAATAATAATTAGAATAATTAGAATAATATTAATAACAATAATAATAATACTAATAATACTAACAATAATAACAATATGGTTCGAAATAAATGGTGGAATAAGGGCTTCAACCCTTCACCAAAATAATACTAATAATAATATAATAATAATAATAAAACAATAATATTAATTATGAAATAATAATAACAATAATTATAATAATACTAATAATAGTATAAATCAAAAATAAGGTAAAGTAGGGTTTCGACCCTCCTTTGAAATAACAATAACACTAATAATAATAATAATAATAATAATAATAATAATAATAATAATATATTTAAAATAATGTAAATATAACAAAATAAAATAAATAAAGCTTGTATAAATAAGGTAAAAGGGTTGAGAGGGTTTAGGGTTCCACCTTGGGTTGGTAGTGAGAGGCGGTATCGGCGGTGGTGCACGGTGGCGGCGGCAATGACTGAAAAAAGAGAAGAAAAGAGGAAAATTTGGATGCTGGAAAAAGGAGAGGAAGAATGAAGGTGGGAGTTAGGGTGTTTATGGTTGCCTAGATGGAGAGGAGTAGAATGAGGTTGGCAACGCAACCAAAGGTGCAACACACGGTGGTGGTAGTGGTGGCCGAAAATGGAAGAAAGAGAGAAAGAGAAGAGAAGAAGAAGAGTAGGGGGAGGTAGAGAAGGGTCTGTAGTACAATTTGGGAGGTGAAAGGGGCAGTGGTTGTGGCAGAAGTGGTGGTGGATGGTGGTGCAAATAGTGGCGGATGTGGAAGGAAAGGTTGATAGAGGAGGCTACTTTGCACAACCAAGGTGGCTTGTGTAGGGAAAATCGAGGGATAACGGTGGTGTAGTTAGTTAGAGGGCGGTGCAGGGAGTAATTAAGTGGGAGGAGTGGGCGACGACGTTGGCAGAATGGGCGTCTGAAAGGGTGGTGGCGCACGAGAGTAAAATTTCAGGGTTTCGGGAAAAAGGCTCGACCAAAGTTGGTTATTGGGATATTTATAGAACTAAAGGAGGGATAAGGTGTGAGGGTAGACGGGAGAATCGGGGTGGGTCAGTTAGGGCTCACCAATGGTGACAGTTGGCTTGCGAAATTCAAAATGTGGCCTATGATTGACCAGGGGAAAAGAGGGGGATCATGCGATAAGAGAGGGGAGTGGGTTGGGTCAAGTTGACTGGAGAGTCAGGGGGAGGAGAGAGGAGAGGAAACGACCGGTCAATGGGGCGTGGTTGGTAGCAAAAATCTAGGAGAGTTGGGCGTTGTAGGCTACGACGGGGGAAGAAGGAAGGAGGAGGAAGAAGACGTGCGTGGACCGGTGGTTTAGGAGAAAAGAAAGAAAAACTGGCCAGGCGACGAGTTTAAAAATGGGGGCAAAACGCAGCGCGTTGGACAACACCGAAGGAGAAGAGAAAGGAAGGAAAACGGGCCACAGATAGGCCTAGGTTGGGAAGGAGGAAGAAAAAGAAAAGAAGAAGAAGGAAAAAGGAAGAAAAAGAAATAAAAGAAAGAAAGAAAAAGGAAAAAGGGAAAAAGAAAAATAGGTGGGTTGAGATAATTAAATTAATATGGACATTTGGGATATTTAAAAAGTAATAACATTTAAATAAAATAATATTTAATTCCCTTTTTAGGCTAAAATAAGATTTTTGAAAGATTTGTCCTAAATTCCAATTTAATTAGAAAAATACCCAAATTTTTATTAAAATTTTTATTCTTTTCCTCTTGATTTTCCTTGATTAATTTCCTTTTTAAAAATAATTAATTTAATTTATTTTCACAATAAATCCTTAATTAGCTAAAATTTTAAAATTAGGATTATTGGGCATTTCAGACCTATTACTCAAGCTTTCCTCATGATTTCTCTAATAAGAGGCAGAACAAAACGTGCTCACAAAAAAGACCCCTATAGCATCAAAGTCCCACCTAATCATATCCTTATCAGAGTTCAGAACAACCTACTTGATCAGACTTTCCATCTGTTCCACCTAATTTCCTCCCACACAAATAGCCTCCTCCTCCATGTCAAGTGCCATATCCATTATGCTTCTTCCCACTCTCCCATTTCAGCTACCTTTCCTCCTTGTTGACCAGATATCAGAAATAGTCTCAGAAAAATATTTCTTAACAGCCCCTGCCCTATCCAATTATCATGCCAAAACCTAACACTTCTTCCATTTCCAATCACGATCTTTAGCCCTGAATTAAGAATAGGATCCTTACGTCCAAAATTCACAATGTCCGCCCACGGTGTCCACGTACCTTGCTTTTTATCCGGTATCTCTAACTACCCAAAATGATCTCTAGGATGAAATGAAGAAATAATACTCTTCCACGACGCCCCTTCAATGGTATAGAACCTCCACCACCATTTGAATAACAATGCATTATTCCTCATAACAAGATCCCCCACACCCAGGCCACCTAGTGTTCTAGGTAGCTGAATAATAATCCATTTTACCAAAGGCAAACTCTTCCTGTTTCCATTACTGCTCCAGAAAAAATTCCTTTGGATACTGTTGATTTCCTTCACCACCCCTTTTAGAATTCTGAAAAGGCTCATGTAGTACATCGGCAGATTGTTTAAGACACTTTTGATGAAAACCAATCTCCCTACCCTTGATAGGACTTTCGCCTTCCACCCCGCCAATCTCTGCTTAATCTTATCAACCACAGGTTTCCAAACCTGGGTTTTTCTCATATTCGCTCCTAACAGCAGACCCAGTTAACTAATAGGAAGAGCGTTGATCTTACAGTTCATAATATTTGCCGCCTCCTTTTGAAATTGATCATCCAAACTAATACCTATGAACTCAGATTTAGCAAAATTCACACTCAAACCCGATAGCAAAAAGAAACAATCAAGCAGTCTCCGCCAATTCCCAATTCCTAATAGAGCAATTGATATTTTGGTGGAAAAATATTACTGGTTTCTACTTAGATGTATAAGATCTAGAGAAAAAATGGAAAATAATTATTACACTCTTTGTTGTAGACTATAGTAATATACAAATAACTTTGTGCATCATTTTATTTAATCTTGAGTCCGGAGATTATTTACCAAATATGCTCAAATTTGCAAGCTAGTCAATCTCTGCATGTAGTGAACAATATAGTATGTGAACGATTAAAACATTATGAATATTTCCATGAAATGCTAGACAATTCATTAATTTTAATGGATCAGACTTGGTCTACTCCTGATTTCTTATGATTTTATAGGATGACCAAGTTTGCTCCATCGCTTCATTAGGATTCTCAGTATCCCTTCACAGTTCACACATCATATGTAGTTTGGGAATAATAAATAGTACATACAATAAGGACGGTCAATTTTTAAGAGTACTATATTAAGGCCGTACAATTATTAATAATTTTTGCATGAGTCCGGTTTACAATAAATCTTACCTACATTAATGTGGAAATATCACCAAATCCACATATTTTATATGAAAGGATTGACCATGATCCCAGCTCATTCATAAATTTGCGGTGGTTGGCGAGTAAAATGTCTTGATTCTTCTAACTATAGCTACACATTGAAGATTGTTGGACGCCACATGGATTGAAATTAAGGGGTGGCCAAACGCTGCCAGTACCGCCGCCTCCTCCTCCTCCATCATTTGTTATGTGAGACATGCAGGATAAGGGAACAAGACATAGCCCTCGACTTCTTAGATCTGCAGGTAGTTTTGCCTCTTCACTCTCGCGCTCTCCCGTTGTCACCTGCATTAATTAATGTTTAAATTTTAATATGTTTCTTTATCGACCCATTTATGCATATATACTGCTACTTTGCATGCCATTCAAGGCGTACAGTATATGCAAATGAATTTCGCATGCAGGCTATGAGCTTAGTCATATATTCTTATGTACTTACCCCTTGCGTTGATTCACCACAACTTTTGGGGCCTGATAGTCTCATATACGGCACACATAGTGTCTGCATGCCAAAAGAAAAATAAGCTAGAATTAAGCTGATAT
This sequence comes from Tamarix austromongolica, assembly GCA_039764185.1. Lineage (NCBI taxonomy): Eukaryota > Viridiplantae > Streptophyta > Magnoliopsida > Caryophyllales > Tamaricaceae > Tamarix > Tamarix austromongolica. Next base: position 70,468,580 of record CM077818.1, read on the forward strand.
TTGGTGGTTCAATATGCCTAATATAAATGGAAAAAATAAAATACAATTGTTGAGGTTATGAATGTGAAATTATTGAGTTCATTAAGAATACTACTCGAGATTTTGGGAGCACGCAACTAGGTCTAATATAATAAAATCAGAGTGATTTAGAGAAAATCGTAGATAAGTTAATTTTAATAAGGACTAGAGAAAATTAAACTAAAATCATAAGTTAGTTAATAATTGACTGCTGACAAAAGGACGTAGAATAAATTATTCCATATGTTATGTTTCATTCATTTATTTATTTATTTTTAGTAAGCGATAGCTATACAAGAATTGTTCCTGTACAATTAAATAACACAGTTTTTTATATTAAAAAAAAATAAAAATGCAGATATCCTACAACTTTTAACAATTCCTTATATATCAAAGATTATAGTTTCTTAACAATCACAAATAATTATGTATAAAAATCTACACATATACACTATTGTGGAACAAGCCTATCCACAAAAAAGAAAAAAAAAAGGTTTATAAAGCATACTCTTGACATGTTTTGCTTACCTTTTTTCAGATCATATAAATAAAATTATATCTCGAGTAATTGTAAAAACTCTTTACATTTTTTTTAGTAGATTGTTCGGATCACATCAAATTAGCATAATCTAATGATGAAGTCGGACCCTTACACGCACGACTCTTTTTCAATTTATCCTTTTTAACGGGTTTCCCCTCGTGTTCATTCGATCCTTTGGGACAGGGTTTACATCAGCCATCATTATGACAAATTCTGTCTAGTAATATGGATGTCGTGTATAAGATATATGTATGAAAATGCATGCATTTATTCACAGTGATAAGAACCAAGTAATAATTCCTATCCCAAAGATGAACAGACTCTAAAAGAGGAAACTATAAAAAAAAAAGGCGGGGGGGGGGGGTGGGGAATCGAAAAATAGACGAGGCCACATGCCGAAAGGCCGAAGGAATCTTAGGGTCTTCTTGATAGTAGCAAACCTAATAAAGTTAGGAATTTGTAACCCTACATATGTGTATATTTTATTTGACTACTTGAACATATCCTCACTCCTATTATACCCTAATCACTGTAGCTTAATTAACAGGAATCTAATGAAATTCATTGATGCTAGTCAGCACTGTACTCGAGGAGAATGTTTGCTGAAGTGGGTGATAACGAAGGCTAGATTATAATTACCTCAACCTGGTTTTGTAGGAATTTGATATATCCAATAGCTTCCATTAGCACTGATGCTGTGTCTGTCTGCAGCCACATGCAGCACGAATTAAAGTTATAATTTATTATTTGGTGCAAGGCAAAAGAAAAGAAAAGAAATCAATTATACGCACAAATATATGTGCATATACATTTACATTACATATAATCTTTGGGTGATAAAGGAGCACGTTATGTGTATGTTTAGAAGAGCATGGTGTTAGTTGTAGCTATCAACTATTTATCCTATTTAGTAACTGCATTTAAAAAACTACTGTTGAAAAATATTAATTTGATCTTAAATCGTTCACCTAAATATACACTATATAATTGATGTATCACTGTTATAAAAAAATAGCTAGGATTTACATCATAAATATGACCTCATTAAATCCAAAAATTATAGAGATGCGTATCATTATCAAAATCGAAAAAGCTAAAAATTAATTTTATGTTATTCAACTTGGCCTTCTACTATCATATACTAATGAATATATATAAGTAAATTAAGTTAAAATTTGAAGTGAAAGAGCTTGATCCAGGATTAACCATATGATTACCCAAAATTATACCCAATTTTTTATCAAAAAATAATAAACCAATATTCATTACAAATCCAAAAGAAGCTGAAATAATCAATCCAAATATGCCTTTAAATTTAGTCAAGCATGTTGACATTTTACATCTAAATTGACATGAACCAAAATGATCCAAACTAAAAATAACCCAAATAGAACATTACACGTATACAAACATAAACTTAAGCCAGAATGAACTAAATTCAAGCCTAATCCAATCAGATTAACAAACCTTGAAGATAAGCTTCTGCCTATACATCAATTGTAACACAAATCAACACGAGTCCTTTTAGCACGCTTTGTCCTCACTCACGTGCTTCCTGAGAAACTTTTAGAAAATTTCCGAAACTTCCCAGGAGGTCACCCATCCTAAAATTGCTCCACGGCCAGCACGCTTAACTGTGGAGTTCTTAGGACGGAATCACCAAAAGGATGGTATACCATGTTGATATAAGTAGTCATATCAATCCTTATAACACTCCGCTCAAATTGGGGTATTACATTCACCCCCACTCAAAGAACGCAACGTCCTCGTTGCGCCTCAACCAATGACTGTTTCAATATAGTTCATCCCAATAATCGTCCCGCTAGGTGACTGACTGGCTCATCCAAGTTCAGCTCACGGTCGCGGTTTCGCTTTGATACCATTTGTAACACCCTGAGTCGACACGACCACGCGGGGGCTACCTTGGAGTGCTTTCGGATTGATCGGCTGGCCCCACAAATCAACACGAGTCCTTTTAGCACGCTTTGTCCTCACTCACGTGCTTCCCGAGAAACTTTTAGAAAATTTCCGAAACTTCCCAGGAGGTCACCCATCCTAAAATTGCTCCACGGCCAGCACGCTTAACTGTGGAGTTCTTAGGACGGAATCACCAAAAGGATGGTATACCATGTTGATATAAGTAGTCATATCAATCCTTATAACACTCCGCTCAAATTGGGGTATTACATCAATAGACTACATAGTTAATGGAACCTTTTGTAGAGACATATGATAATCAACCCATACAAAATTTAATCAAATAAAACTAATATATACAGTGAGAGCTTTATATTTATGTTCCTTAATCAAATTATAACTTGCCGACAATTATCTATAAAATAAAATAAAACAAGAGAAAATTATAAATCACTATGAAAAGTATAATAATTTAAGTTGAACTAACCTTATAAATGATTATTATTATTATTATTATTATTATTATTATTATTATTATTATTATTATTATTATTATTATTAAGTCATACTAGATTAACTAAAGAATAAATATAACTCCAATAATTCTTTGACAATGATGTTTGTATATATTTTACTATTAATAATTTAAGCATATTTATGTTTATTTCTTTTTTGAAAAAAAATAATCATTAAGAGTTTCAAGCACAATTATCTTTATTTCTTAAATTTTCAATTATCAAAACCATCTGTTCCATGCACTTCCAAAAATACATGATAACATTTTAATCCTTACACTTCCTTGAACTAATTTTAATTAGGTCAGAGAGGCTTAAGTTGTTTTAAAATTGTCATTTAGCCTACATATTGCATTTATATTTCTTGATTTATAAATGAGGGGTAAATTTATAATTTTATTTTGGATGAGTATAGATAGGGATAAAAATATAGATATGATATGATGATCCAATATCTATGTTCATGCTGAAACTTAACTGATGCTTTTTTTAATCCACATTCATATATGTTTATTTATACCTAATTACTTACATTTACATATGTAATTTTCATATATTACCTACCCAAGTAGCCAAGTATAGTACGTTAAAATACTTACCGACCAACCACCAGATAGAGCTATAAATAAGTAAATCGAATTAAACCCTCTAAGCTTAAATTTGACTGGTTTAATAAATAAGCTGAAAATTAAGGTTTGGACTCAACTTATTTATCAAAATGAACGAGTCGAATAGAATAGAGTTAAACTCATGAGATTAATGCTTAAATCAATCATGAAATTTTTTGTTTCTTGTTTGGATTTAAATTGTTTAAGAAATGAAATTAAAACTAAGGTTTGAATTTGACGAATTTAACTGGTTTACAATCTGCTTGACTCATTTAGTCGTGTAGAGAGACACACATGTGGTCAGGCAAGTACTATGCTTTTGAAAAGCCCTTCTGAAGGAGGGCCCAAAGTTCCACCCAGCTAAGCTAAGCTACATGATATACAGGAGTAGCTGAGAGGAGGAGAGTAGGAGACCCTGCTTTAGTTTTTCGACAACTATACTGACAATGACCGGTTATCATTGTAACATTTGAAAGAGGACAGGCCATAGTACATCGTTATTATTTAATTCCATAATATTATTAGTAATTTAGTGTTACCTTGCCAAAGGGTGCCACTAACTGTTGCAGCGCTGCAATCCTATCGCCTAGTCTTTCCTTCTTCACCTGCAAGGCCAGTCAGTTAAGAGCAACATCATATATGGAGAACAAATCCGCATGCATGGCATGGCAACTAGTGCGCGGCGTGCTAGAGATTAAACTCTCTCTACCTCAGTCTCATACTAGAATATGTGATTAATTATTATGTACTAATTATATGTATGCGCACCTTAAATTGCGGACATGAAGCACGTGGCTCACACCGAGGTCTTTTGGATGGTGCAGGTTGAGGATGGACTCCCCTTGGCTCCACAACAATATTGGTTTTAGTGTTGCAGTGTCTCTTTGCTAATTCAAGCTCGCCATTATTGTTCAAGGATGAAAGCTTGACACAAACAGGAATATCAAAAAATAAAAATATAATATCAGTATACTCATGTGACTTGTGAGATAATAATAATAATAATAATAATAATAATAATAATAATAATAATAATAATAATAAAGAATTTGCAGAAAGAAAAGGAGAAATAAAAATAAAAAATTAAAAAGTGAGAAAGACTTAAAGTTAGGAAAAAGATATATTTATTCAGTGATTAAAGCTGAACAGCATCATCCCTTTTGTAGGAAAAGGAGATCAGGGGGCCATTCCCCCGAGCCTCCACCCCCCCCCCCCTCTCTCTTTGTTTTTTTCCCCTTTTCCTTGTGTCGAAAGGCGATAACCCTCGCCCTCAGGGGTCCAACCGCCGGCCCGACAGCTGTTGAACGGTAAACTACGGTGACTCAGCAACCAAGGACAAGGTGGTCCACTCCACGGTGCCCACAAGGAGCCACCCCCATATTGGAGGGTTGAAACTCCCACACTGCGGCTGCCGCGTATCGAACCTTGAACCTCTTGTGTCAATTTGCCTTGCCTTAGCCACTGAGCTACGCCCGCACGGGCAAAAGACTTCGCTTTTTTATAGATAATTTTATATAAATTTCAAAAGGCTTTAAAAGAGTCATGGAGAGTAAACTCTTTTATCTTATCCGGTTTCTTCTAAATCAAAACATATATATGAGCCAATCATAAATTTCATTAACCAAATTATATGAATTCCAAAAGTAATATATATATATATATATATATATATATATATATATATATATATATATAGAAAGATAATGTAAAATTAGGGTGGAGACATAAATTCGCTATGCATGTGTATCAGTTTAGTGTTTCATAGGAAGGCATATGAAAGTAGATAAACATATATATGGTAGACATAGATACAAGTAACGATCCAACCTGGCCCCTAGTATGTATTATATTAACTGTTATCACACTAATTCTCCATCTGTCTATTCAGACTATTCCTTAATCAAAGCATTATTAATTATCTGATGATCAAATATTAGTCAGGGTAATTATTTACAGAAGAAGCAACTACTAATATATATGTATATATGTATTTTACAGTGATGAAATATTGGAGTATATATGATGATATCATTGGAAGCGTAAAATTTTGAGATGACAGATCATTGCATAAGAATATGTATAAAATTATAGCTAGATTGAATTGAATCCATAATGGCTGAACAAGCAAGCAAGCACATCTCTCTAGCTAGCTAGTACTGACTAAGTAATTAATTTACAATATATAAGGAAGAGTGTAGGGATTACCCACATCATCATCATGATCGTGATAATTTGGATTACTAGACTGCTTGATTTGATCGATAACAAATGAAGAAGAACCATCAACTTTGAACATAGCAAGACGATTAGTATTACTATTATGTGAATAATTAGGCTGAAAGCTCGATGTCGCGGGCGAGAAGAGATCTAAAGCCTCCAAATTCAAATGCTCCACCATTGAGCTGCTGCGGCTAATTGGATGATTGTCGTTATTATTATTCTTCAAACTTGATATATTTACACTAGGATATATCTGACTGAGATACCCTCTGATAGGAGGCATGTCTGTTCCAAGATTAGGTTGAAACTGTCCACCACCTCCTCCACTACTACCAGCTGAGACACCAAAGTTTGAAGATAGTGTCTTGAGCAACACCTTTTCGCTTATAAGATCATTAATATTGCTCATCTCGTCGTCGTCTTCCTCGTTTTTGTGGTGATGTTGATGGTGGTGGTGGTGGTGCTGCTGCTCCAGCTGCTGATCTTCATGCAATGTTGTAAGTGAGGATGAATTGGAAGAAGAGTAGTTCAACAAGTCGGTGAACTTTGGAAAAAGGGAATTTCCTGAGAATTCATCATCTTCTTCCTTGATTTTTACAAGGTTTTGTTCCTGATTCATATCTGAGTTAGAGACGACCATGAAGGGGGAGGCATTGGTGCCGTTGGACCGAGGGAAGCTTTGCTGATACATGGAGTTAATGTTGAGAGAAGGAGGAGGAGGGGAGACTTGTTGGATGTCATTTTTCTGCTGATTTAGGTCTCTCAAGGGAACTAGAGATGAATTTGTATCAGTACTACTGCCAGTAATCCTACAAAAAAATCATATGATTACAATTTTTAGTTACGCATGCATCTATATACAAAAAAAAAAACAAAAAAAAGAAGAAGAATTTCTATAAGAACTAAAAATATATTACTAACTTCTATATATATATATATATACACGCACATTTGCAACATCAATTATCTCAAAAATTAAACAAAAATAAAAGTTTATAGGACGTTTTTGTGACATAAACATGTGACCATATTAATTATATATGTTTTACACTAATTGAATGCATGATGGGCATGCTTGTAAGAATCAATAAGAACTAGCTGTAGTTTTATCTAATTAGACATATAATTATTAAATTGATATATATAGATGGAGTAATATATATAGCATATACATATATGAAATTAGAAGGGGCCGGACAAGGGAAGGAACCCTTGTTGACTGGCTAGCTAGTAAAGAAAATGTTTACAATAATTAAATATTTAGAGAAAAAGAAGATCAATTAAGATAGGAACTGATCAAGAAGGGTGAGAGCAAGAGAACTTACAAATGGAAATTAGGGGCCCAAAAAGCATGGCTGCTGCTCCCAACACTCAAGTATGGGCTGCTGGCTAAAGCAGAAGTAGTACAAGCAGAAGAAGAAGAAGAAGAAGACCCAACAAACTCATGATCGAATTGAAATAGCTGCAGATCATGGATGTGATGCAAATCTCTAGATTCCATATATAATTGCTCAGTAGTACTAATTAATGATGTAAATGAATTATTAAAGCATACTAATGCTTAGAGAATCCCAAGAACTAGAGAATAGAAAGTATACTTAATCAGAGCTAATCAAGATCTAATTAATTAGCCACCCTTTAATTCTCTCTCTCTCTCTCTCACTCTCTGACCATATATTTGTATGTATGTGTATATATATATATATATATATATGCATCTCTATTCTTGATCTCTGATCAATAGCAAATTAATAAGATCCCTAGCTAGCTCGCACCTCTTTGCTTTGCTTTTTTATTACCTACTTTTACTTTGGTATATATGGCATCCATACTTCCCCTCTGTCTCCCCGCTGCTCTCTTTCTCTCTTAAAGCAGAAGCCATGTAAACAAAGAAAATGAATTATCACGTCTTCCATTGTTAAGCTATTATATGTAACTTCAACATCCTCCCTTGCGCGCCTCTCTCCCTCTCATCTCTCTGGTTATTTATTCAGCTCATGTCAGCCCAACTTTTTCCACAACTTTGAGGGGTTCAAAATAAAATAAGTGAGATAATAAGAAAGGGAAAGTGCAAACTATATGGCAATCACATATTTTTTCATCTCCCCCTATCTCATGGCCCTTCTTCTATCAATTTTCTGCTTCCTTTTAATAATCTCTCTCTTGTGTATACGTGTGTGTGCGGAGAGGGAGGGAGAGGGGGCTAGCTGGCCTCTCTCTCTCACCTATTTTTTTAGGAAAAAAAAAGAGAGTCTGCAATAACAGGAAGATGATGAAAATTCTGCTCTGCTATGATTACAACACCTCCCCAACAACCTTCAATCCCAAGGCTTTCAAAACACTCAAGTGTGTGCGTGTGTGTGGAGAGGAATCATAACAGCGACCACTATGGTCCTCTCTATTTCTATCTTACACACACACAAGGACATGATCAGATCCCTTATATATATGGGATGATACATGTCGTCATATTTGGTCGAGCTTATTTATATTGTTATATTTTATGATCATCACAATTAACATCATTTATTAATGGGTTTATTATTGACAAATAAAGAAAACGTTGGGCTTATTCGAAATGAACTCCGTTAAAATGAATAAGAAAATGGAATATATTTCTAATTCCAAAATATTATAATTCTATTTCTATTGTTTGGAATTCAATAAAAATACACTACTATTTTAATTTTATTTTTTGCTTTATTGAATATTTTAGTAAATAATTCTTATTTTTATTTACTTTATTATTTTTTTTATTAAATTATGTAAAATGAATGTTAGTCAATTCCCAACTATTCCTTATGTGAAACAATGTAAGCAACTCATAATATTAAGTCAAATAATCAAGGGTAATGTAAAAACTAAAATTACAAACATAGAACAAGCTTATATTATTACACAAATTAAAATGGAGGCATAACCTATTAATATGAGATCAAGGGTGTATATGTAACTATATTGATCCGCAAGTCACATTTGGGTCTAAAGCTATTAGGCATATATTCAAACTCATTTAGGTATATATTATAACACTCCCATTTTTACTACTAAAATTTTTTATTTTATGGAAGCATTAATTAAAAAATTAATTGGTGTTACCGTCACACTCAGTATAAGTCTGGCATCCTCTACCATTATTATACTAACTCCTAAGGCTAAAATATTACTTTACTTAAATAACATTTATAACGAAGGCAAGATAGAAATTTCATTACAAATTATGTTGTCTTGATAAATACAAAAAGATCAATCAAAGAGTTGCAATATAACATAACAAAGGGAAATAGAAAGGGACTTAAGAGTCCACGAAATATCCGGATCAAAAAATGTCGGGGCGAATAATGGATAATCCTAACTCTTAACCCTCTATAGAAGCCATCAAGCCGAACCGTCAAAGTACTCCTGCAGAGTTATCACTACCCATTGAATATGTAGGGGACCATGAAATAGAACCCGTTAATACTATGATACTGAATAACCCTTTATACCAATTTAATATGAAAAACCAGCATAGAACACATGTAAGGAATACAAGTAACATAATATAAGACATATACATACACATACGATGATCAAGTTACAATAATCATTTAGATAATCAACTTCCATCAAGGTCATGTACTACTTATATTCATATGTCTAAAACCATGGAAAGCTTACCAAACGAACATACCAAAGATGCTCTCAAAAGTAATAATTAGAACCCAAACTACAGCATAAAAATCATAACATTCACAACATAACTCCTACCTCAGCATCAATCCCAACCAAATTCATAACATCATAGGTATGCTATAACAAATCCATAACATCACAGGTATACTTACAAGTACAATATAATAAAATATATAACATCATAGGTATACTTATAGGTACAATATAATAAAATACATAGCATCACAAATATGCTAACAGGTATAATATAATAAAATGCATAACATCCCAAATATACTGATAGGTACAATATAATAAAATACATAACATCATAGGTATGCTTACAGATATAATACCAACACAGGTAGGCACAAAGGTTGCTACTGAAACCATAGGTATGTACAAAGGCTACTACCCAAAACTACAGGTAGGCACGAAAGCTACTACCAAGACCAATTGTAATACCCAAAAAATTTACTTAACCTATTCCCGCATCATTAGCCCTAATTTGACTCCAATCTCAATAAATCTTATTGTTTGCCTTAACCAAATTTCTTAATCCTGAAACTTTAACCAAAAACCAAAACCAAAACCTGCTAAAATTTCCGCTAATCTAAATTATTTGGCTAATCCCAAAATTCTTAACCTAATCCTAATTCCCTAACCTTTATTTTTATTTCTCCTTTTCTTTTCTTCCTTTATTATCTTCTCTTCCTTTTTCTTTTTTTTTTCTTTTCTCTTCTTCTCTGTGCCGAAATCTTTTGGCATGAGAAGTTTTGCGTCTCCCGCACATGCACCATCACTATCACCTGTCAGCCCTGCCATCCCTCATGCATATCTTCTTACCAACCTGCCACCCTTCCTCTTCTTTCTTCTCCCTACCTTCTCCTCTCTTACACGTCTCCTTCTCCATCATCACCCCCTTGTGCCTTTGCTTGACTCCCATCCATCTCAAACCATCACCATCCCCCTGTCCTTTTCTTTCTTCCTTCTTCTTCTCGGCATATTTTCCTTCATCATTATTATCGTTACTTCTCTACTTGTTTCTCCTCCTAAGCACGCCATCTACTAGTATAAATACCCCTCCAACCCTCTATTTTATTATCACCCATCAGCTCCCTGACCTTCTCCTTTTTTTTCATCTCATTTCTCCTTCTTCTTCCTCCTTCTTCCCTGTTTTCAGTATTCGCACCACTAAATCCACCACTCAAGCCACCACTAGCTGCTCTTTAGCCAATGGACCAACCACCAGGGTCGCCCCGACCTCCCCCCTGGCCGTCGTCGGCCATCACCACTGACCATCGCCTCTTTTCCCTTCTTTGTCCCCTCAATCATTGTAGAGTTTAAGAGTGCACAGCCTATGCACGGCCGTGCAAACACTCAGATACCTAGCTACACAGCCGTGCAACCCCTACACCATCTGACCATGCATAATTTTTCCTCTCGACCTAATTCTGCACAGTCATGCAACTTTTGCACTGCCTGGCCATGCAATTTCTTTTCTCTCAACCTGTTGTGCTCTAGTGTTGCACAACTATGCAACTTTTGCACCACCTGTCAGTGCAACTTTTTTCTTGGCCATGCACCCTTATTTTCACTCCAAATGATCTTGTCCAAACACCACCAAAATTTAACCATAGCTCCACTACACATATTTCTATCTTTCCATACAATTCAAGTTTCCATTCGACTTTGGTAAACTCCATTTTTACCCTTCTCTGCCATAATCTCCCTCTTGATTTTTAACCTCTGATCCTAATCATATTTTATCTTATTTCATAAGTGATTTTTCTAGTGATCTTGGAGGAAGTATAGGATTTATGTGCATAGAATCCGGTGTCCTTGTCAGTAAGGATACATGTCATAGCTAGGGTTTTATGTGCTCCTTGTATTTTTCTTGTATTTTTTATGTATACTTTTGTTTTGAATATGTTGTATTTAATAATTTAATTATGGAAATGCTATGAGATGATGTTTTTGGGAGTAATGAAATTTTGTAGGTACATGTTGGGTATAATATTGGTTAAAAAATATCTATGGGAAACTAAGGATATGTACTTCGGATAATAAGTAGAAATGTGTATGGTTTGGCTTTTATAAAGATTTGGGAGAATAAGATTATCTTGATTACCCTTAAGGTATTATAGTCATTTGAGGATAATTGTGTATTCATACTTATATGTTTAATTGTATGCCTTGAGTTTGGCATGATAATATACAATCAACTCTGAATAAGATATTAATCATGTAAAGTGAAAGATCACTTGGGTTGGGCCGAGGTGTTTATATGGCTCCGTTCCACCGGATAATAATAGTGGCTTGGGTGTGTTGTCCCCGAGAGGTGCTCCAGCCCGTTCTACTAGATTAAGAATAGTGGGGTCCCATAATCAATGTGAATGAAATTACAATTAAGAGTTAAAGTATAAATGAAAATATACTAATCATTCAAAGTGAAAGACTATGTGAGTTAGGACCGAGTTGTTGAGTCCGTTCCACCGGATAATAACAGTGGCTTAGGTGTCTTATCCCTAAGACGTGCTTCAAACCGTTACACCGGTGTAATAAATAGTGGCTTAGGAATACTTTTACTCTAAGAGGTATTGGATCTATTCCACTGGATAATAATAGTGGCTCGGGTGTCTTGTCCCCAAGAGGTGTTTCAAACCATTCCACTGGTTTAAGAATAGTGGAGTTGCTGAACTCAACGTAAATAAAAGATGTAAAATATGGTATATCTAATGAAAGACCTAGAATCATTACTTATCTGGCTTTCTTCTATTCGTGCATGTATGATTTGATTATAAGAATTTTTGTATTATGTGTAATCTTGCTTGAGTGTACCATTACCTTGCTTAGTACGTAGCATATTGATCATCCGTTTCATCGGTGCTACTCAATCCAATGAGTAGACAACACAGATGTTTATGTGTTGGGCAATGAGGACCAAATTGATGATTTCGCAGCTTTTGATGCAATATATGTGGAGGAGTGGTTCATTCATATCAAGGTTGGGCATAGAGTCATTTTATTCGGATGATAGTTTTTACCCGGATACCTTTTTGGATTCTTAGTTCCATGGGATTCTTTTTTTTTTTTTGTTATATTTTCATAATGTAATTGGAGTTAATCTCCAAACATTTATTTAATGTATAAAAAGGTTGTCTCATCTTTTTCTAATCATGTTTGAAATTTTCTAATTGTTTTTACCTTGTGATTGACGTAAGGATGGTGGGGTAAGCCAAACTTATGTCAATTACAGCGATAATACCCAAATATTTGATTATACGCTTTTGCTTTAAATTAAATTTTTTAGTAGTAAATTTGGGGGTGTTACACCAATCCAATATCCAATAAAAATCATTCCAATCAAATCATATCATTTTTATTTTTATTTACTCGAGGGGGATATAATAATAACCTGGGGACATAAAATTACTGGTTATACCGGTGCACAAGCATCACGGTATCCTCCCAACCATCCAACCCAGAGGCATAACAACACTCTAGTCATACTAATGCATAAGGAACACAGTACCCTCCTCACCTTGGATACCTAATCCTTAAGTATCGATACCTCCTATAAGGTCCATAGGACACCTACAGAGTATACTAGGGCCTTACTGGGGGATAATTGACACACCAGAAAACCAAAAAAATCGAGGACTCCTACCTCATCTCTAGTGTAGCTACCCCTCGAGAGAAACCATTCACAAACTCGAGGTCTTTCACTTTACATATTAGTATTTTATAAGGTGATCATGGATAACACATATTGCACAATTATTCTCATTTCCATACTTATCCATTTTTTCTTTATTTCTAATTATCCAAGTCAACCCTAAGGTTAATGGTCCAAAATGAGGTCAATGTCAATACTAAGGTCAACCTATTAAAAGTCTAAGGCCATCCTATGCCGAATTATTCATATTTAGGCACATTAGTTTAAAATAACCAAAATGCCCCTAAGACCAATAATTATCAAATTATCATCCATTTAAATACTAAATCCATTTTATTTATCAATTTGTCATGAAAAGGCTAAAACAAAATTATTTCATTATTTATTATACAATTTAAGTTATTAGCTATGTCGAAAGACTATTTTGCCCTTACACTTGTTTTTGCATACAAAACCCTATCATACACCTTTAAAACGTACAAAACACATGATTGCATAATCAATAACAAATAATACATATTAGACATGATTTTTTGGATAAAATCATAATACACTAAAATGACTAAATTGCTCCTAAAGCACACATCCATAATTATATCTAAGCATGCTCACCCTATTATTTTACACATACTTATCACACAAAATATTTTTTAGTCATTAGAATTATTTTAATCATAATTTAGTACTCAAAATGTTTTACATTAGATAATATGCTCGTTTTACCAATTTTTATGATAATAATAATTAACACATAATTATATTGTAATAAATCATGCTTAACATATTTTCATACAACAAAAATCCTAATGTGCTATCACAAAATATTTATCATTTTAGTAGGGTATAACTGTTACCTGAATTACAACAAAACGTAAAATTAGCAGTATCCGCTAAAAATTATTAGGTTCTACTAATAAAATTTTGTATCTAAAAATAACACCACAATTACTGAGTTAATATCTATCAGGTAAAATATTAATTATAATATAAAAATATTTATTTTTATAAAATTACCAAATTACCCTTACAGTTAATATGGGTACCAAAATTTATTAACACCACACACAACTCATGTTGCATAGCAGCATAAGCCATGCACGCAGAGAAGGGGATGGGGTGGTTGAGGTAGGGAGAGATGGAAGCGAGCGATGGAGATGGTTGGACTGGGCAACGGAGCTATAGGTGAGGTTTGGCTATGGGAAGGGTGGAGGTGGTGCTGCAAGGTTGGTGTGGTATGGGCTGGCTGCGCTAGATGGCTCGATAGTGATGGTTTAGTTGACTTGAAGGGGTAGTGCAAAGGGGGTGGTGATGTAGGGCTGCTAGGTGGTGATGATGGCTGGTAGTGGGAGGCAGAAAGAGGGGAAAGGGTTACTGGGATGGTGGTGTAGTGGTGCCATCAAGGGGGTTGGTCAGGGTTGGGAGTCCAAACAATAAAGAGAAGGAGGAAGGGGTTGGGTGCATAAGAAGAGGGTTGGATAGGGCTATGGGTGAGGATGGGGAGATGGTGTGTTAGGGTGATGGGAAGTTGTTGGAAGGATGGTGTGCAGGCTGCGGTGGTGTGGGTTGGTTATGGCACTACTTGGTGATGCTATAGGAGAAGGAGAAAGAAGAGGGGGAAGGGTAGAGATGGTTGGCTGCTAGGATGGTGCTGCAGAGGCTATGGTGGATGGTGATGGTTGGGGTGTTGCAGTGGGGAGGGGAGCTGGGTGTTGCGCTAGAGGTTGTGGGATGCGACAAGTTGGTGTGTATGCGTGTGTATGTATAAGGTAGGAGGGTTTTTTGGGTGTTGCATGCGTGTGTATGTATATAATGCAGGGGGATGGGTTTGGCTCTGGGAAGGGTGTTACATGAGTGTGTAGTGCGTATATGTATATAAAAAATGCAGAAGGTGATGAGATGAGGTGATGGGTTGAGTGAAGTGAGGAAATGAGGGAGACAGGGAGAGAGATTTGGGAGAGGTAGAGTAGAAAATAGCTATTTTAATTTTTTTATTATTTTAAATTTAGTTTAGGTAGATTAGGGTACCGGATGGAAAAAATAATCCGAGGAAAATAATTCGTATTTTGACATGTTTAATGGAACGGAAAAAGATAAAATAATCAGGAATAAATTTTATGGATTTATTTTGGGTTACAGGGCAAGGTTATTAATAACATAATTATGATAAGATTTATGGGTATAAACTAGGATTAAAATTAATAGTCCAATTTCTATCAAATCTTAACCTAATTAAATTTATATCTAAACCATCGTAATAATATGAATAATAATAACACGTTTAATATTAAACTTCCTAAAATAATAATTATAACTAATCACACATAATTATTAATTATAATTAGGGTTCCTGAAAATGGGATATTACATATATAGACCTTAATTTGATCTAGATATGCTATAATCAAATGAGATATATATGACAAATCTAGGTCGGATCCAAAACATATTATCATCCGTACTCACCACAACTCTATCAATACCCCTCTTATGTACTCATTGCCTACTCAAAGTTACACCCTCGATGAATGACCCTCCTAAGTGAGCAATGAAAAAGGGAAACTGATAATTGAATGATTCACCTCAAGTGTTAAAAAGTGGATATGAGGATATCAATAAGACGAGGTGTGTAACACCCCAAAATTTACTATTAATTTTTTTTCTCAAGTAGAAGCATAATTATAAAGTATTAGGTGTCAATGCCACATTTAGTATAGAAGAGATCTCCCTATACTGAAACTGAAACTATACTGGTTACAAGGTTAAAAGTAACTCATATACATTGCTCATGCATAAAAAAACTTGATCCCACATGATATGAGATATAAAACAATTGAAATCTCAAACATAAGCAAGCAAAGTAGATAAAATAGCATAAGGATTTATAATGTAACGCGAGAACAGAGTAATATAGAGGTTAACTCCGAAAGGGAAATAGTAGAGAAGAAAGGAGAAAGATATAGTGGAACTAAGAGAGTTCACAAGAGAAACCTAGTAAAGCTAGGGACACAAATTACAACTCTTTGTTCCCAAAGCCCAAGGCAACACTACTCCACGTGCAAGCTCAAGACAACATAATCAACTTCAAGACCCACGACACATTCAAGAATCATCTGGGCATAGAATGAGCAAGCGACAACCTATCCTAAATTTAACACCTTGAGTCGATACAATTATGTAGGGGCTACCTTAGAGCACTTTTGGATTGAAAGGCTGGCCCCACAGATCAACACAAGTCCTTTTTGTGCACTTTTCCCTCACTCATGCACTTTTGGAGAAATTTTTAGAAAATTTTTGAAACTTCCATGGAGGTTCGCCCATCCTAAAATTACTCTACAGCCAGCATGCTTAACTATGGAGTTATTAGGATAGAATTACTAAAAGGATGGTATACCATGTTGATATAAGTAGCCAGATCAATCCTTATAACACTCCACTCAATTTAGGGTATTACATTCACCCCTACTCAAAGAATTCAATGTCCTCATTGTGCCTCAACTACTAACTATCTTAATACAAGTTATCCCAAGAATCGTCCTGCTAGGTGGCTGAATGACTCAACTAAGTTCAACTCAAGGTCATGGTTTTGCTCTGATACCATTTGTAACACCCTAAGTTGATACAATCACATAGGGGATACCTTGGAGCGCTTTTAACTTGATCGGTTGGCCCCACATATCAATAAGAGTCCTTTCAGCACGCTTTTTCCTCACTCACACACTTCCTAAAAATATTTTAGAAAATTTTCAAAACTTCCCAATAGGGTCACCCATCCTAAAATTACTCCACGAAAAGTACACTTAACTGTGGAGTTCTTAGGATGAAATCACCAAAAAGATGATATACCATGTTGATATAATTAGCCAGATCAATTATTATAACATTTCTCTCAATTTAGGGTATTACACTAAGGCGATAACCACTATTCTCGTCCAATGGAACAAGCAAGTAATACTCCAAAGAGAAAATGCTCCTAACCATTATTCATGTCTGGTGGAATGGGATGGTACAACCAATCCTAACTCATATGGTCCCTCAATTTAATTATTAAGATCTTATCAATAATTTATGTGATACCCCCAATTTGAAGAGAGTGTTATAATGATTGATATGGCTACTTATATTAACATGGTGTGCCATCCTTTTGGTGTTCCCTTCCTAAAAACTCCACAATTAAGCATTCTTATCGTAGAGTAATTTTTAGGATGGATGACCATTTTGTTAAGTTTTAAGAATTTTTTGAAATTTTCTCGAGAAGCGTGTGAGTGAGGAGAAAGTGTGTTGAAATGACTCATCTTGATTTGTGGGGCTAACCAATCAGTTCAAAAGCACTCTAAGGTGGCCCCATATGGTTGTATCAACTTGAGGTATTATAATTTAGATCATTCAAATTATTTATTTCATATGAGCTAAGAGACCTCAATATTCTCAACCAGTGGAACACTATCATTAATATACAACCTCGAGGAAAAATACACTTGAACTCTATTATTGTTCAATGGAATGGATGAACAAAACCTCAAGGAGAAGTTCTCCTAGACAATATTGTTTTTTGGTGGAATTAACAAGTACAACTGGTCCTGACTTGTATGATCTTTCACTTTAAGTGATTAATATCCTATTCATAGTTATTTATCTCAAGATCATAATGCAGGAGCACGTATAGATATTAAAGGCATAAAATACAACTTAACATAGTTATTTGAAATATGTAAAACACCGGCGCATGAATTTTGGGACATCCCCCAAGGAAAAAAACCCATATTTCCCCTAAGAAACCTTAATTTCACAAGATAAACATAACTTCTCTCATAATACTCATTTAACCATAAAATTGAATAAACATTCCTAAAATGTCATTAGTGAAATAATACTCAAAAATAAATTCTAACTCCATAGTCTTACACATATAATAATAGCCCGCTTCAAGGGTTACTATTCATCAATCACTACAAAACTTGAATTTCACAAGTTAGGCATTACTTTTCTTATAAGACTCATAGAGCCATAAATTTTGATAGAAATTCCTAAAATTACAATATTAACAACATATCCAAAAATTGAGGTCTAAATCTAATATTTTATACATGGAATAATAACCTACCTTTATGGTTGTTATGCACCATTTTAAGCCATTTTCTCATTTTATGCGGCTTAGGCCATTTATAATTACTCCAAATATTTCAAATAATATATTTAACCTATTTTAAACCAATTAAAACCTTAAAATACCAAATATTCCATGTTTCACCCATATTAACCAAATTACCCTTAAGATTACCAAAATAACCATATTTTCAAAAAACCTTATGAGTCGTAATATGAATGATTTATAACTTATAATATATATCACCATGACAATGTTTAACCACATTATTTAAACACTTTAAATACCTACTCAAACAACATTAAAATACCATAGGTCATGCTAACACACTAAGGGTATCCAAACGATAATTATCGCAACAATAACATATAATCTTATGCTCTTTACATATTCTCACTTTCTATAAATTCAATAACAAATCATAATGCCATAAAAATATCAACATAAAAATATCATCATAATAATATCAACCATTATATTTTATTCACATTGCACATAAAACCCTAGTTACAACGTGTATCTTTATCAAAAATTTCTCTGGTTTGTAAGCATGTATAACCCTAAGAGTCCTCCTCTAAGACCACTAAAAATCAACTAATAATTAAGGATAATATATCATTAAAACTTAAGAAAATAACTAATGCATATGAGATCCAACTTTGGTCTTGCTAGGAGGTGGTGTTCTAAGATAACTTAGAACAACTTAAAGAAAAAGAAAAATGGAGGGGAAGATTTGAGAGAATAAAATTAATTTTTGGTAACCCCTTGAATAAATACTTACAAGAACCACCTAATATTTAAACTCCTAGGATAAATCTTGGAAGATTTTTTTAAAAACTTCAAACTCTTGTGCTTGAGTTTTGAAGGAAAGGACTGTCGATATACTAGAGAGAAAAATGCAGCCAATAAGTTGTTTGTTTCTCTTTCATTATATCATTGACACTTATAGAAGAAATATAGTATTAAATATTACAACTTAGCCAAATAATTCATGTGATTTGATTTAAAACAAATGAATAAATCTACATAATATTCCAGCCATGAGTTTCGATCATGGGTTGGATGTTGATCAAATTTCAAACATAAGGGCTTACCTAGCACATGCCTAACTCATATAGAAAAAAATTGACTAAAAAAAGGTACAAATATCATTTGAATATTGAAAGTAACAAAAAGGAGTAAGTAATGCATTATACCCTTCCTTATTCTTCCCCAAAATCTGCATTGTTATTCCTAAGTGCTGAAAATGACTTGACATACAACTTGAGTGGGACTTGGGGTTGTTTTGTGTGTCTCTTATGGATGCATAATGGGTTGTGTTTTGTGGAATTTTTAGGGCTAAAATATTAAAGTAAAATGGGTTTAAAAGGGTGGGAAAATTAGAGGAAAAAACTTGGATAAATGTGGCCTATTTTTGAGGTGTTTTATGGATGTAAAAAAAGGGTTGATAAGGTTTTTGCATGGCTAAGTTTTATTAGATTATTAATTTGTCCCAGTAAGGAGAGATTTGTGCCTCTCAAACTTGAAAATATTAATAACTATATTGTGATTATCAAATGATGATGCTCCCGCATCATCCTCTCCCTCTTGAAAAGTAACCTCCTTATCTTTGAATGGCTCATCATGAATATAAGAAAGTAGATCTGCCACATTAAATATGTTCGATATATCTCTCATTTCCTCTAGTAGATCTAGTTTATATGCATTATCACCAATATTTTAATAACTTTGTATGGGTCATCACTTATAGGCATGATTTTTTACTTCCTTTTAGAAGGAAATCATTCAATCCTAAGGTAAAGCTAAACTAGATCTCCTGGTTTATACATGTATTACCTCTAGTGTTTGTTCGCTTTACTTCTGTTCATTTTATTTACCCTATCAATTTTTGACCTCACATGCTTATGAAGATTTTTCATTTCCCTAGCCCTTTCTTATGCCTTGAAGTTGATGTGGGCCTCGATGGGAAGAGGTAAGAGGTCATGGGGAGTAGTAGGGTTTACCCCATATACTACTTCAAAGGGTAAGCGCCCCTGTAGCATAAATAGGTAATCAATTATAGGCAAAATCGACATTTGATAGCTTGGTATCCCAATCATTCAAGGATTTGAGTCTTCTATTGGTGACCTTTATTTTCCCATTGATTTTTGGATAGTAGGCTGTACTGAATAAGATTTTGGTATCAACTAGCCTCGATAAGGTCTTCTAGAAGTATCTAAGGAACTTCATATCCCTATATGAGATAATGGACTTGTGAATACCATGTAGCCTAACTATATCCTTGAAGAATAGATTGGCTATTATATAAGAGGCATCATCCATATTATGACAGGAAACAAAATAATTCATCTTAGAGAACTGATCTGCCACCACCAACATTATAGCATCATTTTGCCTTTGTCTCTTAGGTAATGCTATAATGAATTCCATGCTCGCATGATCCCATCGTTGATGTGGGATAGGAAAAAGAGTGTAGAGCCTATAGTGGAAGTGAATATTGGACTTTTAATAAGTGACACACCTAGCTATTATAATTTTTACATATCCCATAAGTTTGGTCTAATAAAAACTCTCACTAAGCATGTCCACAGTCTTGTTGATGCCGAAGTGTCCAACTAGCCCTCCTCTATGTAATTCCTTTACAAGTAATTATCTGATGGAACATTTGGGAATGAAAAGTTTATTTTTATTGAAGAGGAACCCTTCTTGGATGACAAATGATCATTTATTCTAGTCTTAATAATTAAAGTAGCAGCCAAAGTCTCCGTCTTCCTTTTAGAGCTCTCTATAGCACCCAAACCCCAATACTCTCTCTTCTAACAAAGAGATCATACAATATATCCTATGAATTTCATCTACTACTACATATTTTTTGCCACTTTTATTCTTGGCTACAAAGAAAAAAAGATTGTAAAAATTACACCCATCTCGCATGTCACGGATTAAGCTTACGTTGGTCGTTGATGTACTTCAATGACTCATGATCTGTATGTAACACAAACTGCTGGGGCCTCAAGTAGTGTGACCAATGATAAATAGCTCTTACTAAAGTGTATAACTCCTTGTCATATGTTTTGTAATTCACCCTAGAACCATTGAGTTTTTCACTAAAGAAGGCGACCAACCTAGCTTCTCTACTAAGGTGCAAGAAGCAATATTAGCACAACTACCTCCATCCATAATAAGAGAAAATATTTTTCCAAGTATGGTGCACTTCATTTGAAATTTATATAATGTAAGTTTGACACTCAGAGCGTAATCTATAAGGACAAGATAGATCATGTCCATCGCCATCGCCACCATGACCTCGATTAACAACATCATTAATATAGAAACTATAGCAGATATCAAATATTTTGATATATAGAAACTATATATTATGATGATACACATAACATTTCAATTTCATAGGAAATAATCCAAGGTGAACTCCGACTATAAAATTGTGAGTAGGTTTAGGTTTAAGTTTAATACAAAAATTCAACTTGTTATATAATTACTACTCAAGATCATAAAATGTTATTGCTATTAATAAATTTTCCTTCACTATCTTCATCCAAAAATTCTCTCCATTCATTTTCATCTTTAACGATAAAGTCTCTCATGTCATCTTGAGAGAAAATTTGGACCACAACACTACTAGCGCTAGCTCATACAATATTTTAGTTATCAAGTTCTCTTATATCAATGTTGAAGTTAATGCCTCTCTATTAAACATCACCTACCACATGTATGTTGTCAATAGTGTCATCATCTAAATCTTAAATGTTGTGATGATTAACTTCCTATACAAATTTTTAAGTTGGGTAATTGTACAAATCATCCATGTACTAGACTTCTTTTGCAAGAGTTCTAAGAATATATTGGTCATTCTTGTACCACTTAACCATAGTATACACACTTGTAATATGGTTCATTCACACAATTCTATTCTTTCTCATCAATAATAGAACCTTTTGGCTGAGTACGATTTTGTATATACTCATTGAAGTCCTTTAACTTTCTCTCAGTTGGACATATCCATCTACCATGAACAGGTCCGTCAAGTCTTGCTTCTTCAGGTAAGTAGATTAGTAAGTGAACCTTGACACTAAAAAATGATGGAGGAAATATGTGTTCCATCTTACAAAAGATAAGAATGGTATACTCTTCTTCTTTCTCAAAATTTTCCATGTGAGTTTCCTTACACATGTCTGAGTGACGAAGTTACTTAGCTCAATAATGGTGTAGCTTATTCTCTTGTTTAAAAAAGAACACACACCCACTGGTACCAGATGTTACATTATGACATGATGGTCATGTGACTTCAACCTGCTCAATCAATTATTAAGAAAATTCTTCCTCAAATTACCAGTAAAACCATTAAGAACCGTCATATCCCTTAAGAAATTAAGAAATGTTGCTTTATCATGTGATGAAAGTGCATATTCAGCAGTAGGCTTCATTAACTTATTCCCATCATAATAAAGATGTAATTCGTGTCTAATGTTCATATTTTCTAAGTCACGTCTCACATTATTAGTGTCATTTGAATTGGTGGTACCAAGTAATGTCTCAATCAAGTTACAATAAACATTCTTCTCAATATGCATGATGTCTAAATTATGTTTTAGCATAAGCATAGACTAATATGGCAGCTCATAGAAGACACTTTTCTTTTACCAATTCAATTTATCAAAACCTCTCTTTCTTTTGGAAAAATATTTCCCAAATGGGTGATATTGTACGTGAATCAACTACATCAAGATATCAGTATGCGACAAATTTTTAGGATGACTTCTTTTCTCAACCTTACCATTAAATAATTTTCTTTTTTGCATCAGATATTTTTTGGAAGAAATTATCTATGGCCAATATATCCTACATTGCCTCTCAATCTAACAGATGGAGTATCTTTAATGAAACTAAGGAACGCAAGGTATCCTTGTGCAGTCCATCCTGGGAGATATGATCGAGCAAGAAATCATCAATAGTCCATATCAACACTGCACACATTTTGAAAACTTTATTCTAAAAAAAAATATCGTGTCTCAACTCCTGCCTCCCAAAAATATTTTAATTCATCAAATAATGGTAAAAAAACACATCAATATCCATCAAAGGCACATAATGATCAAGGATTAACAAATTCAACATAAAAAATGCATCCCCATTGGGGAAAGTTATAGGTAGCCATAATTCCGGCCACATGCTATAATTGCTACCCAGGCCAAATGGATTAAACCCATCAGATGCTAACTCCAAACGAATATTTTAAGGATTAACAACAAAATTTGAATACTTCAAATCACAATATTTCCATGCTTGTCTAACAACAAGATACCGTAGCACCCTTGGCTGCCTAGAACATCTAGAAAAATTTTATCTCGTGTCCTTAGTAGTTTGTCTACAAGCATACAACATCTTCAATATCTATTTCAAAGGAATGTATCACAACACTTTATGAGGTATTTTTTCCTTCATACCTTCAGTGACCCATTGAGAGGTACCGAATGCTGTACAACCATTTTTTTCACCATTTTCCTTCCAAAAACGTTCACAATCAAACCTACACATGTGAATCAATTCTTACCCTAAACCTAACTTACTCATCATCTTCTTAGCATCGTAATGAGATCTAGGTAACTTATTTCCCTTCAGAAGACCTTTTTTCAAAAACTTCAATAGTCCATCAAATGACTTATTATTCCACTTGTTTAACACTATATGACACATCAACTTTACCAAAAAGTTTAAAGAAGAGAAATTCTTGTATCTGGGATATAATTCTATATCCATCTCCTCTGATAATTCTTCATAATATAGAACTCTATCATTACCCAAATCACCACCTAATGTCTCGTTATCATCTCTATTTATAAATTTTCACCACTTAAGGGTTCATTATCAACCATGTCATTTGTATAAGGCTCATGAGTACCACCTAATAAATCACTCAAAATATGTGTCATCTCATCTCCTCTCTCCTCCTTGATTCACATTGACTTTGTTTCACCATGGTACACCTATCTTTCATAAGTTGACATAAACACAAATCATAGTATGCGACTTTCAATTACTCTAGGAGGGTCACAAATATAAATGTTAAAATTCTTACAAGGACAACAAAGACACCCATTTAAATTTAGAAAATTTTTTACCATTTCAATAAAAGCTTGAAGCTCATTCCTAAACTCATCAGACCTACAATTCTGTAAACCCATCCAACTCTTATCGATGGTCATCTTATATGTCAAATTTTTTTCAAGTAAATTATTTTCACTTTTCTTATTAATAATTAAATTTAGCAATCAATAATACTACAATACTTACTAAATTATAAATACAATGTACAAAACACAAGACAAAACATGGGTACATATCTAACAAGGAACCCTAACATCATAAACTATTAGTTAGCAGGCTAGTACAACCTTTATAGTATACACTTGTATGCTTTCAATCACCTACCAAAGCCCATGGTAACATCTGACGACCAACTCTCAATTACCTAATGAGTTCATAATTCTAGTAGAATTATTTACTCTTTCACTTCTTCAGAATAAAGCTCATCTATATCGAATGAGTCACTTGGATAATTAGGACATACACTTGCCAGCATCCCTTGCAAAGACTTCCATTCATCATTAATCACTATCAATTCTCTAGCAAGCTAATCATAATGCCTCATAAAATGTTCACCCGTAATAAATCTAGAGTGTGGAAAATTAGTAAAAAAAACTAATATAGATATCTAGTGACCGCCCCTACCCATGGTTGTATAAGTGACAAGGTAAATAAAAGATAATACAACTTGAACTTGTATGGTTCCAAATACAAACCCTTCTTTACCATGTAATGTAGCATATCACATACCCATCTCACATGATGCCTAATATCCCCATCAAGAGGCATCCTAAAGTAGGATAGAGGGTATGCATCAAGTAGCATCCTACAGCCTACAAAATGGCACAAAGTCACAATAAACCTTAATACAAAAACCATTTTTTTAAAGTTAACATTAACTTTATTTTATTTCTTTTAATTTCATAAGGGTCCAACTATGTAAAATTGAATAATATCAAATATTTGAGTTTTGTTATATCATTTCATTAATTACTTTATAAGGTTAAAGATTTATTTTTTACCAAATTTTTTTTAACTACTATAGATTAATCAATAAATACATTAGTGCATTTCCAAATTCATTAATATTAAATTGTTTACCTTTAATTTTTCAATATCTAGGTTCAAGCATACCTATTAATTATTCTCTATGGTCAAGACTTTATACATAAATTCTTTTTTATATCTAATGACCACAAATATATTGGCAATATAATTTCACAAGCGTCGATCCTATATAGAATTTATTAATATTTAAAATTTTAAAACAATTTCATTTATCTTCATTAATTACTCTTTAAGGTCATGAATGTTTCTATATTTTAATATTTGTTTGAAGTATTGGCACCATTAATTATTATTATTATTATACAATAACAAATGAAAATAAAAATTTCTAACTATTTACATCTTATCTTACTTTTATTCTTTATCTTATGTTTTAGTAACAAATTTTAATTAAATCTATCAGACTCGCCAAAAAATAAAAATTGCATATCACCCATTTTAATGTCTACTAATATGCTACGTTTAAAAGCATACATAAATACTAAGATACTACCCAACAAAATTAACTAAAATATTTAGTATACTCTAACATACTAATATTTTTTTTTAGTCTAACATGCATAGTAACAAATACATACCATCATGTAATTATACACATAATCTAACTATAATAATCTAATAGCTCAATTATACGAAATCTAGTTAATCAATTATACAAAATCAAACTACAATAATCTAATAATTCAAATATACAAAATCTAATTAAAATATGTAAATTATTTCAATTTAAATAACATACAACAACAACTAATATAAAATGAACAGATACTTAATAATTATACCAAATTAATAATGTAGGGGTGCTTGGCGGTGGCCACCAGAACTTGGCGGCAGAGTAGCGGTGCTCAGCGGTGGCGCGGTGGTAGCACAGTGGCACTACTCAAAATTATACCTACAAAATCATAATTAGATAACCTTATGCTAAATAATACATAAGAAATAGAAATTAGATTAAAATAAACCTTCAAAATTGAAACAAATAGAGAAGGAGGATGAAAACAAATGGTGGAAGTTATCGCTAATAAGAGAGAGAGAAAATAGAAGTTAAAGACGAAGAGGAGAAATGAGGAGCTAGGGTTCACGGGTGAAAATATAACAGACCCTTAATACCAATTATTATAATCATCGATATTAAGAGGGATAAAATTAGATGACTCCTTCATCGCGTAGAAAAAAATAAATTAATAATTATTGATGATTAATTATCGGTATTAGGCGAATATTATCGATAACAAGAAAATTTAATATTACCTCATTCGCTAGCGGCATATTTTCCTCCTATTTATTTCAGTCAAATATCACTTACTTAATACCAATGATTGTTCGTCAATATTAAGGGAAATATCGTCGTTATTAATTTTTTCATTTATGCTCCCCTTCCTTCACTACCCTAGAAAGAATTTTTAATAATAATTTTTTTTATAGATTTAATAATAATTTTCAACCTTTATTGAATCACATGTTATTAAAACTTTAATAATGGTTACAAAACTGTTATAAAAAAATTAAAAATTGCACCAAAATTTGGCAAACTGTGCATATTTTAATAATGGTTATCAAATAAAAACTATTATTAAAACATGATATTTTATCAACGGTTATTCATTATTACCGTTATTAAAACATGCGGTTTTGTCAATGGTTATTCATTATAACATTTATTTTAAAGAAGGTTTTGGCAATGGTTATTCATTATAATCGTTATTGAATGTTGCTTTAATAACGATTTTCACTAAAACTATTATTAAACTATAATTTTGTTTATATTGTGCAATTGTTTCTAGCCCACATACACAGATATATGCTGGAATATATACCAAATCTGCAATCAGTAAAATACTATCAATAACTCAGGAAATTCATAGGCATACCACAAGTTTTAGTAGCTCCACACACTCCAAAACTCAAAGTTTTTGGATCTACAATTTCCAAACTCAAAATTGGTAACTATATACTATAATATAGAAAGTCTTACATATATATATATGTAGGTGCATCTCAGTCTTGCATATATTTGTATAGAAGAACATAAGATATAACAGATACAAACTTAAAATGCATACACATAGATATTTAATGTTGAGTATGTGAGTGCACAAACTTGGCCCATTCCTCTCTAACTTCATCAATTTCCTCATCGGTGTATTTTTGGCCTCGTGCGTACTTATCATTGAAAAACTACAAATTGATACAATTCAACTAATTTTTTATATATATTAAAAATAAATATGATATAGATTAACTATATAATTAAAAAAATATATGAAAAAAGAAACATGCATGGATTGGATCTATGTTTACACATTTTTCTTGAGTATATGGTCAATTGATCCACAAATATAGTATCCACAATCATTATCATTTTACTGTTATGGACACTGTAAAATAAATTTAGTTAACTTGTTGTTGTATTAGATATTAATTTAAATTTAAATAAAATACAAAATGTTGATCTTCCTACTTACCATTATGGACTCATACTCAATATTCTTTAGGTTTGGAACATTTCCACCCCTCCTCATATACGTCGTCTGTAGTGCCCTATATAATAAATAAAGTTCATACACAATATTGTAACTTTATATACCTAAAAATGATATAAGAGGATATATGAATTAATAAATTAATGTGAGTAAGAAGTATACCAACATTTCAATTACATATTTCCCTTTAGAACGAACAATGGCAAAAGAAACGGGATAATGTTGGAGGGAATAAAAAACATATACTTTGTTTTGATCGGAACAGACGACATACAAAACCCAATGATCATTAGCGAGGTGAGGGATGAGGTAAAGCTTGTTGGTGTACCCCCTCGCTCAAGATGTCATCCGCTACATAGTTTATGTGCCCACTCTCGCTGATTATAGTATGATCAGATGTGTAGTATGGACACACAAACACAGTAGAGGACAACATCTCCTCTACTCCAACCTAATTAGCCAATAATCTATGGATGATAATAATAATGCATATTTATTATGTAAAATTAACTCATAAAATTATATAAATCAATGAAAAATATTGAAATATATGATATAAAATAATATTTACTTAACATATATATCTACGCTTGTTGTTGGCATCCATTCAGACTTATAAATTTCACTAATGACCTCCACTGATACCATGTACATGTCATCTTCTCTCCCAAAATACTCGGCAAGACAATCAATTATAATTAGATCGCTATCAAGGTATTTTTGGGAGTAGAAATACAACATTGCCAAAGTAGGTGGTGGTCAACAAGGTTCTTGTATACATTGGTTATCCTCTGAAGATGGGATCTTTTGCTGGGCTACTCATATTTCTGATCTAGCTTTCTTTCCTTTCTCGATGCCTTCCTTTTTTTTGCTACTCCCACCAGTATTTTGATTTCCCTTTGACTTCAAAGCCTTCTTATGTTCTAATCCCTTAATTCATAGTAATAGCCGCAATGCAACTTTTATATATACATATTAATAAGGTATAAACAACATGTAATGTATTTGTGTTATTATGGATGGAGGATGTCATTACTTCTTTAGTTGTAAGACGAATCCTATCTGTGGGCTAAGGCACAGAGCTTCCAACACTGTTACTACCTCATCTCCTTCTTTATAATAAATAAGGGGTGCATCTCCAATTATTAGAATATCAATACATACAGGCCTGCAATTTGTGGCCAAGATAGACCCATGGATTGTCAGCACTTCTATGCCATAGGAGATGCATACCCTTCCTTTCACCATAGGAATTGAAGGGTCATTATCTACCAAGTCACATTTATGCAAACCCTACAAGATCAATATATTAATATTGTTAATTATTGAGTTGACACTTGATGCATTGTATATTGATCAATTCATAATAAAATAGCTTACCATAGGAAGAGAAGAAAAACTATCAGATTCACAACTATCTCTAATGTTATTTACATTGGGTATGTGAAGCGAATCATGTGCATTTGAATCAAATGGCTTAAACCTTTGAGATTTGATGGATGCTAACTCTTTCTCCATTGTGTCCATCCGTTCAAATGCCTGATTTAACTTTTGTGTTAGGAGAACCACTTGGTCATGGGTGTTTTGGGGTCCAAGGGATCAACCCCAAACACTTCTTCTTGTAACCCCTAACCCAAGACCCTTGTGTCTTCTTAAGTGCTCTTCAATTCCCATCACTTGAGACACAATGCTATATTGATCTAAACCCTCTCTAGAATCTGATGTTTCAAGTTCATCTAGTAATATATAAATAAACATAATATCATGATCTATTTAACCTAAGAAAAATAACTACGGTTGGGGATAGCTTCATACTTACAATTCTTTTGGCAGCATTATGTACATCTTCATTAATATATCTTTTTTTTATTACTCTATCCTTCTTCCATAATGTAACAATATTTATGGATGAGGTATACGAATCCTTATCCTAGGCTAGGAGCTATATTTCCAAAAGTATATGTAATTATAAGAGCATAGTTGATTCTAACACTCTAAATATTATAATCTAAAAACATTAATCAAAAGGACATACTAACTCTTCTTCTAGGCTTGCATAGCCTTTTTAAGCCATATTATGGTGGTAAATATTACCCTTTGCAATTTCTTTATTCTTGGCACTTTTCTCCTATATTACAAGGAAAATATGTACAAACGGTTATTTAAATATCAATTTGTGTATTCTTAATGAAAAACCATAATTGTTAGTCAACAAATACTTAAACTCCTCTAAATGACGTTATGTAATGAACTAGTCCCAAATTTCTTGATTAATAAACCCATAACGCTTAGGGGGGCTTCATCTGTAAAGCACCATCTTTCTTTTTGTACATTTTTTATTCGTCAAATATGCCCTAATTGTTCTTAGACATTCCCCACAATGTCTAAGAAGCCACTTATTCCTCTCCTTTGGGACAATGTAGACTCTCTGCAAAGAAGTACATAAATATGAAAGTCAATGTGATTATATTGAAATTATTAACATGTAAAAGATTAAAACATGACACACAAAATATATCATTTACCGTCACTTCTTGGCAAATATGTTATTTATGATCTTTTGGAACCTACTTCCAGATATTGTAGGAGATTGGAACACGATTATGATTTACTAGTGAAATGTATGTTAGAAACATGTCATCATACCCGCAAATGGGAAGATTATACTTATTATAACTCAATGGCACTTGTTTTCCTCTGTTCCTCATGTCTGTGATGATTCTCATCACAATAGGTCCTCTCTTCCCTTCTTCATTACCAGAGTCCCTATCAACAGTGTGATTTGCCATATCTTTATGGAATTTGAATACATAAATTAGAATAATGTATGTTGTGAATAAAGATATACAAAATAAAATGTTAAGCAAATATTTCATATATAGTAATGATATGAAAAACACATTAATCATACGTAGTATTGGTATGAAAAACACAATAATCAGATGTAGTAATGATATGAAAATACATGTTACAATATTATTACCCTCATTTGCTTCTTTTCCTTCTTTTTTTCTTCCCTCATTTTTGATTGATTTCATGATCTGACACATATATTACTTCATGATGATCATCCCTTACATAGATTTCCTCCTCAGCAATGTCGTTATTATCATCTATCAATGATTGAGTTGCTTTCATTGCTTCGGCACACTCTTTATCCCAATTGTCATCATTTTCATCATCACAATAATTCACAGTTCTTTTTTTTTCATGCCTAAAACCATAGACCATCTTGTATTAGCAGAATCGGTGACAAAGAAAACATGCGTTGCTTGGGATGCTAAGATGAATGAGTCTTGTTTATGCCCTACCCTATTAATATCCACTAATGTGAACCCATATTCATATCTAACCCCATGAATATGATCAACCCATCTGCACCAAAAAAATAGGTACTTTGAACATAGTATAATCTAGATCCCAAATCTGTATGATGACACCGTAATAATTCATATTTGCATATGTTGGATTTTTATCCTTCGAACTAGTAAAATACATTGCCTTGGCCACTAAAGTCACTCCACTGCTCTACATTATACTCCTCTCATCTTTTTGTTTTGTGTAAAAATTATATCCATTGATAGCATAGCTAGCATATGAGAAGACTACATATCAGGACATTTGGGACAACCAATGCAAGGTTGCAGAAATAGATGTTGGGGAATTTTTTATGAAAGGAATGATGCGATCTCTTAGCTAATGTATAAAAGAAATATTATGTTTATTAATTACACACTTCTCAGTTTTTGATGGATTTTCAATCTTCAAAGAACGCATATGTTCTTCAACATATGGCCAAGCATCATCACTGTTATGTAATACATATAGATGTACTTTATGGAGCATTTTAGAGACTATTTGCCCATATTGTTTGCCTTTAATACCTTTTCCTTTGACTTTTTATGCATGCCGACACTTAAGAATACCAATAACTTCATCATTAGACAAATAATTTGTGAAAAATTCAATTACCTCTTCTGCTAGGTAACTCTATACAATGCATCCTTCTAGCCAATATAGATTCTTCACGTAACCTTTTATCAACTTCATAAACCATTCAAAGGGGTATATCTAGTGCCCATGAACAGGTCCTAACAATTTTACCTCGTAAACCAAGTGAACGGTTAGATGCACCATAATGTCAAAAATTAAGGGAGGAAAATATATTTCAAGCTGGCACAAGGTGATCACAATCCCTCTTTGTAAGGCATCCAAACTATTAGGGTGGAGCATAGTGCGCTGAAGAACCAACAAACCCTAGTGATAGCATTTTGAACGCGCTTTAGAAAATTCCATGTATAGCTACTAGAATCAAATGTT
Organism: Tamarix austromongolica; assembly: GCA_039764185.1. Lineage (NCBI taxonomy): Eukaryota > Viridiplantae > Streptophyta > Magnoliopsida > Caryophyllales > Tamaricaceae > Tamarix > Tamarix austromongolica. Next base: position 70,500,812 of record CM077818.1, read on the forward strand.
GCATCAAAATATGACATGATTAGTTTCAACTCTTTCATTGACACCAGCCTTCTGACATTTGAAGAATACCCTTTTGTAACCTTGACACTGTTAAAAAATTCACAAAATGTAATTTTCTCCTTTCTAGAGAGTATGGCAAGTCGGTGGTAAGTAAGTTCTTCTTCCATTGTCTCATAGTGCTAGTTTATGCCTAATGCCCATTTATTCCATATCTAATTGAGAATTAATGTCATCTTTGTCTTTCATTGAACATTAAGTAATGTACCAATAAGGTTATCATAAATATTTTTCTCGATATGCATCACATTGAGGGCATGCCTCATGTATAGAGATTCTCAATACGGAATGTTGAAGAATATAAGCACCTTCTTCCACCCAACTGATGGAAGCTTATTTTTATTCTTCTTCCTATGGCGCACCTTTAAATTTTTCATCTTCATATACACTTGTTTGCCCATCAACTAGATTGGGACATGCCCTTCTTCTAGTTTCCCATTGAATGCATTCCTTTTCCTATGATAATAATGATCCCTCAGTAAAAATCTACGATGACCGAGAAAAACTATCTTCCGGCCATGTGTTAGCTAAACAAATGAAGTATTATCCTCACATATTAGGCATGCATAAAGGCCTTTCACAATAAAATCTGAAAAGTTACCATATATCAAAAAATCACTTATAGTACTTAATAACATTGCTATCAAAGTAAAACTTTCCTCACCATAAGCATCAAAGACATTAACACCCGTGTACCATAATAACTTCAAATCATCAGTCAAAGGCTCCAAATAAGCATCAATATCATTCTCGGTTGGTTTAGCCCCAAAATGAGTAAAGACAGCATCATATACTTACATTTTATGTAGAACCATGACAATAGATTATATATAACCAAAATCACTGGCTAAATACTTTATGTGCCTTGATTTTGTGGATTCATACCATTCGTAGAGAGAGCAAGATGCAAGTTTATTGGTTATTTGCCAAATTCAAGAAACAAACCATCAATCATTATCCATTATGGAGATTCAGATGGATGTCTCATAAGCCTGCCATCTATCATCTCATCAGCATGACATCTTAAGTTCTTTGCATCTTGTAAATCATTAACAGTCCGTTTGATTCTCGGAAAATAGCGTGGAGAGGAAAAAAAATTACATGGAAAACAGTTTCTAGTTGTTTGGTTCTCGAAAATTAATAAGGAAAAAAAATACCTAAGAAAAAATGTAGGAAACTATTACTATAAAGCTTTCCTCAGCAAAATTGGAGGAAAGTTGTGAGAAAAGTAAACACGGAGCGTACTGAAGAATTTGCAAATGTCGTTTAAGACATTTGTTTCTTTGGTTTGCGTGCGGTATCCACATTTGTAGCTTTATTTATTTTGATGGACGATACAACTCTGCTTTCTAACTCAACCATATCTACTTTTCTTTTACTTTTTTTTTTCCAAAAACCAAACAAACTGAAAGATTATATTATCCGACACTTTTTTTCCATTTCATTTTCTTGCCTTTTCATTTTCTTTTCCATAAGCTTTTCAGGAACCAAACAGAGCCTAAATATCTTCCTAAATTTTGGTATTATAGGAAAATACCATAACATCTTTGCTGGCACCTTATTATTCTTGTATCATAGTGCTTTGCATTCTTCATTAGGATAATATTCTAAACATGCATACTCTTTGTGAAATAAAATACAAATATGAGGGCATGCATGTATCTTCTCATAACTCATACCCATAGATGAAAGGATCTTCTTCGCTTTATAGGTACGATCGGGTAAAGCATTATCATTAGGAAGCATTTCTTTCATAAGTGATCATAATTATTTGAAACTCTTATCACTCCATATGTTATATGCCTTTAAGTTGTACAACCTTAAAGTAGCGGATAATCTAGTAAACTTCTTACGATCACCATATAAAGGCTTTTCAGAGTCACTCAATAATTGGTCAAACATTTTTTACAATCTCGGATACTTTCCTCAACATTTTAAGTCATCTCCTCTAATGAATCACCCTCATTATTGTCAAATAATCCAATACTATCCCTCCTACCTTCCTCATTATTATATTCAGACTCTGTCTCACCATCCGTATCCATCGAGTGTAACTTGTATCAATTTTGTATACAAACAAAAAATGATCTCTCAAATTATTTGCATTGACACATTGAATATAAGTACAGATCAAACAATGACAGACTATTCTACTAGCGTCCTGAGCAAGTTCTACTATAAATTTGATTAAAAAAATTAACTCCTTCACCATATTCTCTAGACAAATGATTTGCAGACATTCATTTCCAATCCATAGTTTTCCAATCTATATGTATCCCACAAAAAAATATTATTACAAATCAATTCACTTCTACAAACTAATTCACATATTGCTAATGCTTACAAACAATTCATATTTATATAATGTGCATCATGTTATTTTGACGTTATATATATAAATAAGGGCATCAAAATATACCAATACACAAATTGGTGTTGCTTAGAAAGAGTTTGTATGTATATATATGTCAAATATTTATACAAGGATTGTAAATTCAAAAGTAAACTCTTACTACGTGTTTAAAACAATACCCAAAAACTAACAAAAAACCTAAGGCAATATCAACAATATGTACATGAAAAGGTCGCTATAATCCAAACAACTAACTAACAACGCCCCTAACCATCCTATGCATTCCGTAGATAGCCTAGCCTATGCCAACTAGAACCCATCACTCTCAATGTCTACTTGTCTTAATATGTCATCTGTTCCCTGACATCATCAATGGAGAGTTCACTAATAGATACTCTAGGTTAAACAGGACGAATGCTCAGGGGTAAGCTATGATAAAACTTCCTATTGTCATCTATGACCATCAGCTATCTAGCAATCCGATCATAATCCATCCCAAAAACCTCACCCTTAATATATTATAGGTGTTGTGCATCAATAAGGTTGAAAAATAGATTAAAATAACAAGCTAATTTCCCTTACCATGGCTCAACCTAAGGTAATGTTAAAAGCAAATGATGTGATATGAAATGGAACGGATCATAGCATGACCTGTGGAAGAACAACCGATAAAACTTCTCGTATAACAATGTGACATGACTAAAAAAAATTGAATCAGGTGTCATGCATAAATATGTTGGAGGAATGTACATAATATGAAAATGCTCCATCTCACTAGTCCACTACCTATAAAAGAAAACCAACCACTAAATTATGTTATTAAGATTGGTGTCTAACTTTTTAAATTATAAAATATGGGTCTCTAACGCTAGCAAAACTAGTTTGTTTTTTTCATTAATATCAAACCCATCAATACTGTCATGCATGCATAAACATATAGAGAGGCTAACCAAAACACATAACAACACATCAACAAATAACAGCAAAATAGCAACAAAAATATATCATACAAAGAATGATATATGTAATACCTACAAAATAGTTAACATGCATACATATATATATATAATGAAAGAAAAAGAAAACAAATTATACCAAGCAAGGTTCTCGAGAAGGTAGCTAGGATGTAGGGTCGACGACGCCTATTGCAATTGTAGGAGCCACAAACAGTGACGAAGGACTATGGATGAGAGGTAGGAGGCTAGCTAGGATGGGCGGTTGAAAGGTTTGAAGGGTTGTACATGGGAGTTTGAGTAGATGGCCGGGACGCATGAACCATAGTAAGTAATACATAAAAAAAGATGATGGTGATGAGAGGAGACACAAAATGGCCATTGACAAGAAAGAGGAATGCATGAGAGGCATAAATGATCAACCACTGAGAGCAAGAAAGGAAAAACATAGATGAGCAAAGAGAGCAAGTCAGATTTCAAGTGTCTATAACAGACGTAAATGAGCGAGAGGGAAGGGAGGGGTGTTTAATGCACAAGTTTTAATAATAGTTATGGATATAACTATTATCAATATATGTTTTAATAACGTTTCTACGAATAAATGTTATTAAAACTTAGCAACATTTATGTTTTAGTAATAAGGTTTAAAACTTATGAGAATATATCGTCAGTGTTAAGTTTATCGATGTTAACCCTTATTCTTGTAGTGTAGATATTATATTATTTAGTGGTCTAGTTACGTTAGTGGCAAGGCTGACTAAGGCTGGTACCATGTAACACCCCTATTTTTTTAGCACTTGAAAATTTCTTTAAAAAGAGTTGATTGCGGAAGCTAAGCCAATAAAAACGTAGGGTGTTACCGCCACACTTAGTATAAGTCCCGTTCTTCTACCTTTCTTACACTAACTATTAAGGCTAAACTGTTTATCTGCTTAAATTAAGAATAGAAATGGATAAGAAGAAGAGAAAGGTTTCATTACACTATTAAACTGTTCTGATAACACAAGATTAAACAAAAGAATTACAACTGACAAAGGAAAAAATTATATAAGGGGACATAAGAGTCCAAAAGATATCCAGATCAAAAGATACCGGAATAGAAACCGGAGAGTCCTAATTCTCAACTCCTACCAAAAGCCATCAATTTGTATCCTCAAAGTACTCCTACAAGGTAAAGAGTGTCCATTGAATAGGTAGGGGACCATAAAATGAACCCCATCAATAAAACAGTACTGAGTAAACCAATATGCAATACTAAACATGTAAATATCACATGGAGCACATAGAAGGTAACACAAAGTATCATATTATAACACGTTAAATAACACATACCATAGCTAAGTACCATATTCATACCATATGCCACATGTATATCACATCAAACTTAACCATATTACAACTATTTTATTAATCTAATTATACCGAGGGTGTCCCACGGAAAGGAAAACACTAAACCATAATTAAGCCCTTTTTACAATAACCACATCTATTCCACTTATAACATGATAAGGAAATCACTAAGACAATTACCAAGCAATACACCAAATCCAAATAGTGCACAAATGCAACTATTAAACCAACATACCAAAACCAAGTGGTGCGCAGAGGCAACTACCAAATCGATAAATCACAACAATCCATTTAAATCCTTATAGAACAATTATTTATATTTTAATTACTTGAGGGGATACAATAATAACCTGGAGACATATAAGTTCACTAGCCATACCAACGCACTAAAGCAACATGGTGTCCTCCCAACTTGTAACCCAGAGACATACAAGTAATCCGGTCATACTGGTGCGTCAAAGTAACGCAATATCCTCCCATCCTAGGACACCTAATCCTTAAGTATCGATACCCCCTATAGGACCCGTAAGTCACCTATAGAGTAGACTAGGGCCTTAGCTGAAATGCTGAGGCATCCAACAAAACCACCAAACCAAATCAAGGGCTCCTACCTCGTCCCTAGGGTAGCTAACCCTAAAGAGCAACCATTCCCAAATCTCGAGGTCTTCCACTTTAAATATTAATATCCTAATAAGATAATAATAAAATATCACATGATGCACAATGATTCCAATTTCATTCTTAATCATTTTTATTTTATTTTCAATTATTCAAGTTGATCATAAGGTCAACAATCCAAACCAAAATCAAAGTTAACACTAAGGTCAACCTAGGAATCCATAAATTTATCCTATTCCAATTATTCGCCCTTTTAGGCATAATAAGTCATAAATGACCAAAATGCCCTTAGATGTTATTTATTCAATAATTTCCCACTTTAATACCAATTGTTATTAGAATTCAGCGAAATTCATGGTATGAATAAATAACATTAAAATAGTTAAATTAATGTAAAATTTCAATTCTATAATTTTGCAAGAGTCAAAAAAATACCATTTTTCCCCTAAAACACAATTAAGCTCATTTAGCACATAAAATCGTAATCATGCATAATTATTTTAACACAAATAACCCTATTTTAATATGCTATCATACATATATTTAAAATACATAAATTTAACATACCCTTGCATAAAAATACATGGTCACACACTTAGAGAAATTAATAACAATATATGGTGCATGCATACTTTTTTATGAGATTACAAAAAAGCATAAATTACACTTAAGCATAAAATAAAAAACTCCAAATATGCTATCACGTGATTTTTATATATTTAGTAGGATCATATGGGTTACCTCTTTCCAAGCACAAATAGTAAAATAACACAAAGAATATCAACGCCTTCGAAAGATGGAGGCATAAGAGGAGAAGACAAAAGATAAAAAAATTTACTTATTTTAAAATAAATAAAGGCTAGATAGAAGGAAATGTAGAAGTGAAAAAAATAGAATAAGGAGAAAGAGAGGAGGATGGGTCTTGGTTATAGGCTTAACAAAGCTTACGAATACTTAGTAATAATAACCAAAATGAGAAAAGGTGGGAGCAACCAAAAGGAGAAAATGAGAGAAATGCTGAATGAAAACAAAGAAAGACAAATGGAATATAAATAGGGAATGGAGGAACCAAAAATATTCAGCCACAAGAGGGGGAAGAGGTAGCTTGTTCAACACTTGAATGATAAAGGACAAGGTGGTTAAGTGTCTAAGGCGGTGGAGTGTATTTAGGTTTAATAAAGTAATAAAAACCAATCAATCAACCAAGGGATGGGGGAGGTGATGGTTTAAAGGTCCAAGGTAAGATTTAAGCATAGGGAATGCAAGTGAAGAAGGTTGAGTGTAAGAAAAACCAAAGTGACATAACTAGCATAGGTAGAAAGTGTATGAAAGTAACTTTGGCTCAAATTTTGGTTGAATGAATACGAAAATGGTCAAATTGATACAAACTATGATCATAGAAGTAAAGGGAAGTAATTTTGTGCATGAAAAATAATTTTAGGGTTTATATATTATTTTTAGTGGTGGAAAGGTCAATAAAGAGGATAAAATTAATAAAAATAGTCAAAATGATCATAAAATTACGAAAATTTATGAAAAACCTTAAAATAATATTTTAAACTCACATGTAAAATTTTATGAATTTATAACAAAATTGGATATATAAAATATGAAAATGATGGTTAACTAACAAACTTACAAAGTAATTATTAACATAAATACCAAAACTATTTCTAAAATCATGAAACTTTCCACATCATCGTATTTACTCATTTAAAACCCAAATATAATTTTTCGTAATTTTTAACACACATTTTATATGATATTTAGCTAGCATACCTTAATTATATATTTTACATATAAAATTCAAAATAGATAATAAAAACAAATAAAATTAATCCAAAATTTCTATATTTAAATTTAAATGCATTTAGGACCTAAATAAAGTTTTCTAAGAATATTTTATAAGGTTTAACTTAGAAGTTCACATATATAAATAGTATTTTATAAGTAAAGTATGTTAAGTTGTAAAATCACAATTACTACAGAATCACCCAAAACAATCTTGAGGATATAAAATATTCTAAAATAATTTATTTAATTAGGTACACATAATTAGAACTAGTTAAAAATGGGGTATTACATGCAATTAGTACTAAATTAGTTGTTATGGTTTCTTTGAGTCTCCTTCGTCAAGTTAATATAATTAAATGGTTGCAATCACAATAATAGAATTCAATAATTGATTGTTATTGTTCATTCATAGACTTCATATTTCATTATCCTAATCATGATCTTCTATTTTGATCACTTGCGGGCCTCATATACAAAATGTTATCTTCTAACAATGAAATACAATAATTTATTGTTCTTGTTCATTCATGAACTTTATATTTCATTATCCTACGCATGTTATACTATAATAATTGCATGTGGCTCTTAATAGTTGTTCTATTTAGCATAAGTTCATGTTTTATTATACACTCATACCCAAGTGTTATCATATATAGTCATGTGTTTATAAACATGATTATATGATCACATGTTCTATCGTATGTTAGATCACATATACTCATGAATACCTTTAATAATTATAACTTTGATATTCCATGTTAGCATACCCTACTCTAGTTATAGCATGTGTATCTTGTTATATTCATTTCATGTATGATTTTCCTTGATATCTATTAGGAGAATGATTAATATTATGCCATAGACTTTAAGAAATTGTATGAGTGGGATGGTGTGTGTATCACATTTATACTTGAGAATGAGTATTGAAAGTTAAATATTACCATGTTCTTACATGTATCATGTTTTTTCCTTAAGTAAGGTAATTTTAATTTACTTAGTACTAGACACGTACTGATACTACCTTGCTTGAATGGGTCATACGATGATACACTAATGCTATGGAGTAGTTATCTTGTACAATCTTGAGATTGATTGCTATTATTGGGTTGAAGTCTTGGGCTTTGAAAGAGTAGGTGTAACACCTTGAGTTGATGCAACCATGCGAGGGTCACCTTGGAGCACTTTTAGATTGATTGACTAGCTCCACAAATCAATAAGAGTCATTTCGGTGCATTTTTTTCTCACTCACGCACTTCTTGAGATATTTTTAGAAATTTTCTAAAATGTCCTAGGAGAATCACCCATCTTAAAATTTGCTCCATGGCCAACACACTTAATTGTGTAGTTCTTATGATAGAATCACCAAAAAGGATGGCATACCCTGTTGATATAAGTAGCCATATCAATCATTATAATACTCCACTCAATTTGGGGGCATTATATTCACCCCTACTCAAAGAACATAACATCCTCGTTGCTCCTTAACCACTAATTATCTCATTACAGTTTATCCCAATAATCGTCTTAGTTGGCTCATCCAAGCTTAGATTGTGGTCGCGGTTTTTCTCTAATACCATTTGTAACACTTCGAGTCAATACGATGACGTAGGGCTACCTAGATCACTTTTGGATTAATCAGCTAACCCCACAGATTAATAAGAGTCATTTCAGCATGCTTTATTTTCACTCACGTGCTTCCCAAGAAATTTTTTAAAACTTTCTAAGAGAGTCACTCATCCTAAAAATTACTCAATGGCTAGCATGCTTAATTGTGGATTTCTTAGGATGGACTCATTAAAAGGATGGTATACCTGTTGATATAAGTAGCCATATCAATCCTTATAATACTATGCTCAATTTGAGGGTATTACAATAGGCAACCTAGAGTTTTGTATCCCTAGGATATTCGTCTTTATTTTTCTATACCTATTTTTGGAAAATTTTGAAGTGTTATATTGAAATTTCATTAGTGTTGTAACCAATTTCATTTTCCCATTACCTTGCTAAGTTTTTAAAATCCAGGGTTATTTTATAGGTATTTAGTAATTTTATTAGCAATGATTTTGATCAATGTAGTATGATATAGATGATGGATATTTGTCTCGGTGTAGATGATATTTAAGTTTTAGTTGAATAGGTTTTAGCCTTACATCTAGTATGATATAGATGATGGATATTTGTCTTGTATCAAGTGTGGCGATAATATTTTCTACTTTGGATTCTGCATATTTTTCTTTAAAATAAAATTTCTAGGAATGAAATGTAGAGTTGTTATGCAATTGTTGTGCACTACTATGAAAATGGAAAATTAATAACGATGGTTCATAAATCGTTGCCAAATGCGTGAAAATTTATGCGCGGGATAGTTTTGATAACGGTTATAGTTCAAAACCGTTATTAAAAACCCAATGCTAAAATTTATACGGTAGTTTAAATAACAGTATACGAAAAACCATTATTAAAAGATTTTTAATAACGGTTCCTACAAGAACCATTATTAAAAGCCTCTAGTTTTAATAATGGTTCATGTAGGAACAGTTATTAAAACCCCAATTCCGCCTTTTATTTCATTCAGTTCTGTTTCATGCCAAAAATTTCAGGCTCTGCACCTTCCCTCTCTTACTCTCCTTCTATTGTAAATCCTCGCACCACCACACCGTGCACCACCACTCCGGCTCCTCTCAAGTCAGGGAAACTACCACTTGTTCTCTTTCGCACCGCCAACTATCCTCTTCCTTGCAGCACCACACCTCAGCTATTCTCGACTTTGCATGTGCTATCATTCTTCCGCACCTAGCCAGCACTTCTTCCTTCTTCCTCTACCGTGCTTGTACGTGGTTGCCACTCTCCTCTTGCTCACCACCGGTTTTCTTGCTCACCGCCACTCCGTTTACGTATGTTTTTGTTCTTCCTCTCATAGCTTTTTCTCTTCTTATATATATATATATATATATATATATGCATGTTGATACAGGGTTGCGTTGTTTGTTATTGAAAAATTACAGTTTATTGTTCAAAAATGTGTTGTTGAATGAGTTGGTGAAAAATGTTGTTGTTCATTGTTGAATTTGTAGCGGTACTATTATATATTAACAAATGCATGTGTTGACCGAGACCTTTATATATATATATATAACATGCATGATTGTAGAATTATATACGATGCTAGAGAAATAAAATACTTCAAATTATTAGTAATGTCACTCATAAAAACTATATATATATATATATATACACATTTTCACTAATAAGTATAGGACACTATAAGATATAGGGAATGTCATATAATGAAATGAAAATATATTTTACATTTGCACATCATTAAATGAAATTTTCAATTAGAGATGCATATGTTAATGATTTTTATTTGATGAAGATTAAATAGATATAGAAAATAAAGAATATATAAAAGTGAATAATTAAATAGAGAGAAATAATTGTGTATAATAATAATAATAATGTTTAATAATAATAAGAACATGAATATAGGATTTTTTTTTACGGTTTAATTATTGTTAGCTAGGTTTAGGATTAGGGTTTATTAGGTTTAGGGTTAGTTTTTATTATAATTTATTAGGGTTAGGGTTAGGGTTAGGGTTTAGAATTAGGGTTAGGGTTTAGCATTTATTATATTAAATATAAAAGTGAATAATTAAATAGAGAAGAATAATTGTGTATAATAATAATAATAGTAATAATAATAATAATAATAATAATAATAATAATAATAATAATAACAGTGTTTAATAATAATAATAAGATAGGATTTATTAGGGTTTAATTATAGTTAGCTAGGTTTAGGATTATGGTTTTATTAGGTTTAGGGTTAGGTTTTATTATAAGTTATTAGGGTTAGGGTTAGGGTTTGGGTTTGGGTTAGGGTTAATGGTTAGGGTTAGGGTTAGGATTTATCGTTTATTATACTAAATTATTATTATTATTATTATTATTATTATTATTATTATTATTATTATTATTATTATTATTATTATTATTATTATTATTATTATTATATAGGAGTTATTAGGGTGTAATTATAGTTAGCTAGGTTTAGGATCATTATCTTATGAGGTTTAGGGTTACTTCTTATTATAATTTATTAGGGTTAGGGTTAAGGTTAGGGTTAGGGTTATGGTATGGGTTAGGGTTTAGCATTTATTATACTAAATATAAAAGTAAATAATTAAATAGAGATGAATAATTGTGTATAATAATAATAATAATAATAATAATAATAGTATTTTAATAATTATTATTATTATATCCTATTATTACACTTAACCTATATCTACTTGATTTTACTATATGTAGCTTGAACGATTTGATGATAGTTCGATGTTCAGCCGGTTTGTTAAATATATAACTAAATATTATGTCCTTATTTTAAATAGTTTGATGTTGTTAGCTTTACATAGTTGGTTAAGATCTGGTAGAATATATTTATGATTTGTCTAGCTAGTTGAAGATCAGTTTACATATTCTATAATTTAGATCCTTTCAAGAACAACCTTGATGATAAGATTTAGTGGTTCTCATTTGTAGGTAATGAGATGATGTACCCTTCACCATATCTATGCATGGAACCACATGTAGATCTACGAACTCATGTCATATGGTTATGCAACGAGCTAGGTCAGTTACATACGAGTGGCTCATCCTATCACCCCTTCCATTTTATATCGTATCACCTACTGCTGACCCTACCTCAAATAGAGCCATGGGTGTTGGCTACGTCTACTTTTTTACATTGGTTTGTCCACTACATTGATGCATCACACCTGAGATTTATTGAGGGTGAGGTGTTTGCTAGAGAGTATGATAGGATATCGAGAGAGTTTATGGTCATTGATGATGAGTGGAGGTTTCGTCATAGCTTGCCTCCAAGTATCCACCCCGGTTACCCTAGAGTATCCGTGAGTAAACTCTCTAGCGATGATCTCAGGGATCAGATGATATATCGTGATGAGTGGACTTTTAGAGTTATAGTTATTAGTCGAGCTCGACGAGGCTACCGGGAAGTTTAGTTTTACGATTATGAGTTTTTATTTTTTAAGTGTTTAGGCTGTAGCAATCTTTTGATGTATGTAGTATTGCTATTGCTTTAATCCCATAGTATGTATATCTTTTGTAATTTGAACCATTGTATAATTTTTTGATATGTATGTGTGTGTGTGTATGAACTCTTTTTAAGTACGAGCGGTTTGAGTATTAATATGTTTTTGGAAACATGTTATCATGATTCGTATATATATATATATATATATATAAAGAATAGCATGATACATTTGAGATGAATTATTTCTAAGCATGAGTGATTTGTGAATTATTAAACTTATAATTTAATTGATTTGTAATAATTAGTTTCGCGTGGAATACATCTAGATTGAAAAACTATGGATAGGAAATGGTTGTCTACAAATCATCTGTCCAGAGAATATAATGAAGGAGTGGATTTTTTCATCAAGTTTGCAATGGAACATGCTCGGAACTCTAATAGAATAGTCTGCCCTTGATTGAATTGTTCTTATATTCATAGTGTTAATGATAAAGATTTGATACAAGTTACACCTATTGGATATAGAATTGATACAAGTTACACTGGTTTTTTTAATGCATTGTTCGACCTTCTTGATAGGATATTTATTGTATTGATAATATAGTGGTACATTGTGGTCAATAAATAACATTCTAACATAATTTATTTATTGATTTTTTATAGAGATATGGCCAACAAAAACATTGATAGGGACAGCAACGATGAAGAAGGGAAAAGAAGACCTACCATTATGAGAATCATCACGGACATGAGGAATAAAGGAGAACTAGTCGAGTTGGGATGGAATACTTACAAACTTCCCATTGGTCCTTATGCATACATGTTCTTGACATACATTTCACTTGTGACCTGTAACCGTATTCCTATCTCCTATAATAATTGGAAACAGGCTCCAAAGGGTCATAAGGAGCATATTTGGCAGGAAATCACAGTAAATATGTTATTTTATGTAATCATTTTTTTATGTCAAATGTTATTAATTTTAATACATTAACATCGGTATACATCTATATGTCTTATTTTGTAGAGGGTCTTCAATGTTCCGGAAACTAGGAAGAAATGGCTTCTTAGACATTATGGGAATCGTCTAAGAATATTTAGGTCATACTTAGCTCATAGAAAAATGTACAGAAAGAGGGATGGTTCTCTATAGCAAAACCCACCCAAACGATATGGTTTCATCAATCAAGAAAGTTGGAACCAATTTATTATATATCGTATTTCGGAGGATTTTAAGGCATTTGTTAGATAATAATTAAACTTTTTGTATCCCAATATTATGCTTAATATTAAAATACCAGCGTAATATGGCTCGCAAAGGTTATGCTGGCCTTGAAGAGGAGTTGGTATGCAATTTTGATTTATCTATTTACATGTAAATGTCGAATTTTATAATAATATTCTTAATTAATAATATATTTTTTTATTTATAGCTCCTAGCCCATGACTTCAATCCATGTACCTTATCCATCAATATTGGTACATTATGGAAGAAGGCTAGAGCAACAAAAGATGGATATATTAATGAAGATGTAGATGTTGCAGCTAAAAAAATTATAAGTTTGTAGATATCTAGAACCCTACTTAGTTTTCTTTTAGAAAACTATTATATTATGCCTATTCCTATAAACTAAATTTACATATATTGTATACATTACAGGACAAACTTCAAATATCAGATACTGAGGAGGGGGTGGACCGATATAACATTGTGTCCCAGGCTACAGTATTTATAGAACACTTTGGAAGACATAGGGGTCTTAGATTAGGTGTTATGAGAATGAGCATATGTGGTCGATCTCGTGGTTCTCATAGCACTAATGAGAAAGTGGCCATCCTCACTCAGAAATTGAACGTCGCAGTTGAACGGATGACAACAATGGAGAAAGAGTTGTCATTTATTAAATCTCAAGGGTATAAGCCATCTGATTCAGTCGACCATGATTGGCTTCACATACCCAATGTAAATAGCGTCAGAGACAGTTGCGAAGCTGATGCACGTCTTTCTTCTCTTCCCGAGGTAAGCATTACAAAATATGAATTGTTATTAAATATATTTGGTGTAATAAAAATTAAGAATGTGTAACATTTTATTTTAGGGTTTGCATAAGTGTAACTTGTTAGGGAATGATCTTTCAACTCTTTTGGCGAAAGGAAAGGTATGCATCAGTCATCATACCTAAATGCAAACACTCCACGGGTATAACTTAGCCTTTAATATAAGGCCGTTGAGTATTGACACTCCAATCATTGGCAGTGCACCCTTACCTTATTATAAAGAGGGCGATGAGGCAGTCAAAGTGCTAGAATCTCATGGAAGCTTCATGCCTTGGCCTGCGGATTAGATACGTCTCACTACTGAAGAGGTAATGATATTCGACATCTTTATTAAACCTTATTTATTAGTTACACTATTTATACCTTTTTCATATATATATGCTCAATACATATTTTGTTTATTATTATCAATTAAGGAATCAAAAAAGAGGATTAATCCTACTAGTAAAACCAAGAGAGGTATAAGTAGAATGAGCAACACAAAAGAGGGTACTGCTAAAGAAAAGAGAGCTAAATCTAAAAAATCGATTGCCCCACAAAAAATTCCTTCTTCAGAGAAGAGACAACCTCCACCAGTACTAGCTTTATTGTATTTCTATGCCCAAAACTACCTCAGGGACAATTATATTTTCATTAATTGTCGTCCTGAGTATGTTGGGAGGGACGATACTACTTAAATGGTATCGATAGTTGACATAAGTGACATTTATAATTAGGAATGGATATCAACCACGAGTGTCGCTATCTATGTCACGTAAGTATTATTTCCTATTTGAAATTTTAGTACTTCTTGTGCTATTAGAATTTTTATGACCTCTTATATGAGTTATTAGTTATTAACAAATATGCATTGTTATTGTCGTCCATAGGTTTGTAGCTAGTCGTGTTGCAATGGAGGGAATGTTTTCCTCTATTGTGTTTGTGCGCCCATACTACATGGCTAGCGATACTACAATAAGAGAGGGTAGGCATATAAACTATTTAGCATATCACATTTTGATTGAGGGACACAACAAGCTTTATCTCATTCCTTACCTCGCAACTGAGCATTGGGTTTTGTACTCGGTCCAACCTGATCTTAATAAAATCTATATGTTTGATTCTCTTCGAACCTTTGACATGCCTTTTGAAGTCGCTTGTCATGGTTGGAAAGAATTTATCGACATGTTAATATACTTTTCACTTCTTACTTCATTAGCTTATTTATGCATATATTCTACTTTCATTATTTGAGGTATATATACAGACAATATTGTGTATCTAACTCTATTTATTAGGGTAATAAGGACGGTGTATCAAAGGAGAGGTGGGAATGGTGTCCCAGACCCAAAGAGTCTTCAATATAAGCCTGTCATGGTAAGTAGGAAGACAACCGTTTTGTATTTTATTTTAATTTAAATTAATATCTAATAGTTAGAGAGTTAACTGAATTCATTTGACAGTGTCCACAACAATAAAACGGCAATGATTGTGGATATTTACTATGTATGTAGAGCAATGGATCTGATAGTCTAGAACAGATTGGTCAACATAGATCCAAGCTATGTAAGTTTGATTTTCCATATTTTTCCATTAATGAATTATGACATATATATTTGGTACTTGACTTAAGTGCTAACTGTATATTAATCGAAACTTAGGCGTTGTAGTTTTTCACCGATGACTATACACGAGGCTAGAAATATAATGTTGATGAAATTGATGAAGTTAGAGAATAATGGGTCAAGCACGTGCACTCATTCATTCGGTATTAGCTAGGGATCTATATTCTACATGCATGTTCAGGTTTATATTTCATTGACGTCTTTTGGTCTTCTAGGCTATAATGTATGAACTTTTGACTTTGGAGTGTACAGCTACCTAATTGTGGTACGCCTACTAATTTTCACTCCTCGGTATGCACAGTGTATTCAAACATATGAATTAAAACTTGATTGAAAATATGGAGTATCATTTGGGAGGAAGACATGCATGTACATATGAATTGATGTTGTTTTACATTACAGATTTGGTAAATATTTGAATATACAACTGTGTATGTGGGCAGGAACAAACAGCAAAAACATAAAAAAAAAACATATAGTTTTAATAACAGTTCTTATTAAGAACTGTTATTAAAACTATGTATTTAATCTCAAATTTATGCTCATTTAATACATATTAGGGTTTAATAAATACATAATCATTCACCGAAACCCTAATTGGATCATATAGTTTTAAAAACGGTTTTGATAAGAACCATTATTAAAACTATGTATTTAATCTCAAATTTATGCTCATTTAATACGTATTAGGGTTTAATAAGTGCATAATCATTGACTAAAACCCTAATTAGATCATATTTTAACAAAAAAAATTTCAATAGTTGTTATTAAAACCTGGTTTTTAACAAAGGTTTTTACTTGAAAACCGTTATTAAATATGAAGTTTACTCACATATTTGTAGATTTTTGTATATTTTTTATGACGGTTATGAACCGTTATTAAAAATTTAATAACGGGCGGTTCAATAACGGTTCAAAACAGTTATTAAAACCATAAAATAACCATTATTAAAACTCCTTCCCGAGGTAGTGGTGGCAGATGGTCTAGGGTAGGTGAGGTAGAGTAGGTGTAGGGGCAAGCTGGTGCAATGGTAGTGTGGGTTGGGAAGGGGATAAGAAAGAGAACCATGCAAAGAGGTTTTGCATGGCCAGAAAAGGAAGGATGATCGGGATAGGGGAGGAGGAAAGAAAAGAGTTTAAGGTTAGGATTTGAGTTAGGTTAAATTTAGATTAGGAAAATTAGGGCAAATTTTATTGGTCAACCATCTGAGAATAAGTTTAGGTTAAATATCCAAAATTAAGGTTATGATTATGTTTAGATTTAAAATAAAGAAATTAGGATAGAATAAAATATTTAATTACCTGAGATTAGGATTAGTTTAAAATTTTAATTACTTGGGCTTAGGGTTGGATAAAATTTAGGATATTACAATTAGTGACACTCGATACCATTTTTATGGTACTATATTCATTGAGGATGTTATGGTTGTTATCAAATAACTACACAAAGATCATCAAAATCTTCCCTTATTGTGTTGAATGGCACAAGGTGATTGAGAACAAACATCTAGTATAATTGAAATTTAGAATACCTTGTGAAACTTCTCTAATAGTTATTGATCAATTTTGAAGAGTTAAGATTTTATCTCTAATGTTTGCGCCATAGTGTACCGACCACAAATACCATGTATTCCCTTTAATCGCCTCTCTCTTTGATGGCTAAAATCGGTTGAGCGATTCTAAAAGAGATAAAAATTTGTTTATAGCTTTTCCATAATCTACTTTGCATGAAATATTAAAGAGGTATTTTGTGGTTAAAGATATGGAAATTTAAATTTGTTTACACATGGAGCCTACGTTTTATTTTAACAAGTTATAAACAAAACAAAAATAAAAGTTATAAACTTGTAGTTGTAAGCAGTCTTATTCAATTTACGCTTGTCAAATGTTGTGCATTAAAAGACGGGCTACATTACTATTTACCCTCTTTTAGGCGGGGAAAAAACAAATAGAGCTGCAGTAGAGTGGACGACAAACACTGTTTGTGCATATTCATTTTGGAAGAAAATGTTGAAATTAAGAGAAGATAAATATTTCGTAATTGAAGAACTGATTTCAGGTTCAGTTTGCATGAATTGAATTATTTCTCTCTCTCTCTCTCTCTCATATATATATATATATATATATATATATATATATATTACTCATAGGAGATTGTATAGTCAAATATAATGCAACGTATAGATAAAGATGACATAAATGTATAATAATATCAAAATAGAAGATTGAATAATTTAAATCTGAGATACCTAGTATTCAAGAATTAATATTTACTACTAATCAAATTCCAACCATCTTACTTTTGAATGGTATCTTAGTTGTGTATGGTATGAGCTCAATTAAAAACAAAAGGAAAAATATCTTATAATCAGTCCCTCATAAAGCAAAGCACGGACGAGAAGGAAAAAAAATGAAGCAGACAGCCAAAGAGAAGTAGAGGGACAAAGAATCTCTAGCTCCGACGACGAAAGTGAAAATGATAGTAGAGAAGTTGCAAAACCCTACGTAGTATTAAAAAAAGGTGGGCCTCAAATCACGGGGTGAAGTAGCAGTGGTGAAGCATCTGGAGGAAAAAAGGATGCGAACTACAAGGACTCCACCAGGGGGCCTAAACGACCATTTTCGGTGAAGGGGTTTGTTTCTTTAGATTGATTAATAAGAGGGCAACATAATATGATTCTACATTGAAAACAATAGAATCTTTGAATAATTTATATAAAACTACAATCCTCTACTTTTAAACTAGCTTTTAGATTAAGTTAGAATTCTCTTTGAAGGATAATCCCTGAGACATCTCTGACTATTATGTCTTTCGAATTTATATTGCTGACAGAAGCAATATAAGGGAGTGCAGTTTAAAGGAGGTAAGAATGATGTGATCTACGTCTAAAACCAAAGGAATCTTTGGACAGTCTATATGGGGATTAATCCTCCGCTCTTAAATTAGTTTTTAGGTGGAGTTAAAAAAATTTCTGAAAATTTTTTCTGAGGTTTTCCGAACGTTTACGTTTTTTTAGTCTATATTAACTGGTCTCGGACAAAAATATACATTAGGGTTCTAGATGAAACCTATTTGACATGATTATATCTAATTGTTAGATAAGAGCCGTATCACAACAGCAATTAATGGAGAAACTGCAGCCGCTTAAATCTTGGTAAAAACATTTTTGTTTGATACGACTGTTTCCTCGTATTTAGGTAGGGAAGGAGGTGGTAAGGTGGATAATAATGAAGAAAAGCGGTGGTTTAGCTGTAAGGGTGTCCCAGGTTATCAGGTACACGTACTTTTTGGATATTTGGATGATATTTGAACAATATAGTGGCATATCCTTCTTCACAAAAAAGGATAGAGCTTGACGTAGCTTGAAAGGAAATGAATGAGAAGAGGAGACCGTTGCTTGTTATCGGGAGGTGTGCCCAATTTCAGCTGAGCTTTGAGTTTAGGTGTTTTATTTTCTCGACTGAAGAGTTTTGCATTGTAGGGCAGCAGGAGGGTGAATGAAGGGTCACTTTCTCAGTAAATGAGGGTAGAATATTTTTGTCTCTCCAGAAAGTGCAACTAAGGACATAAAGGTAGGGTAGCCTTCATTAGGGTCTTTCATGCTATTCTATTAAAGAATTCAATATCATCGTGTAATCTATAAAAAAAATCGATCTAATATATTTTTTAAAATTAAATAATCGATCCATTAAATAAAATATTAAACAAATTGAATATTTGATCCAACAAATACGAATAATATCCAATTTGATAAATCATATACATATATTTTTTTAAAATAATAAATTTTATACTTTTTAATTAATAGTTTTATTAAATATTTAAATATTATTAGAAATGGAGAATCACTAATTGAATATATTGTAATTTAATATTCAAATTAAACATTAGATAGATCAATTCAAGTGAGATTGATTTATTATGTTTTGATTGGAGAACTTTTTATCTAATATTTTGTATTTGTGATTTGTTTGAAAGTTTCAGATATTCGAAAGATTATTTTTAATCCAATCCGAAGTTTCATATAACTAGGAAAAATAATTAGGTATAAAAATTTTCAGATATCCAAAGCTTTTTACTAAATATCCTATCCATAAACATGCCTAGGTAGCTTGACATTCATCTCATGGGAAATTATTATCTTAACAGGGTACATTAAAATTTAGATACATTATATATATAATTATAGTCTATTTTTAATATATTTTAGTATATATTTATAAAAATATACTAAAAGTATATTTAAAATATAAATAATGTATCTAAAATAAGGTATATCGAGTTAACATAATAACTTATATATTACCAAGCTATCAGATAGGCGCATTAAAATACTATTCATTAATCCTTTTTCATCTTTCCTTTGTGTTTCTTTAGGCAAATTATGCTTTATTAGCAAACTACTACAATTGCGCTTTATTTTTTATTTTTCCTTGGCATTTTATGCTGCACCTTCAAATTCACTCCTGAAAAAATTTTATTTAAAAGAAAAATATGCGGAAGCTAAAGTAAAAAATAGGGAATATTACCGCCACACTTAAATAAAATAAATGTCCATCATCTATCTCATGCTAGATATAAGGCTAAAACCTTATCAACTAAAACGTAAACATCATCTATACCGACAGAATAAATTTATACAAGGAGATATCTAATGGTAGATGGAAGCAAACAATTACACTAAACAAAATCATCACCAGTGACATTAGCAAAAACTTGCAAAATAACCCTAGATTTTAAAAACTTAGCAAGGTAAAGGAAAACTGAAATTAAGTTACAACACTATCAAAATTTCAACGCAATAAATGAAAATCTCCAAAATATATATACAACAAATAAAGATAAACTTTTGAGGGACAAAAATTCTAAGTGGCATAACTCTCTCGAAGCTTAAGCATTCAACCCAACAATATAGCATTCGATCACAATCTTGAATGAGAGGTGCTCTCCCCACCATTAGTGGATTGCCGCATAACTCATTCAATCAAGGGAGCATCAGTACGAGTCTAGTGCTAAGTAAATCAAAACTACCTAACTAATTGGGGGAACATGATGCCCATAAGGAAATAGTAATCTTTAACTTACAATACTCATGATCAAATATACATGTAATACACATAGCATCACATTAATCATTCTTTCAATAGGTATTAAGAAAAGTCATACATGGAATGAACATAGTAAAATACATGTGCGATAATTAGCGTAGGGCATGCTAACATGGAATATCGGTCATAATTATTAAAGTTATATATGAGTACATGAGATAACATATGATAGAACATGTGATCATAGAATCATGCTTATAAAAATATAATTTTGCATGCCAACACTTGGTTATGAGTGTATTAACAAAACATGAACTCATGTTGAATAAAACAATTATCCTAGAAATGTCATTCTACACATAAGGCTCACATGTGATTAAAATAATATATCATGCATAGGATAATGAAATATAAAGTCCATGAATGAACAAGAAAATCAATTATTGTGTTCCATTATGGTGATCACAATCATTTGATTATTTTATCATAAGGATGGTGACTCAAAGAATCCATAACAACTAATCTAGTACTTGAAAAGTACTAGCCTTAGTTAGCCCACCTAGAAATATAACTAAACCACCAAATAATAAGACACCTAATGTAATCCCCCAAAATTTTAGAAAACTAATAATTTAATAAATAGCTTTTATTTGAAATAAATTATCTTTTAAAATGATTTAGTGAATTATTTTATGGATTTTTGAGTATATAAATTTGGATATGAGTATTTAATAAATTAAAAATAAATATTTTGTTATTTTATCATATTATTTTTATTTAAATAATTTTTAAGCTCATATATTTAATTATATTAAATTTAAGTATTAAATAAATTTATTATCAAAAATATTACATCCTATTATTTTATAAATTCAATTATTTTAAATTTTCCCATTTTCCCATCTTCCTTTTCCTTTTTTTTCCTTTTCTTTCTCTTTTTCTCCTTTTCCTTCTTTATTTCTTTTTCCTTTTTCCCGGCTTTGGACCACCAGGCTGTCGAGTCTGCCTTCCCCTCCTTGCGCGCTTAGGCTGTTGGCCCATTCTCCCTCGCCTTAACCACACTGATGCCAACCCAGCCCATTCCTTCTTTTCTTCCTCCCTTCCCTAGCTAGCGGGCCTGCCCAAATTCCTTTTTTCTTTCCCCTATGCGCCGGGCTGCACCTCCCTCTCCCTTTCTTTTTTCTTCTTCTCCCAACTCCTCGACTCAGCTTCCCCGACATGTCTTCATCGACCAGGCCTGCCGCCTCGGGCATGCCGACCACCGCCTTGCTACCACCACCTGCCACCACTACAACCCCCCTCTCTCCCTCTCTCTCTCCCTCTTCTTTTTCTCCCCGTTTTTCTTCCTTCTCGACAGCCCCCTGCAGCCCCTCCTTCTGCCGCCGTCCGGCCACCTATGCCGCCACCCAAACCACCATTCAACATCCTGCAATCCCCTCTACCACCCTCATGCCTTATTTGGTCGAAAACAGCCCCTGCACCCCTTCATTTTTCCCCTTTCTTTTCCTTCCTTCTCAGCCACGCCTAGCCCGATAGCCAACTTCACCACCTCGCCGCCACCGCCGCCAACAACCCATCCCCAGCAATCACCTACACCCCCTCTTCACTCCTGAACCCTTCCCTTGGCTCCAAACCTCCCCAATCTATCTTTTTTCCTAACCCCAAACCACCAACCCGAAAATGGCCATTTTACCTTTCCTTCACCCCCCCCTTCGAGCCTCCTCTATTTATTTTTGCATGCAGCTCATGTTGCATAAGCAGGATGAGTTGTTGCATTTATTGGCCATTTTTATTAATAAATTTAAGGTATGATAATATTTAAATTAATTATTTTATTAAGTAGATTTTATAAGGTCTTATGCTTTGATTTTCTTATTTCTAATATAATAATTATTGACATTATTTTTAGGTGTTGATTTTATTATTTAAAGCTTAAATATTTAACCAGGATACTGGTAAGATTTAATTTTTACAGGAGTTAAGGTAATCGTTAAACCCCACTTAAACGCATGGGTAAACGTATGTTTGCACATTAGAATTTTTAATATGTTATTATGTTTGAGATATGGTTGTTAGTATAATTTATATGTTTGCTTGTATTGTTTAATAAAAAAGGAAAGTGTGCTCTTTTATGTGCTATGTGTGTAAATGTGGTCTAAGGGAAGAACTTGATTATTAATGAAAGTGTTAAAGTACTTGTTCATGTCATATTATGTTATTGTGACCATTTGTGCTTGAATAATATTATTGTGAGCCCTAGAGGTATTTTAGTAATATTTCTTGTGTAAGAATGTGGCCTAATAAGTGTGGGTGCTAATAAGTATTATATTAAAATATAATGGTTGGTGGAGTTGGATATTGTTAATGGAGTATTAATATTATTATTCCATGTGGTAATTTTAACTTAATAAAGGTGGTGTAATAAAGGGGGTGAAGTGGTAATTTTGGAGGCAAAAGGGTAATATGATAATTTTATAAGTAAATGGCAAAATGGTAATCTTATAAGTAAGGGGTATTATGGTAATTTTGGGAGAAAAGGGAATACGGTAATTTTATAAGTAAATTGAAAACGGTAATCTTATAAGTAAGGGGTATTATGGTAATTTTGGGAGTAAAAAGTAAAATAGTAATTTTGTAATTAAAGGGTAAAAGGGTAATTTTGGAATTAAAGGATAAAAGGGTAATCTTATAATTCAAGGGCAAAATTGTAATTTCATAATTAAAGGTAATGGTAATTTTGTAATTAAAGGGCAAAATGGTAATTTTATGAGTAAAGGGGTATTATGGTAATTTTTGGAGTAAAGGGGTAATATGATAGTTTTGGAAAAAAAGGGAAAAAAGGTAATTTTGTAAGCAAAGATAAAAATGGTAACTTTAGATGTAAAAGGGTAAATAGTAATTTATAAAAGCAAAAGGGGTATTACGGTAATTTTATAAGTAAAAGGGTATTGTGGTAATTTTGTAAATAAAAGGATATTATGGTAATTTGAAAGTGAGGGGTAGAATGGTAACTTTGTAAATTAAAATGATATTTATGGTAAATTTAGGAGTAAGGGGTAACTTGGTAATAATGACAACGACGAAGGATAAATTGGTAATTAAATTATGATTATAAAAGGGTAAGTGGATAATTATGATAATAGAGAAGGGTAACTTGGTAAATTAACCAATAAAAGGGCATTATGGTAATTTTAATAATGGAGAAGGGCAATATAGTAATTATAACAATGGAGAAGGGTAAATTAATAATTATAATTATGAAGGAGGGTAATTTGGGATTTATAATAATTGAAAAGGGTAAAATGGCAATTATAATAATTGAGAGGGGTAAAATGGTAATTATGATAATGAAGAAGGACAATTTGGTAATTTATCTAACTAAAGAGGCAATTTGGTAATTTAATCAACTCAAGGGTAAATTGGTAATTATTTAACCAACTAAAGGGGAAAATTGGTAATCAGGATAATGAAGAAGGGTAATTTGGTAATTTATCCAACTCAAGGGCAATTTAGTAATTATAATAAAGGAGAAGGACAATTTGGTAATCTAACCAACCAAAATGGGAAATATGTTAAAGGTAACAATTATGAAAGGAGAATGGTGATCTAAAAAGTGTAGGAGATGACTTGGTAACCCAAACCGAGCAGGGATGTGCCTAAGATCAACTATGTGTGGGTTACGTGCCATGTGTGCCATGTATTATACCATATTGTGTACTTTATGCTTAATGATTAATCATTATAGCGCAACTTTGAGTGGATGTATGCCCATGTAATTTCCTTATGGCATGTGAATGATGATTATTTATGTTGTGTGTACGATGTTATATGATGTGACATTCTAGGACATGCATGTTAGGATGTTTAATAATAAGATATGGGGCGAAAGGCATGAAAAAGAAAAATGGGAGAGTAAGATAATCAAGGGGAAGTAAGTTGGCTAACGTAGGAAAGGATGACCTAAATAATCCATGATCCTTGAGTGATGAAAAAGAGAGGGGACATAAGTAAAATGAAAGAGTGGGAGAAACTAGGGTTTAGGAGGAAGCCCAGATTAGGGTTTCTGGAGAAAGCCCTAGAGTAAGGTGGTGAGTGGGCTTGACCACACACTTAGGAGTCGGGCTTCCAGTGTGAGAAAGTGGATTAAGGGAAGGATGTCGGGGCGAGTTAGGAGGTGCAGAAGTCTCAAGATATGGGACGTGCCCTCCTGGGAGGATAAGTGTGGATATAGTTAGCCATGCATGTCAAGGGTGAAATACTTTTGAATAAGATACGAATAAGGCACTAATCACTTAAAGAGGAAAATGTTGAGCCAGACCCAGACCGGTCCGCCGACGAATAATAGTGGCTAGGAGCCGGGGTTCCCTGGAGACCGGTCTATCGGCGAATAATAGTGGTCAGGAGCGTTCTGCCCTGTATGTATTTTCGGTCCATCGGCTATAATAGTGGGGAATTCTATGCTCAACAAACCAAACGTAATAACGATAAGAAATGGGGAAGACACTAATCACTTATAGTGGAACATCTTGTGAGTCGGGGCCAAACCAGTTCACCGGCGAATAATAGTGGCCAGGAGTGTTCTGTCCTAGAGACCGGTCCACCGGTGAATAATAGTGGTCAGGAGCGTTCTTCCCTATATGTATTTTCGATCCACCGGCTATAATATTGGGGTTCCCGCACTCACATGGATATTTATAATCTGAGATGATTGATTAATGATGGACTGTTTAAATATTTGGTTGACTTATTAAATATGTGAATGTACGAAAGTGAATGATTCGTATACACCATTAATATCTGATTGACTTGTTGAATCTATGAATGTATGGATCTGAATATTATGTTTACACTTGTTGTTACGTATGGACACAGTAGTATATCATGTATTACATTGTGGGCATGCTTTTAAGTGTGTTTTTAAAGGGTTACTCAGTACCATAGTACTGAAGGGTTCCATTCGTAGGGCCCCTGCCTATTCAATGGGCAGTGTCCCTTATAGATCCTTTCAAATACTATTCAAGTGGGAAATGGGAAAGAGCGTAAGGATTATCCAGACTTTTAGGGTTCTCCCTTTTGCCTTTACCTTCTGGTTTAAATGCATTCCTTGTTATTGTAACCACCATTGGTGGAATCGATTCTTATAAAATGTTTACTTGCGCTACTCTGATTTAAAAATGGTTTGAATTTCTGGTAATTGATATTTTGTTCTTTAGCTTTTGTACTTGGTACTGGAACGGTATGAGTAAACCGGTCTGGTACTAAGTGTGGCAGTAATATCCCCGAAATTCGTCGTTTTATATTTTGCTTATGCTATTTCTTTTAATAAAACAAAATTTTTCAGTATGAATTTTGGAGTTATTACACCTAATAACTTAAGTATGCATACCCTCTATAGGGCGGAAATATATCAAAATGCCTATAGAGTATTAAAAGGTCTCTTCATACCTCATAAGGCAATAAAAATACCAGAATGGTACTAAATGAATACTAAACCTAACTTGGATACCTACCCCAAGTAGTACAAGTCCCAACTTAAGATCTTTCCTTTTAAGTGATTAATGGTTTATTTAAGGATTCAACCAAACATAAATTAGGCCCATATAACAACACTTAAATCACTTACATCTCATAATGCAATTCCATTATTATATTAATTTCAAGTGACATTAAAGCTGATCCATTCTAAGTGGCATTAAAGCCAATCAATTCTAAGTGGCAATAAAACCGATTGATTCTCCAAGTGACATTAAAGTCTATTGATTCCAAGTAGCATTAATGCTAAATGATTCCAAGTGGCTTTAAAGTCGGTCATAAGGCATCATACAACTTTAATCCATAATTAACCAATTATATAATTCCCTAAACCAATTATAATTGAGATACATTAGAACATGCTCTAAAATTATTAGACATTTCATAAATTAGCTGAATATGTTAACCCCAAAACCATATTCAACCCTTCACATACTAGAACTCATACAAATAATCCTGAGTTATGCTAACATGTGTTCGCGTTAATAATTATAATCTCATAGATATATGGAAGTACAGTACAAGACATGGTCTAAGCTTAACATACTTAAATCGCATAAAGAATACTCATCATCTTCAAGCTCAAGAAGATATACATATCATGATTCCACCATAAGCAAAGGCATGTATAGACTTACCTAAGTCTAAGGCTAGCTAAGTGAATTAATAGAGAGAGAGAGAGAGTGTGTGTGTGTGTGTGTGTGTGTGTGTGTGTGAGCTTGAGAATCTACGATAATGTTCTCTTAGATCGCTGATAGAAATTATAGGACTAGGTTAGGAAACTACCTAATTGACCAATAATTCAAGTATTATAATTTAATTAATAGGGAAAAGTAAAATAGACTTTATTGGAAAATATGTCCAGAATATAGGACTGAAAAACATAGCTCCATTACAATTCAAAATTAAGTATTTGTAATATCCCAATTTTTACTACTTAAAAATTTTATTTTGTAAAATCTTTAATTGCAAAAAATAATCGGTACTATCGCCATACTCAATATAAGTATGACATACTCTACCATCCTTATACTAAGTAATAAGGCTAAAACACTATTTTACTTAAATTAAAGTTTATAATGTAAGAACAAAATAGTGATTTCATTACAAATTAATATTGTCCTAATAAATACTAAAGAGCTGGGCAAAAGAGTTACAATATAATATAAGGAGAAATAGTAACGGTCATAAGAGTCTAAGGCATATCCAAATCAAAAGATACCAGGGGAAACACCAAATAGTCTAAACTCTCAATCCTCAACGGAAGCTATTAAACTGAACCCTCAAAGTATTCCTGCAAGGTAAAAACTTTACATCGAATAGGTAGGGGATCGAGAACGGAACCCGTCAATACTATGGTATTGAGTGAACCATTACACAACACTAACATGTAAATCCATATGAAACACATAGGGAAAAAATATGGTAGGGATACATTAAGGAAATCATGTGATACTGAAATAACCAAAACCGACATAATCAAATAAATTCCAAATACCAAGGTAGGGCACTAAGGCAACTATCAAACCAGGTAGTTCAAAACGATAGCTACCAAAATAATACTTAGATCAATCCATTTACATTCTTACACAAAAGTTTCTTTCAATTTTAATTACTTGAGGGGATACAATAATAACATAGAGACATAAAAGTACATCGTTTATACCGGCACACAAAGCATCACGGTACCGTCCCAACCATCAAACCTAAGGGAATAACAACACTCTAGTCATATTGATGCACAAGAAAACTTAGTACCCTCCACATCTAGGACACATAATCATTAAGTATCAATACCTCCTATAGGACCTGTAGGTTACTTAGAGAGTAGACTCATGCCTTATTAGGGTATAATGAAACACTTATGAACCAAAGAAATCGATGGATCCTAAATCGTCTCTAGGGTAGCTACCCCTAGAGAGAAACCATTCATGTACTCAAGATTTTCTACTTTAATTATTAGTACATTATAGGGTGGTCATATAATTCACACATATATAGCACAACAATTCTCATTCCATACTTAATCATTTTCCTTTATTTCCAATTATTAAAGTAAACCCTAAGGTCACAGGTCTATGTCAAAGTCAAAGTTAAAACTAAAGTCAACTTATTAAAAGTCTAAGGGCATCATATGTCTAATTATTCATAGTTGGTGCAATAGGTTGAAAATAACCAAAATGCCCTTAAAACCCTAATTTCACCATTATTATCCAAATTTCGTACCAAAAATTATTATTATGAGGATTTGTCATGAAAATTCTAAAAGATAATGATTTAAAATATTTTAGTACATAGGTAGCCCTTTACGATTTAACGATTGACTATGCCCTCATTTGTTATTACTTATTTTTAGTAATTACTTTTAGATGAAAACTAATTTTATAAATCTACTTTTCAAAAAATACTTTGAAAAATAAAATATATGTTAGTTTTTACTTTTGGTGTGTAAGTAGTTAATAATAAAAAAACTACTTATTATACTTTATTAGTATTTAGTGTTCTTTTTCTACAAATTTACTTTTTATTTTTTATCTTCCTATATGTATCTTTTGGTAATAATTATTATTATATAAATTCTATAATATTTAAAATTAAAAATCATATGAAACATATATATATATATATATATATATATATATTATAAAGTATCGCATGTGTTGTAGAAGTAGCTTTAAAAAGTAGGTAAAAATTACTTATAGTTTATTACTTTTAGAAAGTAATTTTTACTAATGTAATATCCCAAATTGAGCGGAGTGCTATAAGGATTGATATGGCTACTTATATCAACATGGTATACCATCCTTTTGGTGATTCTGTCCTAAGAACTCCACAGTTAAGCGTGCTAGCCGTGGAGTAATTTTAGGATGGGTGACCTCCTGGGAAGTTTCAAAAATTTTCTGAAAATTTCTCGGGAAGTGCGTGAGTGAGGACAAAGCGTGCTAAAAGGACTCGTGTTGATCTGTGGGGCCAGCCGATTAATCCGAAAGCGCAAGGTAGCCCCCGCGTGGTCGTGTTGACTCGGGGTGTTACAACTAACCACTTTTTTATAATTACTTATCAAAAGTAAAACCAAACACTTATTTTTATCTAAAATTAATTTTTATAATTAATTTTATAAAAACCTACTTATTAAAAGTAGAACCAAATAGGCTCTATATTTTTTTTACTCTTCATGAATTTAGTGAGTTACATCTACGAACCCTAATCATGCATTTCTAATGCCTTATATTCCATACAACACATATATACATATTTATAGCATATTATGATATTTAATAGGGAAATTAACATCATGGTGCATGTGAGGAAACACGCATAACCCTAGATCATAAGAATAATAATTATCATATTCTAGCCCTAATCATGTGTGCATGTTTTTATTCTATTTATATTAACCCTATCTACTATATAATGATAACCATGGAAATTACATCATAATTTTACATGATTATAAACCCTGATAAAACCCTATATATGCATATGTTCATTGTTAAACAAAATACACATGTGTATATCTTCTATTGAATAACACATTAAATACATGCTAAATATTCAACATTATACTTTCATGTTACACCTAGTCATACCACTTCCATACCTATTATACAACTTTTGGCATATAATACATACACATATCCTTTCAAAACTCATGCATAAATCACACCCTAACACACATAACGACTTTTTTGTGTCACCACATAATTTCACATCTTAGTAGATGGGTATGGTTACCTCTTATCCAAGCAAAATAAATAAATAAAGATCCACCCAACTAGTCTCCACTCAAACTCTTCAAACCCATTACAAAAACACAACCAACACACATATTAGCATCTAATATAGAATAATCAACAACCAAAGTTAATTATAACAAGTCAGGAAAATGTTAGGAATTAACTGACAAAGGAAGCAATGTAGGGTAACAATGCAGCAAGGAATAAAAAAGCACAAGGTTACACAACAATGAGGAGAAGGTAAATGACACTAGTTGGCATTGCATGTGAGGGGAGCTTGGGCAAAATGGGTTGTTATTAGGGGTGGAACTTCAGTAGTTCCTGTCAAAGCAAGGGTGAAGTTGCTAAGGAAATGGCTAAATGAAGGGTGGTGGTGGTAGTTGTGGTTGAGTAGGATGTTGCTAGGGGAAGGTTTCGGTGGTGTCGAATTTAGAAAGAGTGAAAGATGAGGTGGAGAAGACCAAAGATAAGGAGGGGAGGTTCAATGTTATGGGCACAGCAAGGGGAGGGTGTTCGGTAGTTTAGGTCGAAGGTGAGGTGGTGTGTTTGGCACTTTTGGAAGAATTCAAAGGGAGTGGAATGGAGGGGAAAACTGTAGCTTGGATGGGAGAACCTTCAGGAGAGTCTAAAGCTAAGGGGAAGGGTTCAATGGAGGAGAACTTTGCTAGGTTGTGTGGTGGTTTTGGGGTGTTTTGGAAATGGTGAGAAAGAGGAAGAGGGAGGGAAGAAGGTTGTGTTAGATGGTGGTAAGTTTTGACAGAAAATGAAGGAATGGAGTTTTTGAGGCATTAATGTGTTACACACACACATGCGTACATAGAGGGATAGATGAAGTGACGGATGGTCGGGCAAGCCAACCCATATGTGAAGAAGGTGAGAGTTTATGGGGTAGGGTGTAGCTGATGGAGCATGGTAAGGGCTTGGTGAAAAGCATGTGTAGGAGAGATGAAGTGGAGAAAATGTGATTGGGAGGAGGATGGGGATAAGACCAAACTCTAGTATAGGGTAAGGTTAAAAGTTGAACCTAAAAAAAACATTCAATTATCGAAATTAGAGTTACTCGGTGACATAGATACGTATTAGGGTTCTTATTAGAGTTAAAATTAATAATCATAATTTTATCAAATTTTAACTTAATTAAATATATATCTAAGCAGTCATAATAATACACACAATAATAATACGTTGAATATGAAACCGTCTAAAATAATTATTATAACTAATTACACATAATTATTAATTTGTAATTAAGGTTTCCAAAAATGAAGTATTACGACATTAACCAAATTGAGTTCAACAAATACAACTTAGGAAATTTCAAATTAATTTGAAGAACCAAAGGAATGACTATAGAGGATAAGTCAATTTTATCAAAAAAATAACTTAATAATTAGGCTTTGTAACAAAAAAAAGACAAACCAACTAATTTCAGAGAATTAATCCAAACCAATAAGATAAAATATAATTTGAATTATTTTAAATCAAAGCTAGTAATCAACTAGGTAAAGAAGTATAAGCAAATAATTTTCATAAAACTATTTCTAAAAATTAGGGTTTCTACGTCTTAACTACAAACCCACCAATTCACTTTAATTACCTCAAATTGATAGTTTAAAAACATAATTAAGACAATTCTACATAAATCTAGATAATTAATTTTAAGAAAAAAAAGCAATATTACAAATAGCTAATCTAATATAATCATTTTATAAAAATTTAGGTTTTAAAGCTCAATATACAAATTTGGACAATTTAGATCAATTAATTTGAATTGAAGGTGTTAGCATACAGTTAAGGTCATTTCAAAATTCTCTATAAAATTAATTTCAGAAGAAACAATTATACAAATGACCAATTTCATAATTTCATTTGAAAGCTAGGGTTTTAGGTTCACACATGCAATTTAGTTGAATTTTATTAATTTATTTAAATTTAATGATTAGAAATGAAAGTAGACCTATTTTATAACATATTATATGATCAATTGATAAAAAAATAAAGAAAAAATTTAATTTAACTAAATTAGAATTTTTAAGTCTAGAATACAAATCGGATCAATTCTTGCTAATATATATATATATATATATATATATATATCTTGACAAATCATAAATGAAATTAAACTTATTATAATACAAATTGTATAATTAATTCAATAAAATTACTCAATTATACAATTACACAATCCAATTTAAATTAACAAGAGTTTTAACCTAAAAATCCAATTATAATTGATTTCCTACCAAATTCTCAAATTAATCCCTCCATCATGAAATTAAATACATTTCAAAGTATATTGCAAAGTTAATTGAATAAAAAAACTCATTTATGCAATTCAATTTTGATACGCAAAGATTTTGACCTCAAATCTAATTACAATTAATTCTATACAAATTTCTCAAATTGATAGTTCGAACATGAGATTAGCTACATTTTAAAGCATATTGTAAATCAATGTATCCAAAATAGCTTAATCGGATAAATCTGAGAAATTTAGACATAATCGAGTGAAAATTCCAAATTTCTATAATTTAAACATATACTATGCAATTAACCCATCCAAATTAATGAAAAAGCACATACATACATAATTAAATAAATAAGTTAAATTAATTAAACCTATTCTATACAAAATTAATCAAACTCAAGGATTGGGTTTTTGAAAATTTATACCAAATAAAGAGTTGAGATTTGGAGCGGGTGAAGAGTGAGGAAGCTCCGCTAAAGGTCGAGGACTATTTGCGGCCTATCGATTAGGCTCACAATGGCCAGAAGGTGGCACGACCTACCACTGATGTGTCATTGTTGTGTTGCTACTACCTGATGTTGTCACTGCTTAGGCGGCGGCATTCGCTAGAGGAGGGAGGTCAATGGTGGTGGATTGGCATCGTGATTGGTGGCTGGTGTTGTGGAATTGTGATTCAACGAAGGAGAAGGGAGCAGAGAAGAGGAAGGAGAAGGGGTCAGGGGTCTGGTTCATGAAGAAGGAGAAATGAGAAAGGAAGAGAGAGAAAAGAAATGAAAAGAGGAAGAGAGAAGAAGAAAAGGTAGGGGTAGAACAATAAGTTTTTTTTTGTTACTAACACACAATATTATTAAACATTTGAAAAATAATAATAGATTATTTTAACTTAAACTCATTTAACAAAAATCATATTGTAACTGAAGATATAAAATTAATATAAATATTATTTAAATGATTTTACAAATATTTTGAAAGAAAATACCAACAAGCACAATAATTCATATTATTTATGAAAATACATAATAATACCACAAAAAAAAATCTAAAAATATATTTAAATCAAATTATAAGAAACTTGGATTAATTCAAATAATTTTTGAAAAAGGACATCCTTGATCCAAAAGAGGGAAAAGTAAGAAAATTAATTTCAAAAAGAAAGTCACAAATAAATTTCAAAAATATTTTTAATTTAAAGCTTTTCCAAGATCTTAACAACCTCATAAAAATAAGTAATTTTAAAATCAAAAATATTTTCAATGGATAAAAATTATTAAATGATCTTACTATTTTAAAGGAGATTTTATAATTTAAGTAGTTTATTTTTTTAATTAAATATAACACCAAAACAAATTTATAATCACACGATGAAGTTATTATAAAAAAATAAATATTAAAAATAAAAACACACGACATAATAGAAATACATATCTATTTAAACAAAAATAAAAACCATATAAATATAATAAAATCATGGTCGTAAACAAATTTGTATAAAATAATCTACACCGACAAAGATTAACTAAATTATAATATGAATTTAAAACCGTCAATAAAACCATAAAATGAATCAAAATTAAAATAATTAAGCATTTT
This sequence comes from Tamarix austromongolica, assembly GCA_039764185.1. Taxonomy (NCBI): domain Eukaryota; kingdom Viridiplantae; phylum Streptophyta; class Magnoliopsida; order Caryophyllales; family Tamaricaceae; genus Tamarix; species Tamarix austromongolica. The sequence continues at coordinate 70,534,811 of CM077818.1, forward strand.
CATCAGATTATGTTAATAAAATCATTAAGATTCAATAGATAATACATTGTATCTAAAAGGCATAACTAGACATGGGCAATTAATAGGAAGCTCGCTCAGTTAATCAGACCAGAAAAATTTATGGGTATACGTTGTCCTGTTTTTGTTTTTGATCCAATTAAATATGGTTCGACCCTAAAACATATAAGGGTATTTGTGGATTTTTATTGACCCAATCATTCTTTAATTTATTATTAACCTATCTATTAATAAAAATATAATAACCCTCATTTGACATTACTTATTCCCTTTACGCTGACTCATATTTAAAAATTGCATTTAATTTTTTTAAAATATTTAATTTTTTAGGCAGTATTAATATTGATAAGTTGTAGTAAATAATAGTACCAAAAAAACACTTTTACTTCCTTTTTCCCCTTAAAATCAAATTTATCTAAATTCTAAAATATTTATATATAAAAAAAAAAGATGATAAATATAAACATTGACTTTATCGATATTATCTACCCTATAAAAACTAGCTTTATTATAATATGTTATTTAAAAGTGAAGATTTGATAAAGTTAGATATCAAATGAATTTTTTTAATAAATTTTAGGTAAAGTAATATTAGAATTAGTATATATAATTATTCCATTTTTTTTACTTGTAAAAAATATCAAAAATAACCAACTATCAAATAAATAATTATAAAATATAAAAAAATTCAATGCTCATGGACTGACCTAATCCGATCCGTTGTAATGTTAGGTTAGACTTGATCAAAACCCACTAACAAATGATTGTGTCAGCCCATGACCCGACCTACTATCAATCTAACTTAGGCTTGCCTCTAACCCAGTCCAAGTTTTCCTAGTGACCAGATCTGGGTGTAAACCCACCTTTATCATGTATGAATAATAATGAGATACAAAATTAAAGTATATATGTGTTTCTAAATCCTCCCATTCATTAATATTTGCTAATGGAGACATCGTTATCTCTATGTGGACAAGACCTAATCATTGGACAATATCATGTTGGATTAGGGGTGAGCTTAGGTTGGGTTAAGAGTGGGTTGGGTTATGGGTTGGTCCTATCATTTGTTAGTAGGTTTTGACCAGGCCTAGACCAAACACTCAACCAAGTCAGGTTGGATCAGTCCACGAGCCTTAAAAAATTTATTTTATATTTATTTATTTATTAGTTGGTTGTATTTAATATCTTTTATAAGTAAAAATAAAATAAAATTTGGATAACTGTGTATACTAATTATATTATTACCTTAGCAAATATTTATTAAACAAATTCATTTGATATTTTGCTTCAAATTCTTAACTTCTAAATAGCATATTATAATAGAGTTGGCATTTATATGGTAGATAGTATCTATAAAGTTAATATTTATATTTATCATCATTTTCATATAAAAATTTGATATTAATTTGTTTTTTAACACTTTGTTGTATTTCGAGGGGGAAAAAGAACTAACTTTTTGTATTATTATTTACCACAATTTTATCACTATTAATATTGCCTAAAAATGGCTAGTTTAAAAAACAAATGTTTTAAATGTTATTTTTTAAATATAAGTCATCGTAAAGGCAATCGGTAATGTTAAATGATGGTTTTTATACTTTTATTAGCAGACAAGATAATAATATATTAAAAATAATTGGCTAGATAAAAATTCATAGTTTTTCATAAATTTTTTAAGGACAACCCATCTTTAGTGGGGTTAAAAAAAAAGGCTAACTTATACTTATTGATTATTTGGACCATATTTTACTGAATTTTTAACTAAATCTAATTAGACAGATTGTACAAACCTCCTATTAATTGTCCAAATCTACTAGGGACACCATGCACCAAAAATCCTGAACCCACTAACATTACTCAGAAAAAAGTTATATAAATACGTTAAACCGAATCTAGCCGAACTATCTAGGTATTCAATATAAGTACATATCCTTTCCTTTCAAAGTTGCGATTGGGATCAAAAAGCATAAGATGATCGCAGAAGATAAAACATTATCACGTCCATGATTCTCGTATCCTTGTTGAAACAGGACTGTACCTATCTGGCTAGCTACCATGAAATCTCAACCAAAATTCTGTATTTGGTGACCAGATTGGGTATTCTCCCACAACACAAAAAGTTAACCGGAAAAGTTTGGCGTGCACCCACATTCATGCCTCTTTCAAGAAAAACAGAAGGTGGAATGTTTACTTATATTTATTCATTTGGCGATAAAGTGAAAAACATGTATACATAAATTTAACATGTGTTGAATCCTATGGATACAAGCTAATGATGACATGGCCTAAGATTACCGGTGTACATAGCGATGTCGAAGAAGTGCAAAAGAGGAGAGCGAAAAGGAGAGCATGGGTGGATTGTATTGAGCAACACTACTGTATCGGCCAACATAAGTGAATCGTGTTGCTTAACAAGTTCGTATCATTAGGGTCGGCTTACTATAAACATGTCATCTATTCGCATCTCTCTTTACTGTTCTAATTTTTACATTAGTTTGCAAACAAAAAAAGAAGGAAGAAAGGGGGAAGAAAGAGCCTAATGTATAATTGTATTCATTAGATGTATATTCAATCTCTAGATAAAGATTGGAAGGATCTAAAGAGATGAAAAATCTAGAAAAGAAATTATTAAAAGAAAAAATATATAATAAAGGCTTTTTAAATTTAGCTTAACCATAAAAGTTGAAATTGCTTATGTATGTGTGTGTGTGTGTGTGTGTGTGTATAGTAAGAATTATTGTATTGTATTACTATGTGGTTGGAATAGTAACACAAAAGGTGGAAAATATTCAAGAATTAAATTTTGGTTTATTGCTTTTGTTAATTTGCACCTAGTTCTTAGGTATGTTCGTCAACATTTCCAATTGTTATGCATTGGAACCCCTACCATACATGATGGATTGCACATATGAAACCAGGGATGAGAGGATGATAATAATCAAGGAGATTGATGCATTTAATATAATACATACATGCATATATATATATATATATATATATATATATATATATATATATATATATATATATATATATATATATATATATATATATAATATTCAATGAGAACTTTTTCTTTAAGTGAGAACCGAAAACCAACACTTTCAGTAGTAAGAGGAGAAAAATACTCCTAGTACGTAGAGAAAATTACTATAAGTAGCTCAATAAATTATAGTATTTGAATGTTAGAAAAAAAAATAGTGGTGACGTTTTTATAAATATTATGTATTTATATTTCAGGTTTATAAACTACCTACAGTAGATGGTAGAAATTACTTTCAATAGGTGAAAGAAACTACTATAATTTTTTTTAGAAAACTATAGTATTTGAGTGATATAAATAAAAACAGTGGCATTTATATAAATATTAGGTATTTATATTTTAGTTTAGGAAACAATCCACGGTATATGGACGAAACTACCTCTAGTAGGTGGAGAAGACTACCACAAGTCTTTTATAAAACTATAATATTTTAGTATTAGAAAATAGGGGTGCATATTTGTAAATATTAGATATTTATGTTTCAAGTTAAAAAAAAAATACTTGCAATAAGTGGTGGAAAATATAGGTGACAATCGAGTTTGGTTTGAGTTGGGTTGTTTATGGGAAATTTTTATTTGTGGGTCGATTTTGGGTTGGGTTGGGTCATTTCTGGTCACCTTATTATTCGAGTCGGGTCAAGGTCAGGTTTAGATTGTATCGGGCTAATTTACCGAGTTGGGTAATATTTAGGTTGAGGTGGTTTGGGTCTGTAATACCCTGAGTTGATACAACCATATGTTGGCTACCTTAGAACACTTTTGGATTGATTGGATGACCCCATAGATCAACACGAGTCCTTACACCTTGTCCTCACGCATGTAATTCCTAAAAAAAATTCAAAAAATTTCTGAAACTTTCATAGAGGGTTACCTATCCTAAAATTACTCTACAGCCAACACACTTAACTATAGAGTTCTTAGAATAGAATTACCAAACGGATGATATACTATGTTGATATAAGTAGTTGGATCAATTATCATAATACTCCACTCAATTTGGGGTATTACATTCACCCCCACTCAAAGAACACAACGCCCTCATTGCTTCTCAACCACTAATTGTCTCATTACAGCTCGTCCTAAGAATTGTCTTGCTAGGCAGCTAACTAGCTCATCCAAGTTTAGATTACAGTTGCGGTTTCATTTTAATACCATTTATAACACCCCGAGTTAATAAGACCATGTGCAAGCTACTTTGGATAGCTTTTGGATTAATCAGTTGGCCCCACATATCAACATAATTCCTTTCTATACATTTTTTCCTCACTCACGCACTTCCTAAGAAATGTTTAGAAAGTTTCTGAAACTTTCCATGAGGGTCACCCATCCTAAAATTATTCTACAGCCAACACACTTAACTGTAGAGCTCTTAGGATAAAATCAACAAAAGGATGATATACCATATTGATATAAGTAACCGGATCAATTATTATAACACTCCACTCAATTTGGGGTAATATAGGGTCAGAGTTGGGTCAGGTTTGAGTTAGCTTGTTAGGTCAAGTTTAGGCCGGGGCCGAGTATGTAACACCCCATGTTTAGAAACCTTAATTATAAATTGATAATTATATGTGATTAGTTATAATGATTATTTTAATAGGTTTAGTATTAAATGTATTATTATTATTGTTATGGTTTTGATATAAACTTAATTAGGTCTAAATTTGATAGAAATTAGGCTATTAAATTTAATCCTAGTTTATACCCTTAAATATTTGGCCAATTATTTTATTTATAACCTTTGGCCTGTAACCCAAAATAAATTTCCTAAAATTTATCCTTGATTATTTATACTCTTCCCTTTCCTTTTTAACCTATCCTAGAGCATATGATTTTTTCTGATATATTTTTACCCTACCCTAATCTATCCAAACTAATCCTAAAACTAAAATAAAATAAACCTATTTTACCCTCTCCCTCACACAACCCTATATTGCCCTATATTCCCTCCCCCAATCACTCTCCCTATCTCCTTATTTACCTCATTACACTCAACCCATCAGCATATGTATATATGTATACACACAATCACACTATCCAACAAAACCAAACAACCCTTCGATCATCTCCCCCTCTCATTATCCCTCATCCTCACAGCTCTCCTCCCTCTACATTTTCTTCACCGGCCCACTCACCCAGCTTGTGCCCTTATGCCTCACCATTTCTAGCCATCACCCTGCTTGCAACTTCCTCAATTGATCAATCCCATAACCTATGCAACCCTCCCTGCCCTGGCTCTTTTCCTCATGCACCCTTCCACTCTTAGCACCTCCCTAGCCTCCTCCAACCTCCAGCCCTCTCACCACCCCCACCAAACCCAGTAGAGCTGCTACCCTCACCCTCGACCACCAACCACAACCACTCATCGCCCTGCCCCTTGTCCACTCCAACCTCCACCATGACCACCATTTACAGCCCCTACACCCAACAACTACAACACTCCAACTCAGCCACCTAACAACACCACCTCCGCCACAACCCGTCACCATCTTACTCCACCATCCCACCTCCCTTTGCAACCTCACCACCCTTTTTGCACCACCTCCACCACAACCTTCCACCACGGATCCTAACACCACCCTGCCTACACCACTACGACACTACCCCCTCCACCGTCGACTACCAACCACCACCAATCTCCACCATTGCTTCCATCTCTCCCTGCCTCACCCTTCCAGCCAGTTAACAATAGCCCCCACTCGTGCATGGCTCACACTACGCATGCGGCACGAGAAATGTTTTGGTTTTTATAAATTTTGGTACCTATTATGAATAAGGGTATTTTGGTAATTTTAAAAAATAAATATTTTAATATTATAATTACTATTTTATCTAGTAGATATTAGTTTGTTAATTTTGGTATTACTTTTAGGTATGAAAGTTTGATTAGAAGAACCTTATAATTTTAGTAGGATACCACTATTTTATGATTTTGCTAGAATTCAGGTAACCATTATACTCTACTAAAATGATAAATATTATGTGATAGCACATTAGGGTATTTTTGTATGAAATATGTTAAGCATGATTCGTTATGTTATAATTATGTGATTATTATTATTGTCATGAAAATTAGAAAAATAAGTATGTTATCTGATGTAAAATATTTTAGGTACGAAAGAATGATTAAAATGATTATATTTTTGGGAAAATATTTTTTATGGTATGTGTGTATTTAATAAGAGGGTGAGCATGCTTAGATATAATTGTGGAATAATAATTATGGAATAATAATTATGGATGTGTGCCCTAGGGGTAAATTAGTCATTTTTAGTGTATTATGATATTTATCCTGAAAAGCATGTCTAATATGTATTATCTATTGTTGAGTATGTGATCATGTGTTTTGGATGGATTAAAAGTGTATGATAAGATTTTATGGGCAGAAACATGTATAATGGCAAAATGGTCATTTGACATATCTAATAATTTAAATTACATGACGAATAATTAAATTATTGTATTTTGGCAAATTAATAAATAAAATGGATTTAGTATTTAAAATGGATGATAATGTGATAATTATTGGTCTCAAAGGCATTTTGGTCATTTTTAGCCTAATGTGCCTAAATGTAAATAATTGAGCCTAGGATTAGGGATGGCAATGGGTCGGGTCTGGACCGGGTCCAGCCATATCCAGACCCGGACCCGTTTATATTACCTAGATCCAGACCCGACCCAGATCCATCGGGTCTTAAAAGTTCAGACCCAGACCCAGATCCAGATCCATTGGGTCTAGCGGGTAAATGGGTCCTAAACGGGTCCTAAATGGGTCCGGTTATTTTTTAAAAAAATAGTTAATAATCTATGCTCATACAAATACATTTATGTTTTATATAACTTAATATGTATTTTTTTGCTTGAAAAAAATCATCTAAGTAAAAAAATAAATATATTAAAATAGTTATATTAACTTTTCAAATGGTGTTTTAATGCTTTTAGTAGGGATGTAAATGGGACGGTTATACCCATATCCATATCCGATAATAAAATCTGTATCCAAATCCGTACCCATACTCGAATTCATATCCGCTAACATATTCATATCCGTATCCGTTGGATATCTGTTACTTAACGGAATATTTGTTTACCCGTTAATGGATGTTATCCGATGGATAAATCTATCACCCAACAGATAAACCCATTTAAAGTTAAGCTAAATGATAATTCTAACTTTAATTTATACTATAATTATATTAAAATTAAAGGTAAAAAGATAATTATATATCGGGTAAACGGGTACAAATATGGATATGGGTATGGTTACGGATACGGGTATGGATATCCCATAACCATATCCGTACTCGAACCCGATGGGTATTTTTTTCCATCATCCATATCCGTATCCATATTCGTTTATCCATATCCGTTGGAAAAAATCCGTCGGGTTTCGGGTAACATCCGCCCCGTTTATATCCCTAGCTTTTAGAATACAATGTTATACATATTGTTTATAAAGTAAGCATACAAAAATAAAATTTAAAAAAAAATGAATAAGGAGCTTATATAAAATTAAAAAAATAATGACAAACATAATATTAGTATGCATTTATATATGCATACATACATACATACATATATACACACACACACATATGTATATTAAACGGGTCTAGCGGGTCGGGTCTGGATCTAGAACTGGACCCAGACCCAGACCCTTTAAGATATATATGGACCCAGACCCGATCTAGACCCGTCGGGTCCAAAAATCATGGACCCAGACCCGCTAAAAATGAGGCGGGTCTAGCGGGTCTGGGTCGGGTCCGAGACCCATTGACATCCCTACCTAGGATGGCCTTAGTATATTCTTATGATTGGCCTTGGTAATGACCCTATTTATGGTTGCCTTGGAATAATTGAAAATAAAGGAAAAATAAATAGTTATGGAAATGGGAATAATTATGCAATATGTGTTTTCTATGATCACCTTATAATATACTAATATTTAAAGTGAAAAACCTTGAGTTTGGAAATGGTTGCTCTCTAGGAGTAGCTACCCTAGAGACGAGGTAAGATCCCTTAGTTTGTTTGGTTCACTGGTGTGCCGGTCATGCCCTAGTAAGGCCCTAGTCAACTCTATAGGTGACCTACAGGCCCTATAAGGGTAATCGATACTTAAGGATTAGGTGTCCTAGGTGTAAAGGGTATTGTGCCGCCTTGTGCACCAGTATGACCAGAGTATTGTTATGCCTTTAGGTTGGATAGTTGGGAAGGTACCGTGCTACCTTGTACTCTGGTATGACATATGTACTTTTATGTCTCCAAATTATTATCGTATCCCCTCAAGTAAATAAAAATGGAAATGACATGATTTTATTGGAATGATTATTATTGGATTATTGGATTGGTCGGTAGTAGCCTTTGTGTCTACCTATGGTTTTAGTAGTAGGTTTCATGCTTACATATGGTTGTTATTTTACATTTGAGTCTTACATGTGCTGTTATGGATTTTGTTGGGATTGATGTTGATATTTGAGTTATGTTGTGAATGTTATGGTTGCTGTGTTGGAGTTTGGTTCTATTTATTACTTCAGAGAGCATATTTAGTTACTTGGTTGATGATGAGGGAGCATCGTCATCTAATGGTCGCACTCTTACCCTTAATTTTCTCAAGTTTGAGAGTCACAAAACTCTCCTCACTTGGACAAATTAATCGCTCCTCAGAAAACTAGCCATGCAAACCTTGTCAACTTTTACCACCTTCACGTAATAAACCCCCACCTTTTTAAGCCACGTTTTCCCACCTTTTTTAGCTCATTTTATATTAATATTTTAGATACAAAATGCCCCAAAAATGTAGCCCATGCCAATCTGCACCCACAATAGCCACACAAAACAAACCATGTGTCCTTCTCAAGCTACATGACAAGTCCTTTTAAACACTTAGGAAGAACAATGCAGATTTTTGGGAATAATAGGGAAGGATAGAAGACATTATTTACTTATTTTTCCCCTTAAACAATTAAAATGACCCTTGTCTCTTTCCTTATGAATCAAGTGGAAGCTACTTGAGTTG